>OY992514.1:30867832-31467832 GCA_963921215.1 Scoparia ambigualis
ACCAATTATCTAGCCCAAGCTTAGAAGAAACTCGTTAAATGATTACTAGACAACGGATAAACATACTTAAAATACTTAAATACATACTTATTATACATAGAAAACACCCAGACCCGAGACAATTTAGAAAACAATAATTTCTAAATTGATCCGACCGGGGATCGAACCCGGGACCTCAGAGATGGCGACACCATGAAAACTGGTGTACAAACCACTCGACCAAGGAGGTCGTCAAATATAGTAATAAATAATATACATATATATATCATATGTTCTAATTTGTGACTAATTTCTAGCCCTTAACATGCAGGCCCCAGTTTGTATGAGGAACCGGGGTTCTCCTTTAAAATATTTATTTCCAGTAAGTAACTCTTTCTTGGGTAACTGTGTAACATGTACGAGCATAAAACACTTCCAACTTAACTATTACTGAAATGCCTTTACATACATTTATTGCACATGTTAAAAAAACTCTCATGAGTAAAGGTTATTATAAAGTCAAAGATTATGTAAGTAAATGACAAAAGAGAATGCCGGAAGCTGTACCAATTGCTTATTAAAAATATATTTCCCATAAATACTTCAACACTTTTTAACTGCCCTTACTAAAATATGAATCATTATAAAATCCGCGTTTACAAAATGTAATAAAAAAGTTCGATAGCCCAAGTTTTTGACTTCCGAATGCATTTTCGATAGGTAGTCGAGAATGACATAGAAGCCTATCTATACATTGCCAGCACAAAAAAGTCGATTCCAAGCAACAAAAATCGATAAAAGAAATGGACCACAGAATGATTGCTTTGACGATTAAAATGATTTTGCATTCGTTAGAAGGCAGTAAGATAGTAAATAAAAAAAAAATATGTTCCTTTTGATATTTTGAATAGAAAGAGGAAGGGGAGCGTGGGATACAGTGGATAGTTGGTTACAGTGGATAAACATTCGTTAATTGAAATCTATGGCACAAACACGCGCGTGAGTTCGCGACGTTGCCGTACCGACACCTCGCACGCGTCCGAACCAGTCGCCATCTTACTTGGACAGCGGACGGTCGCAGCACGGCGCTCCAGTGAATAAGTAGGTAAATACGTAAATATTTTTTGTTTTTGTACATCGTTTTGCTTTTTTGCATGCTACAATTTTGCAAGTTTTAATAATTTGTCATGATTTAGGGTTAATGTAAAGGAATTTTATACATAATATATGTTTCTATATCACTTTTTGATTTTACTAGGATTTTTTAAATAAGATGACTATCAGTGGGTCACAGTGGATAATTTTCAAATGGGGTTCAGTAAATCGAGATTCTGCGCTTCTGCGCCCCCGCGCCCCCACGCCTTTGCGCTCACGCGCCCCCTGCGCTTCTGCGCCCCCACGCCTTTGCGCTCACGCGCTCCCTGCGCTTCTGCGCCCCCGCGCCGCCTGCGCTTCTGCGCCCCCGCGCCCCCACGCCTTTGCGCTCACGCGCCCCCGGGCTCACGCGCCCCCGGGCTCACGTGCCCCCGCGCTCACGCGCCCCCTGCGCTTCTGCGCCCCCGCGCCCCGTGCGCCCATGCGCCTTCTGCGCTTCGCGCCCCCGCGCCCCCTGTGCTTCGTGCGCACAGGCATTCAGCTCTCATACAACCATACACATGCATTCCCGCTAGAGGGCGCACATTCCCGCTAGAGGGCGCACTACTGCAAACATCGCCTTAGTTCTTCTTAGTGAACTTTCATCTTTAAAAATATAAACAGTTCACTTTTATATAATTTGGCAGCGATATTATTACTATACAAGTGCAATTGTTAAATCACAGTGTTGGTCAGGAACAATATTGAAGCAATCAGTGCTACTGGGAAACTATAATATTGGTTCAGTGCAAGTGCAAATAAAACAATTTTAAAAGTGAATAAACATAAATATGTTTTGCGTGGTTAACAAATAATTAGTATTTGTCGTGAGCAGTGAGAAATTATAACGATTATTGCAATAAAGTAGTAAATGAGTTATTTCTTTGGGTAACTCAATGTAGCAGTGGTAGTCGAAAAAAGTTTTATTTTCAAATACACTCATCCAACCAAGTCTTCATACTCAAACCTCTAGATACCTCGCGTGAGCGTACGCTTAATTTGGTCGCTACTGGAAACAATTGATTGGTGTTGCGGCGCGTGTGACTGTCTAAGCCCGCGTAGAAATCATACGGCCTACGGTTCGATCCTGTGGTGAAAAGTTATTTTTGAAAGTTTTATTTGCTATATTTGTTTGCAACGTTTTAGAAGTCTGTTGTTGGGTATTAATACCTACATTGTTTACACGGAATTTAAAATGAGTGCGTCGCTCATATGCGCCGGTTGCCAAAGATCTTTACCTAAAAGGGAATATTTACGATGTATGACTTGTAAAGCGGGTTATGATTTGGATTGTGGCAATGTTTCGAGCAAATTATTTTATTTAATGAAGAAAAAGGATCAATGGAACTGCCCGGAATGTTGAGCAAAAAACCAAAAATAGGAAACATAAACCCATTCGCTCAACAGTAGCGGCAGACAATACGAAACCAGGCCCGTCAACCACTGTTGAAGAAGATCACAACATTACGCATCGTAAAAAGATTTCGCAAGGCACCGATTTCGACAAGGGAGACACATTATCCAGCCCAGAAACCGATAATCAGAATGATATGGTCACCGAATTGAAGTCATATATGAGTGTGTTGATTCGAAGTGAGATGAACAGCTTACGCTCGGTTATTACTGAGCTAACGGAGACCATAAAAACGTCATCAAAGCAATCGTATCGCGCAACTTGAAAACCGAGTGCATGAATTAGAGAACCGACAGAGTGAGCTTCCGAACGTTGCAGCTCTTGAGAACACCATAGCTGACATGCAAGCGGAAATCTGTGGTCGAGATCAAGCGCTCCTGCTGAACGATGTGGAAATAGCTGGTTGTCCTGAAGAAGCTAACGAGAATAGTACACATGTCTTAATGGCTCTCGCAAAGAAGATCGGTGTTGAACTAGATGAGAAGGATGTGGTGAGCGCGGAGCGGGCGGGCCCGCCGCGACTTGCTGCGCGGGGCGACGCCTCCGCCCACCCGCGGCCGCTTGCTGTGCGCCTTACCCGCCGTGCTACTCGTGACGCGCTGCTGCAGGCTGCGCGGGTGCGACGCACTGTTACCACCGAAGGTCTGCCGCTGTCGAGTCCAGCGCGTTCATTTTACGTCAACGAGCGGCTTACTAAATACTACCGGCAGCTGTTTCAAAAAGCGAGGGAGCTCTTCCGTATACATAACTTTAAATATGTTTGGACGCGAGATGGTAAACTATTCGTACGCCGGGATGACGGCAAGCCGCGCCATAGATTGCGCTCTGAAATGGACTTAAAAAGAGTTTTTAGTTAACTTAAAATTTGAGCTAGTAATCATGGCATGGTTGAACGTGGTCTTTTTTTTATTTGTTCTTTTGTAAGCAACTTACTCAGTCCAGTGCTAAATAGTTTTGCTGGTGATATAGCTGAAGTATTTTATTTTGAATCTAAACTTGCATATTGTATAAATTTTCTTTGCCACTGCATTGGATTTGGTTTTTTGTTTGTATGGATTGTATTATTTTTGTTTGTTTTGTATCTCTGTTTATTTGCTAGGCAATGCAATGTTATATACGGTGTTCTTGGTGTTACAATTTATATCTATTACATACTGTTGGCTTTTTCGTATGATATTAATTTAGTTGTTGGTTTATGTCGTTATAATGTTTTTGTCAGACTGGCAGTAATGATGCGGTGCAGTGAGGTGTTTGTGTATTGTGTTGACTATTATGTTCCAAAAAAACAACTACTGTTCAGATTTATTTTTGAGTATAAGTCATTGTGGAATTATTCTGTACATAAGAATGAGTTTGTGACTTATTGCGTAACTGTTGATGGCACTGCTACATTCTCTTCGTGTTATAATGGCATAATTCTTATTTGTTATTGTTTTAAGTTCATGTGTTGTATGGTGGTACTGTTGACGATTTTATTGCATACTACTTGCTTAAAACGTAAAACTATAGAATATACATTGTATGTTAGTACGGTTTCTACATTTGACAACTTTCCCGAATCCCGTGTACATTATCTTGCAACCTTGAATCTGTTTCTTAATATGCGTCATCTGACAATAATTAGAAGACATCTTAATAACTCTAAATTTATCATTGTTACATATGCTTTCGTTTACCAATTTGTCAAAAATAAATATTTAACGCTTGGATTGAGGAATGAGGAATTTATAGTTGCTTTGGAAAGTCGGTCAGTAGATATCATGGCCATAAATGAGACGTGGCTCAGAGCGGGTGAAGAAAAGCGTGCGCCAACTCCGCCTGGCTACAAACTAAAGCATATACCGTGCCCATCAAGCGTGCGCGAGCGTGGTGGTGGCGTTGGTTTTTATATAAGGGATGGTATAAGTACGCGGCAAATAAAACCACCACACATGAACTTAGTGGAGCAAATGTGGCTAAGTGTTACGTTGAGTGGGCTCAAGGTTGCCATTGGAACGGCTTATCGGCCACCATGGTTAAATGTAGATACTTTTCTTGATGCACTAACTCAGGCAATTACCTCATTCTCTATGTACGATTATGTTATTCTCGTAGGGGATTTCAATATTAATCTGCTTGCTGTTGATAACCCTAATATAAGAAAACTTACAGAATTTTTTCAGTGTTTGAGTTTTGATCAATATGTTACTCTGCCAACCCATTTCACGGATCATTCGGAGACACTTATTGACCTCGTCTGCAGTACCACTAACATAACCAATGTTATTGTTGATTCCATTCCCGATTTGAGTAATCATGCTTTTATTTCCTTTCAATTACGTCTTAAAAAGCCTAAATTTCTTTCAAAGTGTATTTGTTACAGGCCACTTAAAGATATAAATATAGACGAATTTAATACTTACGTAAATAACGTTCCCTGGGAGGGGTTGATCGGTGAAGATATTAATGAGTCTGTACTGTCTTTTAATGCTCACATATTGCATGTCTTTGACGTTCACGCTCCCATAATACAGTCTCACATTAAGCGACCAAGTTATCCTTGGATAACGCCAACCATCAAAAAAATGATGGTTTTAAGAAATGAAGCCCACGTTAAATGCCGTCAAACAGGTCATGATTCTGATGTCAAATATTATAAAGAATTAAAGTCTATCGTGGGTAAGGCCATGCACAGTGAAAAGGCTGCATTTTTCCGTCAGAACATTAATCATCACTCTAACAATTCCAAATTACTTTGGAAAAATATCAAAAGAAATATTGTAGATTTTAAGGGTAAGCAATCTTTAATACCCTCTCATATTAATGATCCGGATATAATAAATAATATAAATAAATAAAAAGTATTTATTTGTTCAAAATTACAAGTTTTACAACTAACTTAAAAACTAACAATATGGAACAAAAAGGTAATGTGGCTCAGCATCAAACAGCTGAAACGACAGCTGTAGCTGATATTCTGCCACAACCTAGCGTGTTTTTTTATACTTTTCTAAGAAAATGTGACAACAGTTAAGTTTTATGTAAATAATTTTAATGAAATTTTCCCTACTACATTTTATTACAATTGTAATTTAAACATTATCATAGCCGCTTCGTTTTGTTTTTTTAGTAACCATAATTTACATTTACGCTTGAAACCAATTTTTGACATTCCAACACCCTCCCGTAAAGGAGGCGGCAGGTCGTTCCATATTTTCGAAGCGGCAAATGAAAAGCATCCCCTCGTAACGTTGTTTCTGTGTAAGGGCGGAGACAGGAAGTTACCAAGGTGCCTTAACTTTGAGCAACGCGTCTTCCATTTTAACTTAGAATACAGGTATTCTGGCGTTCCTGTTTTAAATAAAGTTTGTAAAAAACAAGCATATTTCAAGTCCCTGACCCCGCCCATACACAGAATCTTGTTATGTACTAAGTGAGGGGTAATATGATCCCTTTTTGGTATTGGGAAGCAAAATCGCATACAAGCATTTTGTATCCTCTGGATTTGATGTTCCGTCTTTTTGAGCAGACAAGGACCGTATACAATATCACAATAATGTAGATGGGATAACACTAGGGAATTGCATAATTGCACTTTAACATTAGTACTCAAAAATCTGTGGAGCTTAAATAAAGTTTGTAAGGAGCTTAAATAAAGTTATCATCAACAGACATTTCCTCCTTGTTCCGGGTAATGATACCGTCGCTATTTCTCACCTCACATATTTTAAACACCGTCGGTTTAATTCATCGTCTTTTAGCCTCCATACAGTTGATGAATCACATATATTGAAAATAGTCTCAAATATTGATAGTAACGCAGTGGGTGTCGATGGAATCACACGTGATATGATACTTTTAACCTTGCCACGGACGCTTAAAGTTATTACTGCAATTATCAATATGTCTATTCAGACTGGTATTTTTCCTAACATCTGGAAAGGGGCTATTGTCAAACCTATACCGAAAATTACCAATCCAAACAAAATAAAAGATCTTAGACCTATAAGTATCCTCCCTTTTTTGTCTAAAGTTATTGAGAAAGTTGTATGTCAACAGTTATCAGCTTATTTGAATGCAAACAATGTTTTGCCTTCTAAACAATCTGGATTTCGTGCTGGTCGAAGTACAGCCACAGCCTTATTGGATGTTGTTGATGATATTTTGGCGAGGCAAGATGTAGGACTTGGATCTATGTTGACTCTTCTTGATTTTTCACGGGCGTTCGAGACTATAAACCATGATCTTTTGCTAGCTAAATTGTCATTTTACGGCTTTGACTGTGGTGCACTTAGATGGTTTTGCAGCTTTCTTTGTGGACGATCGCAGCAAGTGGAGGTAGTTGGTGTGGACGGTACTAAATTTTATTCGGAAGCCTCCCCCTCAACCCATGGCGTTCCACAAGGATCAATACTGGGCCCGTTATTATTTATATTATATTGCACGGATTTGCCTAATTCTATTAAACACAGTAATTATCATTTGTATGCAGATGATTTACAAATTTATCTGCACTTTAAACCCAATGAAACCTTATCTGCTGTAAATAAAATGAATGAAGACCTTGAGTTGATTGATAAATGGGCCAGTGACAACTGTTTGGTTTTGAATCCGCTTAAATCTAAGTTGCTCGTGCTGGGTTCTGCCTGTCAAATTAGCAATATAAATAAATTCAATCCTGTAGTTAGCATAGGTAGTTCAAATATCGAGCAAGTAACCGAAGCTCGCAACCTAGGAGTTCTCATGGACAATAGACTACGGTTCCATAATCATGTTTTGGAGGTTGTAAGAAACTGCTACTATAGGCTGAGGGTGCTGTATCAGGTCAGGATGTTTTTGAATGTCGATTTAAGAACCAAGCTTTGCGAAATGCTTATACTATCTAAACTAAATTATGCTGATACAGTCGTGGGTGAATGCCTCTTTGGATACACAAAAAAGCTAATTCAACGGGTTCAAAATTCATGTGCACGATTTTGTTTCACTATTCCGCGTAGGGCCCACGTTACACCGTTCCTAAATCAAAATAACCTAATGAATATGCAGTCGCGACGTTCACTCCATTATACGTGTCTTTTATTTAACATAGTACAAACTAAGTCACCCTCTTATTTGTATGACAAGTTGTTATTTTCTAATTGTGCCAGAGCCGTTTTTCATCTTGGTTGTCCGAGTCACAGGACATCAGCATTTCGCGGAAGCTTTCGGTACTCCGCCACGAAATGTTGGAATAATATACCCCCACCTTTTAAGAAATGCCAGACATTGTGTTCTTTTAAATACAAATATAAAAGATTTCTTTTAGATTTGCAAAAGGACTCTTTCTAATTTTGAATTGAAATTTAGCTGTAGCACTTTGGCCACGGCTTTCCCACGTCAAAATACTATGTCCATCATTGAGGGTTTATTCAAAACTTTGGTGAAATCATTCTTAATTGGTTTAGTTGGTGTTGAGTTTCTTCCGAAAGCTTCCTAAATGTGTCAGTTTTATATATTGTAATTATAATTTAATGATGTATACTTTGTATAAATTTTGGTTTGGCTTAATATTTGTGTTTGTAAATAAATTTTAATGTAGGTTGTTAATATAATGTTGATAAATCACCAAATTGTTGTGCGTAGCAGTGCGCTCTTTAGCTTTAGCTTTAGCATTTAGTTTTAGTGTAGGTATCTACGGAAGACCAGCGTCGTGGCATTACTGAGATGCTACGACACAATGCTGAGTAGATGCCTTTTCAGTGTCACATAATATTGTTATTTGTAATTTTATGTTGTGTTTTGATGCTGAATAAATTTATTTCTATTTCTATTTCTATTTCATTCACACACATTTAGTGTTATAGTATCTTCTGTATTTTATTTAATCAGGCTGGTGCACAAATGAAAGTCAAGAACCGATTCATTCACTGTCTATATTGTTCTCACACGTTACATATAAGTTACACGGAATTAATCACATTAAATTTATTGTCTGACTCCAAATATTTATTAACTCTAAAGGCGTGAACCTGACGGAACCCGGTTTAAAGTGCGACTGAGCCGCCGGCTGCGCAACGCCGCGCGGCCGAACTAAAATGTGTGGTCAGCATTACTGTGACGCCACATCACACCCTCCCTTTTAAAAAAAAAAATATATATTTTAAAAGAAACATTTAAATTTTGCTGTACTGAACCCTAACAATTATACAATTATACAATTCCAATTTGCTGTGCAACAAAGTATTGAGTAGGTTGCTAACACTCACGCAAAACGCAACGTTTCAATTTACGGGTGTTTACATTCGGGCTCGACTCGCGTCACGTCACATACCAACGCTTAAGGCGAATACATCGAATTCTATTTATAGAACAGTTAAGGTGAAGCTACTACAAATATTGTAATTACAAGTTTTTAATAAAATTTACATTTAACTACTATTTGTTTCTTTTATCCTGCAAGTTTTAACTAATTTACTTTACAGAGTACACAAACAAAACACGAAAAAAAAAATACAATTAAATCATATTTCAATCTTACATTCAGATATCAACATTAAAAGAAACATATAAAACATACTTCGACACAGTGTTTTTAAGAAAACACACTTATCTCTACACTACTCTACAAATATTGCGGACACCTGTTTTCAGGGCCGACTTAAAAGTGTTTCAGGAGAAACATTGCAAAATATCACAACTTAGGTAGTCACTGTAAAGGCATGCTCTGCAATAATAAACAAAACAGCTCTAGGCTCGGCAGCATCCTCTACAGCAACGCCACGCATGAAATGACACAGAATTACATTATAAAACATAAATAAAACAAATTGAAAGTAGGATAGAATAAAAAATTACAAAACGGCTTAAAAACAATACAGATCAGACACATTACCAGGACACATTTTACAACACTACACTTTACTGTATAAAATAACGCAAGATTTTAACTTCACTTTTTACACTGCTCCTGGCCTTCCCGTTGTTATGTTAGTAGTACGAGGTAATGTAACCACCTCTGGTACCACTGCTTTCGACGCTTCCTTTCTAATCCATTTCCTTATGCTGTTTGCACAGCCTCGACGTATGGCATATAGTAAGCCTATGCCTACCAAAATTACCATAATTATTAACACGATAGAAAATATATGAACTTTAGTTTGAAGTTCTTCAGCGCTTACGACTTGCGCTTGAGCAGTTGCAACGACATCTTTACTTTGGTAATTTCCCATTTCTATAATAAATAATAAATTCACGACTTGTAAAGTGTACTGTAGCAAAACAATTTCGTAAGTGTTATAATTGACACAGATTTAACCTTATATTCACAATAATCATCATTTCAGCAAAAATCTAATAGGTTGCTTAATCGCTCTGCCACTGCGTGTAGTCTTAATTATAGGTTTTAGCATTTTTTGTTCACTATTGCTTGCATCTGTATTTACTTTCAAATTATTTAATTCAGACTCATTATTGACACTTTTTTTACTGTCGAAAATAAAATTTTGTTTACTAGAATTACACTTTTTGTCATCATTTAAGGAAACATCTTCGTTATCTACAACTACATAAGCTGGTTTAAGTCTGTCAATGGAAATGTTTGACTGTCGTTCCGCTATCTTTATAACGAATGACTTAGGTGATCTGCTAACGACTTGGAAAGGGCCACTGTATGAAGGTGTTAAAGGTCTTTGTACCATGTCGTTTCTAACAAAAACGTGTGTGCAATTATTTAAATCTTTATGTATGAAAATTTTCCTGTGATTTCTATTTTCTCTAGGTTCTGGGCGTAAGTTATTTAGCATTCGTCTAATTTTATTTACATAACTAGGTTCATCACTTACCTTGGCAGATAGGCTGTTGTCAAAGAACTCTCCCGGCAAACGCAACGTATGTCCTAAAGCTAACTCGGCTGCGCTTACGTTGCCATCACTTTTGCAAGCAGCACGAAGTCCCAACATGACCGTTGGTAATTCGTCTACCCATGACTTGCCGTTGTCTAATAATCGCGCTTTCAATGCTACCTTTAATGATCTATGGAATCTTTCAATCATTCCATTGCTTTGAGGATGATAAGCTGTTGTACGTATTTTCTTAACACCTAAGATTTTCATTAATGCAGTATAAAGTTCACTCTCAAACTGTCTGCCTTGATCACTGGTTATTTTCTTAGGACAGCCAAATCTACATATCCAATTTTCGTAAATCGCTTTACTTACGGTCTCAGCTGTAATATCACTAACTGGTATTGCTTCTGGCCAACGTGTAAACCTGTCAATCATGGTTACTAGGTATCTATAGCCTTCACTGGAGGTGGCTAAAGGGCCTACGATATCCACGTTTACGTGATCGTATCGTTCGCTACGTGGATATGTGCCTAAATCTGATACTGTATGTCTATGAACTTTAGTCCTTTGACACGATATGCATTCCTTACACCATTTACTTATATCCCTATTCATATTGGGCCAAAAATATCGATGTGTAATGATTTTTTTAGTACTTCTAACTCCTGGATGACTAATGCTATGAGACCTGTCAAAAACTAATTTCCTAAAATTCCCTGGAATATACGGTCTTACTTTATCGTCTGTAATATTACAATAAATAGAACTGTTACACAATGGTGACTGTATCTTTTGTAATCTTTGCTCGTTATTACTTCTAGCTAAAAAGTCGCTGAGTTGCTGATCCGTTTCCTGCGCTCGCGCTACTTCGTCGAAATCGATGTTTGTAGGACACACAATAGACTCTACTGTGCGCGACAACGCGTCAGCTACTAGGTTATCGTTTCCTGTCACGTACTGTATGTTACTAGTGAATTCACTAATATATAGTAATTGACGTGTACGCCTAGGTGTTTCTCGATCCGAACTATTTTTGCTAAATGCGTATGTCAATGGTTTGTGATCCGTAAACACTGTTAATTCTCTACCTTCTATCAAACTTCTAAAATGCACAATAGCTAGATATACTGCCAATAGCTCTCGGTCATGCGTGCTGTACTTCTTTTGTGTGCTAGTAAGTCCTTTTGAAAAATAACCAAGCGGTTTCCAGTCATTACCAACCCACTGTTGTAATACAGCCCCTACTCCTGTGTTCGAAGCATCACACATCAAAGTTAACCTACTGTGTGGCTCTGGATATGACAACATACTTGCATTACCTAAACTATTTTTACATCGTTCAAATGCCTCTATAGATTCACTGTTCCATTCTATTTTAGTTCTGTCTTTTTTCTTAGTTTTATGTAAGTACCTATTTAGCAGTGCCTGATGATCAGCTGCGTGATTTAAATGAGACCTGTAAAAATTTATCATCCCTAAAAATCTGCGTAGTTGCTCAATCGTCTCTGGTCTAGGAAATTCTTGAATAGACTTGATTTTGTCTTGCATCGGCTGAATACCGTCTTTACTGACTTCATATCCCAAGAATTCTACCATTGGTTCGCCGAAACAACATTTTTTTAAATTAATCGTTATGCCGTTATTTTCGAATCTATGAAAAACTTGTTTTAAATGTTCTTTGTGTAGCGTGACGTCATTGCTTGTCGCAATTATTACGTCATCAATGTAACAAAAAAGAACTGAATTATTATTAGAATTATCATTGCAATTTTTTTGATCACTATTTAAAAACTCTATTCCTTGTAAAACTGTGTTGTTCATCCATCTCTGAAAAGTCTGGGCAGCATTACGTAATCCGAAACTCATTTTAACAAATTCAAAAAGACCAAAAGGTGTCGTTATTGCGGTTTTTTCTATGTCTTCAGGCTTAATGAGTATATTATGATATGCTCTGTTAATATCTAATTTACTAAAAATACACTTACCTGATAAACCGTACGTGAAATCCTGCACTCTGGGAATGGGATACCTGTCCGGCTTGGTTACAGCATTTAATCGCCTGTAATCTCCACAGGGCCGAATCTGTCCGTCCTTCTTTGCCACTACGTGCAAAGGACTGGCCCACGGACTTTTGGATGGTCTGCAAATTCCTAACTCCATCATACGCTTAAATTCGTCTTTAACTATCTGATAACGATGTGGTGGTAACGGTCTAGGTTTGGCAAAAATCGGGGGACCAACGGTTTCTATATGGTGATACGTGTCATGGCAACTATGTTCTTTGTAATTCATAGGCCTAGTAATGTCTGCGTATTTTTCTAATAAGTCGTGGAATGTGTTGTCCCTACGAATACTAGATATGCTCGGCTCGACACTACATAAAACTTTTCCGTACTTTTCTAAACTAGTCAGACCGTCAGTCAACTTTCCATTGCCTAGATCAATAATTAAATTATGTGTCTTTAAAAAATCAGCGCCAATAATGGGTTCTTTAACATCACAAATTATGAAATTCCATTTAAAACATCTTCTTAATCCTAAATTTAATTCTATAGATATAATACCGTACGTTCGAATTTCGGTACCGTTCGCGGCATAAAGTTTGTACTCACATTTTTTGTTGATTTTGTTACGACTCACTTTACTTACTGGTATCACCGAGACATTTGCGCCTGTGTCTACGAGATACGACATACCACTGTTGTAGTCCTTGACGCACAAGCGGTGATTTCCTTCTGCCATGCAGCTGTTCACCGTACCCGGCTGCACCGATTTTAGTTTTCCGCACTATGCTGCTGCTGCTGTTGTTGCTGTTGTCGCCTCGACCAGCTACATGGTGACGTGCAGATCCTCGCTCTCTCACGGAAGCGGTAGTGGTGTCTACACAGCCAATCTGGGCTCTCCGGTGTTCGCCGTGGCACTGATGCGTCTCTTACTCTTGACCTTGAACTGTTTGTCTGTGTTTCTCTGTATCTTCCAAACCTACGAAACGGGCTTCGACCTCTGGATCGTATGGTACTCACTTCCTGTTTTAATTTATTCATCTCTACGGTTAGGTCACGCATGTGACTTATTAAATCGGAGCTCGATTCCACCGGTGAGTTATTCACTGCGGCTATTTCTCCAGTTTTTAAGTTCTCTAAAACTTTGTCTGCAATCGCCGCTAGATTTTCTAGTTTGGTGTCTCCGCTGACTGCCAGAACCGCTCTAACATTTGCTGGTAATCGGTTTATCCATAACTTTTTTAGAGGTTCGCCTGCTATGCCGACGTTCTTGGCCAACTCGGTCATCCTTCTTAACAACTGGGAAGGTTTTTGTGAACCTAGATCCATGTCGCTCACTAGCTTTTGGAATTGCGACTCAGCACTTTCTTCGTATACAGCCAATAATCTGTTCTTTAAAGCATTATATTTCTCGATCGGCGGTGGTGTCTGGATTAAATCGCTCACCTGTCTGAGTGCCTCTCTGTTTAACTTAGCGACGGCCATCTCAAACTTGGTACTGTCCCCTTGCCTTTGCGGTGCCATTATCATCTCAAAATGTGCAAACCATATCCTTGGCATATCCGACCAAAATTCGGGGATGCGTCCTTGCAAAGATAACATGCCGATGTCGCATTTATCTGCTGGCGGACTCGTCGTGCCCTTTGACACGGAGGCTTCTTCAAAGTTTTCGTACATTTTTTACACAAATAAAGTCTAAAAAGTCTATATTACAATTTTTATATTACAAATTTTGCACTTGTACCTACCACACTGCGCGTGTAAAAAAAATTTCCGTCAGGTTCGTGACACGCGTAGTCACCGTGAGCCGCACACCGGAAACGCGGGGTCACCACTTTAGTGTAATAGTATCTTCTGTATTTTATTTAATCAGGCTGGTGCACAAATGAAAGTCAAGAACCGATTCATTCACTGTCTATATTGTTCTCACACGTTACATATAAGTTACACGGAATTAATCACATTAAATTTATTGTCTGACTCCAAATATTTATTAACTCTAAAGGCGTGAACCTGACGGAACCCGGTTTAAAGTGCGACTGAGCCGCCGGCTGCGCAACGCCGCGCGTAAAATTCCGTTCCTTCCCCCCCCCCCCTCCAACCCCCTGGGGCCCGGGAAGATGTACGCGCCAACAAGACGCGACGAATGACAGCCGTCTCTACGCCGGCCAATTAGAGTGCATATTGGAGTGCATTATCCCGTCGCACGGACTCTGCGACGTATGTACCGGACGAGGTTTTAGCCCGCGCCGACCGGCGCTCGCGCCAAACCAGTGCCCTTCGAGATCTCAAGGCGAACCCACGCGTCACGCGCCCTTGAACTCAGCCCCGACGTGACCATATGTGTGCAGTGTGTGCAGTGATAGAGCTAGGACTACCAGCTCCCCCTAACGTTTAACGAACACCAGTGCCCCTAGTGAAGTGTTTGTGTGTTGCCGCCCTCAAGCCCGCGCCAAGAGCGCCCCCGCGCCCCCGCGCTTCGGATCGATCCCAACTCGGACCTCCGGTAAGCCCGTTCCCATCTTTTCCCTTTACCTACGTCGCATGTTGGTGCCCTTTGCATCAACAGTAACTTTATACCTGTGGAATTGAAGGTGCGGGAAAAAAAAAAAAATTACATAGCAAAGTATTGGAGTAAGACGAGACATCGAAGCCAGTTTTTTCAGAAAATCTATAAAAACTGCCAACAAATTTTATGTCCCAAATATGCCTGATATCGCAATAGTTTCTTTAAATGACATAAAATTAAAACATTGATTTCTCAAAAATAGATCTGCGTTAGTCTTAATAATCTTTTGTTTGCTGATCTCGTTAATTTAATTGTTTTGACTGATTATTTTACTTGGTATAGATATTTATGAGGTTGATTATTTTCAATCATTAGTCTTTTGTTGCTCATTGATCTCGTGGTCATATGGCCATTAGTTTTATTTTCTACTATATATTTACAGAATTATGTGTATTGATTAAAAATAAACAATACGACTTTAATAATGACTTTTAATCGATTGTAAATGGCCTTTATCCAGTGAACCCCTGAGGATTCATTGTAACCCACCACCTGTATCCACTGTAACCCATTAAGGGGCACAGTGGATACTTAGCCGATTGTTTTTAAAAGTGGTTTATTTAATAACTGATTCTTAATTGGACTGTTTTGGTAATGTAGTTTCAAAGCTGAGTAAATTTTCAAGGATTTTGTCAAAACGCGGGTCAATTAGGAGTGATACAGTTGAAATTACTGCACTAAGAAAAAAAACGATCCACTGATACCCACGCTACCCTACATCGATTTGGCTGCTAAACTTGACTTCAGACTTTGAATGATCAATTTATTAATTAATCGATTATTTTATAGGTGATATCGATTTTAGACATATTGAATCGAGATAGCAACACTCATAAACAACTGTCAAAAATGTCAACCCCACGTCACGTACGTCCCACGTCCCCACACAACACCTCGTTCTCGTTCGTCGCTTACGCATCGTTCGTGTTTTGTGTTGTTATTTTGTTTTGTTGCTGGTTGTTTTTATCCGTTGAGTTGAGCTTTGTTCCTCCGGGTCGAAACTACGTTTCTTGTAACTTGCAATAAGCAGGTTTCGGGTTTGCAGTGACTATTTCGAGATAGTGACTCTTTGTATTATTGTGCTGTGGTTGTTAAACATTGTTTAGTGATTGATAACCTAAACAATGGCCACTGGGAGGAGCGCAGTAACTTCGCCTCAGCGGCGGCTGTGGCGAATTATATTATATTTTGTACTACTAATACTATATTTTGAATTTGAATGTATACTTAAATGTACCACTATGATTTGCATGCTATCCGTGTGTTAACTGAACATGTGAACTTTAATTTTAACTAATGTTCAACTCCATACTATGTTTTCTGCAAATAAAGAATTATTTATTTATTTATTTATATATATTAGAGTTAAAATCCAATGGTTTTGTGACTCATATGCCTAAATCGGTGTTGAAGAATGAGTTTCAACTGACAACTATTCAGGCAAATAGGTCTAGATTTGTAACAATGTGCCGATGGGTTGTGGAGATTATTAATAGTAGGATTAAACGAGACTATAGGCTATTTCGACACGTCTATAATAATAGATCTGCTCCACATTTGATGGTAGATTTGCGGATAGCTTGTTCTCTGATAAATAAATATCATGTAGATGACTACATGATATTTATTTATATACATAGAAGATCATCCAGATGCTGCCTTGTATGCATCAATAGCAAATGCTATATTATTATTACCAAATCACTTGTCAGATTTTGTAAATCGATAGAATATGAACAGAAGAAGTAATAACTTCCAAAGGATTGATGGCAATCACCCTCAATTAAATAGTTTCGTTAAATTGTCAATTGAAGAATTAAAGATATTTGCTTTAGAGACATATCGGCTTAAGCAAGCAGTATCCTATTATGGTGAAAATGTTCGGCATTCTGGTACATATATTGTCGAAATAAATCAAGAAGTCAACGAAGATGTTACCTTAGTCTTAGGAGTGAACAAATATTTATTAAGAGGAAGAATTCGATCAAGACATAAGTCATAGGACATATTATGTTTATTTATTAATAAATAACGATGAGGATGTTGGCGACACGCTCGATGCCATAGTATGATACTGCTGCTCCTGCCGTGTAGGTAGGCGAACTGTAGGGTGCTGCGCACACGTGATGACAGTGGTTTGGTATCTGAGTTGGACCCGGTATAATGACATTAATGCCCCAGCTCTATTTTAGATAATTTTTTAGATGAATATGAACAAGAATAATAACAAATATTCTTCATATTCAACAAGAAGAAATCTTACAATATATTCTAACATTTTTATTATTTAACAACATTGTTTATTCCCGTCAATGTTAAATAAAAAAGAACTGTATACTTATATATGCATTTTTATGGTTAAGATTAAGATTTACATAAATAAGAGTGGATGTAATATCAAGTTTAACTCATAAAAATGTGTACCTGTCTTTTATGGTACCTAATAAAAATGTAAGGAAATAAGGTTTGCATTTTATTTAATTAATATCCTTCATATTATTATGTTATTGTCTAGACACCTGTAGTTTTCACATAACTTCCAAAGGTAGGGATCATTAACACAACCTCTTAGATGACCACTGCAGTGCAGAAGTCTCTCATGCATGATATATCATAAAAGTATTCTGATTACTTAAGCTGAGATTTTTTATCAATAGGTAGTACTATATTTTTTTTAAACCCGTCTAATATATGTTAGCTAAAAGGTATTTTATGAGTTTTTTATTTGGTATCTCTTAAAAATATATACTATACTACAATTTTAGGTAAGTAGGTAATCTATCTTTTTGCAGGTACAGCTAGCTATATTGCGTTGCTGATAGTTTATGTATTTATTGAATTTGTTTTACACTTGGAAATCGAGACGTATTCCCCTTAGATTGTAGTGAAATGAATCCTCTTTCGTTAATGGTATCTTTGCAATATTATAGGCGGGTTTAAAAAAAATATAGTTATGAGGAAAGATCTCAGAACTGCGGATTCGAAAACAAAAACTCTTAATGCCAACGGTAATATTAAACTATAAGCTGGCTTAAAATGGTTGTTTCATCTAAAAGCAATTGGTACAGACTTCCTTAAAAAACCAGCATTCTTCTTTTTTGGACATAGTGCATGTACGAGCATAAAACACTTCCAACTTAACTATTACTGAAATGCCTTTACATACATTTATCGCACATGTTAAATAAACTCTCATGAGTAAAGGTTATTATCAAGTCGAGGATTATGTAAATGACAAATTTTAGAGGGAGAAAAAAGTAACATCTGAATTTCTTACCAGCTTCTTCTCAGTTGAAGGCTCTCCCAAAATCCGAACTAGTGGTAGATTAGTTACGTTTTCCATTTTTTGTTACGCTTTAGGTTATAAACATCGCGCGATCAGTGTGGTGTATGAATAAATGATTTTGAACTTGAACTCTACTCTCTTCTACTGTGCTCATTCGAACCTGGCATATCTCTACTACTGTGCTCAAATACTCTAATAAACTAGTAATTCGAACTTGGCACTTCTCTACTACTGTGCTCAAATACTCTAATAAACTAGTAATTCAAACCTGGCACATCTCTACTACTGTGCTGAAATACTCTAATAAACTAGTAATTCGAACTTGGCACTTCTCTACTACTGTGCTCAAATACACTAATAAACTTGGAATTCTAACTTGGCACTTCTCTACTACTGTGCTCAAATACTCTAAAAAACTTAGAATTCGAACCTGGAACTTTGTGTTCTCCATTTTGAACTTGGCGCTTCTCTACTACTGTGCTCAAATACTCTGATAAACTAGTAAATCGAACCTGGCACATCTCTACTACTGTGCTCAAATACTGTAATAAACTAGTAATTCGAACTTGGCATTTCTCTACTATTGTGCTCAAATACTCTAATAAACTAGTAATTCGAACCTGGCACTTCTCTACTACTGTGCTCAAATACTCTAATAAACTAGTAATTCTAACCTGGCACTTCTCTACTACTGTGTTAAAATATTTTAATAAACTAGGAATTTCGAACATGGGACTTCTCTTCTACTGTGCTCAAATACTCTAATAAACTAGGAATTCGAACCTAGGACTTCTCTTCTACTGCGCTCAAATACTCTAATAAACTAGGAATTCGAACCCGGAATTTCTCTTCTACTGGGACCTTACCGCAATCTTTTAGCAAACGACTCAAGTTCTACTCAGTTCAGTATAGGTTCTGAAATGGAATCGCTTAGATCCGTACGTACCATCATCCTAAATAATCTGAGCCGCATTTGGTCCGATCAAATGAATGACCATTGTCGCTGGTCTGCGTGTCTTACCTTAAGAAAAGAAAGAGATGGCGCTACGTAGAATTGCCATAAGTGCGTCTCGCTTTCAAGTCAGCCTGAAGAGCGTTCGTAAACTACTTTTAAAAAGTTGCGGAAATAATCGGTTTTTATAAACCAAATTTATTTAACGTAATATAATTTTAATGTTACTGTTTGCGCCACAGCGCAACGACGAATAACAGCCGTCTCTGCGCCGGCCAATCAGAGTGCAACGACAAATATACCGGACAAAGTGTTAGCCCGCGCGGACCGGCGCTGGCGCCAAACGAGTGTGCTCCGAGCTATCAAGGCGAACCCACGCGTCGCGCACCCTAGAACTCAGCCCGTGATCATCGTCATATGTGTGCAGTGACCTAGAGCTAGGACTACCAGCTCACCTCTCCCTAAAACGCCACCGACCAGTGCCCTCAGTGAATTTGTGTGTGTGTTGCCGCCTTCAAGCCCGCCGCCCGCGCCTAGAGCGCCAGCCACCTTCACCTCCAGCACGATCCAGTGCCTACAGCTCGGACCCCGGTAAGTCCCATCCTTTCCCTGCGCCGCATGTTGGTGCCTTAAGCGCCAACAGTTACTACAATCAATTTAAAACATTGTTTTGTAAAGTTTTGGGGAAAAAAGCACGTATGTTATACCTTTGTATCGATAATTTCTATTTTATTTACAAAGATTTGACAACACGATTTTGAAACACAGAACTTTGAACGTACTATACAAGACAGTAATTTATTTGTGTTCTCTGAAATCTGTCATAGTTGTGAAGGGAACACCGCGGTGTATTCAAAAATAAAATACTAATTGATAAATTTTTTGGTTTAAGTATGTCGTAAGTATTTAAAATTGAAGTATTACTTTAGAAAACCTAGTAATTTGTGTACACTAAGTGGTATTTATATTTTGTTCACATCCCACGCCTTCGCAGTTCAAACATGAACTCATGGAATGTGGGTTTTGAAGTGTTCTCAAGTGGCTGTTTTTCAATAAGACTTATGTTTACTTTTTTTAGTGTGGGACCTCGTCGTAGAGTTCGTTATAGCCAGTTGGAAGCACTTTGGGAGGAGTTGAATAGAAACCGATCTCTTGCAACTGGCTGTAATAAGATATCCCAGGCACTCGAATTTTCGCGGCAAATGTGGATGACGGTGGCACAAAGCCTAAATTCTTTAGGTGATGGTGCCACTAATGATTGGAAAGGTTGGTGCAAGGTAATCAAACAAGCTTGTTTTAAATATAAATAAAAAAACGTAGTGTTGTTACATAAATGCTATTAAAATTATAAAGAACGCGCACAATATGTATCCCTTGCGGCATAGCAGTTTAAGTACACTATAAATATAACATAAAATGCATATTCATTCAATAAATCCATAAGGCCAACGACAACCTCTGTCTGAGTTTATGTTGTATAATTTTTTTTTCCTTTGTAAAATTAGTATAGTTTTGAATAAAACTTAAGACTAAGCGCCATGGTGGTCACCGGTGACCGACAAACAGTTAAATTTCAATTGTGTCTGGTTTTGTGGCAGTCAACGTTAACACGTTATTTTTGAAGCAACCATAACTGGTTGCTTCACAAATATCAATAATATGAACTTTGTCAAAAAGAATACGTCCGTGATTTGCCGTTGGCGACACTGACACTGAGAGCAATATCACTGACAAGTGGGGATGCGTTCTTAGAGAATGTATGAAAATCACTGTGCCGGAACTGTGACTTCACTGATATGTGTGTAGCAACCTTTAAACTTGTATGTCTTATTATATTTCAGTACTGGAATGACTACAAATCAAAACTAAAATCTAGAGTGGTCTCTGTGCGAGCATCACTTCAGCGTACTGGTGGTGGGCAGTCAAATGAGCACCCACTGACGGATATAGAGAAAAAAATCCTCCAAATTGTAGGAGAGGATTTTGGCTCTGGTATTTCGGATGCCAGGGTTGAACCATTTGATGATGTGAGTACTTATCATTTATTTATTTAATTCAGTAACAGTTAATACATACAGACCTAATAGATAATTGAATTGACATCAGTAAATAGAATCAGTATAATTTATTTTAAGCTAAATTTCATATGAAGTGTTATTATAGTAGAAGTTTTATTATATAAAATTTGCCTTGTTAACACCCCTTGAGTTTCTTTAAATTAATCCCTCAAAAGATTTGGAAATAATTTAATAGGATGACAAAATATACTATAGAAACAAACATTAAATTTAATGAGTTATACTAAGATCTGGCAATTATAGCAACGGCATAGACAGAGAAACAAATAATATTTTTAAAGTAATGGAAGAAAATCACTTTTACTTTTGAATTATCGACTAATAGCTGGTAGTAATGCAATTACTTAATGAAGTACAATAAAGATCGTTTGTTTTGCAGGCACCACCAGTAGACCAAAGTCAGCAGGGGTCAGAAAGTTTGCTGTCACAGTGGCCAAACCCAGCACTGCTGACTGAAGGTGATGACGCACAGCAGCACCCAACAGCAACACCTCCACCTGCGTCACCTGCTGTTCTGCTACCAGCGACGCCGCGTCGTTTACCTCGTCTCATGTCGCGGCGTGCCAGCCCCGCAGCCACCGCGGGGCCTTCCACTCGAGCGACGCCCTCGCCGTACACCCCTCGCCGTCTGCAGATTGAAACGCCGCTGCCTCGACAGCATTCGACGATGAGACCCGCACCAACCCGACAGAGGCTGAGACGAGGTGAACCACTGATGACGCAAAAAGCGGCACGAAGAGCGTTAGTAGCAGACTCCCGTGAAAGCACTACGTTGTCACGGGAGAAATGAAATGTCCTTAAAGATTTAGTTACTGAATTAAGGGAAATAAAAAATATATTAAATTCACGGTGAGTAAAGGTTTAATTTTAAGTTGATAATTGAACTACATTGCATTATACATATTTAATATTAAAAAAATTAAAAGAAGAAAGGGCAAGAAACTTGTACTAGCTTTTTCAAAATAGTATAATTTTACAATACAATATAAGTACTTACCTACTTTAAATACTACTTAGGAGGCCTATTCAAATCTACGTAACGTTGATATAAAAGCCTGTGATTCTAAACCCGAAACCAGCTCAAACTGAAACACACAAATACACATATGTAACATTTATAACACTTGTAGCCCCGACCCCTCCAATCTCATAATGTGAAGGGGCCTCCGTAATCGAGCCCCGTTGTCCAGAATGGAGGTGAGGGCTGAACCCGGGCCTGGGGTAAGTCTCCCATAATAGGTACCGTTGGTCTTGGATTGACCTTAAAACACTTTACACACTTGTGTACGACTTTATTCACTAAACCTTTCCCTTGTATAGGCCAAAATCTTTCTCGTAATGACGATAATAATAATTGAGAGCCGGCATGAAGTAAACGCTCGTGTTCGCCTTCTACAATCCGCAGTGTAAGCGTGTGTTTATTATGTAAAATGATTAGATGTTTTTTGTCGTGTGCATAACTAGAATTACCTAATCGACCTCCCACTTGTATTAACCCGTTTTGAATATAGGGTCTCAAATGCAATAATTTTGATTTCATAGGAATTTGTTCCCTTTTTATTAATATATTATATTCATTCAGGAATGATTATTTTTGCTATAGTTGAACTAATTTATGTAACGCATTATCCGTCTCGGTTATTGATAATGGACCACTATAATTATGAGTTTGTTTCGCATTATGGCTAAATCTGAATATGTATGCAACCACTCGGATCAGCTTAGTGTCACTAGAATATTTGTCAAACAATGTTTTCGTAAATTCATTTGTTTGCATAAGCTCGTTAGTTGTATAACTTAAGACAATACTATCGGTTTCGTGTTCCGATGTCATAGGCACCGGTGCCTTCGATAATGGCCACTCGCCCCTCGGCATTTGCAGCCACGTCGGACCCTGCCACCAGAGGTTGCAGTTTGCTAAGGCCGACGCGGCTAGCCCGCGCGTGATTAAGTCCGCCGGGTTATGCCTAGAACTCACCCAGTGCCACACACTCAAGTCAGTTAATTGTTGAATTTCTTTAACCTCTATGGTGGCGCGCGATTTTATTATGAAAGCTGTCAAAATACCCCAGGGTGGCGCGTGGGTGGGCCGTTTTTTGTTTACGTTATCATTAAGTGCGCACGAAGCTGGAATAGGGAGCGCGCGACAAAACACGCTATGTTAAACAAGGATACCAATACAATTGAACTGCGTTATACGAGAGATTGTTTACATTAACAAGTCGACCCTTTTTTGCCGCCTTATCGGCCCGCCGATTTCAAGGTCAAGAGTTCTTAGACTCACTGTGTAAATAAAATGTATGAAGACTAGTAATTTTCTAATTAGATTATTGTAATTCAATGTGTAATGTTATAAAAGAAACAAATACTTCTTTGAAAAATGGTTTTATTTATACTGTCTTGGGGTTTACAAAAAAAAAATCGGAAAATAATAAATAAATAAAAACCTTATTTTTAGCTCATTATTGAAAAAAACGAATAGTTTCAATTGTAAATATTATTATTCAGGCAGTTAGCTTATTTCATTACGAATACGTAGACTTATGATACATGCATTTCCTTCCTAACTTTTGAGATATGACTCATAACGTAACCCGACACCGGAAATGTACTAAAAAAAATGGCTACCTGGTGGGGGGGGGGGGGGTGCCACTTGACGCCATCTTGGTTTCAAGTGTCTCGCAGTCATGCCACCTCAGAGGTTATCACGATTGCCCATAAAGCAATGTATATTATTTTGGTTCACTTTTTATCCACGCTAAGACTATTGTTGAATCAGGCCATAAATAAGTCTTGTTAACTTTAATTTTACTCGCGTCATACACTTTTTTATAAAGTGTGGCGAGTAGTACCGCTGCTCGTAGTTCGAGTCGCGGTATTGTTTCCTTTCGTGCTATTCTCGATTTCGAGCAAAGCAATCGTACCTGTATCTTTCCGGCGTTATCTATGGATTGTATATATATAGCTGCCCCGTAGGCAGTGAGCGAGTTATCGGCAAACTCGTGAATTGCGATTTCGATGGCGTTATTATTGTTTATTATTACATTACGCGGTACTAGTAATGAGTTTAAAGTTAAAACATCTTCATAAATTGAATTCCACTCCTCGCATAATGACGTAGGCAATAAGTCATCCCACCCGGTTTTATCTGTAAACAAACGTTGAATAAAAAGTTTCCCTATAATTAAGACCGAAATAAGGAATCCTAATAGGTCAAAAATTGATGACAATATTGATAACGCCTTCCGTTTGGTTAATTTACTATCTGGTTGTTTATCTTGAAGCGTATAAGAAAGATTGTCGGTCACTTGGCACCAGGCTAGTCCTAGCACCTTACTGGATTTGTCCCCAAGTGATATAGGAGATTGGGTACCTACTGATTTATCGTCCTTACTCACTGAGTTTAACACCGTTTGAGATTTCGATCTCCACTTACTAAGTTTGAAGTTGGCACTTAGTAAAATTTTATTAATCTGTGTAACAATCCGCGCTAACTTTGACTCATCATCATAACCGAAAGTTAAGTCGTCCATATAAAATCCAGATGTTATCGCGACGGCTGCGTCGGGAAACTGACCTTCGCATTCTCGCGCTAGCTGAGATAAGCAACGCGTAGCGAGGTACGGTGCACTCTTCAAACTAAAACTCAATGTCGAGAGTACGTAGGTATCTATAGCTTGTTGTGGGTGTTCTCGCCACAATATACATTGTAAATTTCTTTGCTCGGGATCAATGTAAATCATGCGGTAACATTTTTCAATGTCGAATCGCATTAAAATATTAAATAGTTCGTCTTGATTTATACTACCTTTAAACTGGATATCGTTAAATGATAAGCCGGAATCGGTTCGCCAGGATTCGTCATATACCACTCTCAATGGAGTAGTTTTGTTTTGGTTATTAACGACGGCATGGTGGGGTAAATAATTACATTGACCTATAGGGTGGCCTTGAAGTTTAATCATGTGGCCTGTCATTTTAAACTCACGCATAAACTGTATATATCGCTCTTTAAATGTAGGGTTACCTTCCTTCCTTCCGTACTATTATTTATAGTAAAATTACATTTTATTGCCTTCATGGGTTGACTCCGCGGTACAGAGCCTGATACTACCCAGCCAAACCTAGCCTTTTATAATATCGGTAGGTATGCCCCTAACCGATGCTGCCCAATACATAAAATATTATAAAATTGTTCCGCGCCTAATATCATATCAATCTAGTTTGCCATATGAAATTGTTCGTCGGCTAATTGATAATGATTTGGTATTTGTAAATTTTGTATGTTATATATTTGCGGAATCCTACATAATTGCGGTACAATAAAACATAATAAATCGGTTGAGTAGGAATTGTCCTTGGATAGAATTGTTAGGTTACAAAAATAATTAATTTCGGTTAAATTATCGTTAAATCCTCGGACCTCCATCTTTATAGGATATTTTGGTAAATTAAGTTTGTCATACGCTCGTTGCGTTAAAAAATTCGATTGCGATCCCGAATCTAGCAATATTCTAAATGTATATAATTGGTTATCATTTTCTTCGTATGTTAACCAAAGCGGTTGATAAAATTACCGACTTATTATGAATAAGTTGTTCACTACTCGGTCGTGTGAGGGTCGTATTCACTAACTGATTTGTGCTCAGGTTCGGGTTCGGTTGTGGTTCTAATGAACTGCTAGAATTCGGTATATTGCTAGAGTTATATAAAGTTTGTGTCGATATGCCCCTCGATGGCGGTAATCGATCGTCGTGTGGTTTTATTTCACTACCTACATGTCGTGTACGCGTGGGGTCGTGTAACAACGTGTGATGCTTACCTCCTGTTACGTTGTAAATACAGGGCCCTGTCTGCCTTTACTAATCTACAAAAGAAGTTCGCAATGGTTGAATAGTACTTACCTGAAATCATCACTTTAGAATGATCAAATGTCCAAAAACATTAGTCCGTGTAGCTTGTTTGAATTAAATCCATTTTTCTTCACATTAAAGACATGGAGCCTTGGTTGACACATTACAAGACACACTTTTCTTGCATTTTCAATAAAAACATATTTCTAAATCAGTTTTAGCAAGACTTTGCGTTAGATTTGAGGAAAAGTTTCCGTGTTTACGTTTTGTATTTGACATAACACCATAGACAAAATGACAGCCACCGTAGCGACGCCTAGCGGTAGCGGGGCGAAGTAGCTGTCAGCTTCAGTCAGCAGTTTCACATAAAAGATTCAATTTTAAAAATAGCCGAAACAGTTCTAATAATAAATTACATGATAAATTAATATGTATAATAATTACTTTAAGTAATTAAATTTAATTCAAGCAAATCCGGAAATAGAACTATTTTTTTCTATAAGGACTTTCATCTAGAACATTCGAACGGGAGTAATATTTTTTATATGGATATTGTCACTGCCCGTAGGGGTTACCAGAGAGGAAACTAATACTCCTTAATATTAAGACAGGGTAATTAGTGAGTTAAATATCACAAAACATAATTTTAAATTAAAGAAAAATGCATTTCCCATTGCTAAACGTTAATTTTTTTTTTAGGTCATGTGTTGTTATTGTTGGCAAATTCTGTTAGCAGAGGGCGAGTTGTGACAGACGTCATATTTGACGTTTTGGTTAGTTTGAAGGAAAATTCTAAAAGAACAATTTCTTATGAATTACCCGACAATGGGAGTAGAAATTATAAGCTGGCCTTCGATTTATAAGTGTTTCCGGCGAAAGGAAAGCTGCCGAGTTGCGACGCCGAAACGAGTTCAATCTCTGGCGTGACGTGGTGCGAGGAGTTGAGATCAATCCACTCAGGAATCCGTGCCACAACCAACCGGTCGTGACGCCGCTGGCAGCCACGCGTAAATCTAGGATATCCCAACGCATGCTTCGAGAGGCCCGTCTCGCCGCCAGGATTTAGAGCTGGGCCCTAAAGCCTGGACGCGAGACCTGCCTCTTCGGGGCACCAGCGGCCACCTGCTGCCAGCGAGCTGTCGCCGCACAGGCGTTGACGGTTTTTGTACCCCTACTCTGGGTTTAATCGTTCTTTATTCAGGAACATATTTTTACATTAGGGTTTCGAAACCTTAACATAGTATTTGCTTTTATATCCAACTACACCAAGCGTTGGTGAAGTTGTGAAACCTTTGAGGATCTGCGAGTTCGACCTGTGTGAAGTTGTATGGTGACTTCGTCTCCAGATTCGGATCGACTATACGATCCTGGCGTCCATAAATATTTATTTTATATCGGTATAACCCCACGGTTCTCTAGAGTATCGGCTTTAAACGTGTGAGAGTTTTAATACGGTTAAACGGTTTAAAACATTTAATTGAATATTTTAATAGACGGAGTAATTTAATTTTAATTTCAACATCATACTCCGGACGTTACTGGTTTATCCCGACCCCCCACGACCTTAGCTTGTACGACTGAAATATTAGCTGGCTGGTTAGGCAGTAGTAGGAACAGTATTATAAAATTTATTTTAAATTAAAATTATCACCGACCCGCTTGGTCACTTTTGACTCTTAGGATTTTAGTGTGTTTTAGGGGGTGATATAGCTTTGGAATAAGGTTTAGATTACTTTAAACAGTAAAGTATAGTTGGCAAAATTAATAGAAAGTTTGTTGAACTTTCATTTGAGATTGACCCTAGGGTCAATTTCGACTGATAGTTTTTATTTGTGATTTTCGGCTAAATAAATTAAAAGGAGTAACGTAGATGAATTGTACCTAACATAATATAAGACAAAATTGTGACTAACCCCCCTCTTTTAAATAATAAGAATGAAATAAAATTTATAATTTTATTTTATTGTTGTTGGACAAAATATTTGTGTGTTCTTTTACAATATACTGCCTAGCTGTTGAACATTTTATGGTTTTATTTGATAACAACCCACTGAAGCTTGCATTTGGGATTTTCTTCCTTTTCCCCAAAAGGGACAAAATCTCGAATGTAACAGTGGCGCACTCAACGTGTGTTTTGGTTAGGGATAGTGGTTATGTCTTATGCTGTAACTAAAAAGCCAGAATACCGATAGCGTTCTAGAACCGTGGGGAATTACTTTTAAGAAAAACCGTCACACGTGCATTGGCACGGATTCCTCCCATTTTATTTTTTTTAATAACGAATTTTTATTCGTTCCTTTTTTAAATATTGTGTCAATATGAAATTATTATTATTTGAACGATCTTAACACTAATTTTATTTAAATACCAGTGATATTAATTTAATTTTTTATATATACAAGTTTTAATTATATAAGTATTGTACTCAGCTGAACTGGATTATTATTTTATGACACAATAGGTTATTATGACACAATTTTTATTGGAATACAAATGTTATATTAATTTTTATTTTTCTAATACAAGCGTTGATTGTGGTGTTAGTGTATTCCTATAATTAAAATATTATTTGAACGATATTGACTGAGATTGACTTAAATACAATTATTTGTAAGTATTATTATTATAATACTGTGTTTGCTGCGGTTGTTACTGAATTCTATGGACTATTACTTATTTAAATTTAAATCACCTAGTGAGAAAGCCAGCTCATATTTTAGTAGCTTTTTTTTTAAATTTTAAAATGCCACGCCTAATATTTTAATTTTTTTTTTGACTTGCATCAATTAAAATTACTTTTTACATTGCAATAAATACCTTTAAAATGCTAATACTATTAAATTTACTTTGCAATTTACGATTTCTTGTTTGTATGGTGAGTTGAAAACCTCCGTTGTGGTGTTTTTGTTTGTTGTTAGGGGTTGAAAAGTGACGATGGAGGGCTGTATATGCCTTCAAGTCACTCTATTTCAGCGCTAGTGGCTGTATATGCCACAGTGCTGAAATCCCTTGTGGTGTTTGGTTTCTTGTGAAAGGGGTTAATGGTGACGATGGAGGGCTGTATATGCCTTGAAGTTACCGCTGTTTTAGCGCTAGTGGCTGTATATGCCACAGTGCTAGAAGCCCTTTCAAGGGAGCTTGTTGTTTAAAATTTTGTGTGGTTTTTGACGTTTATCTACAAATAGGAAAGTCGACTTTTGGCGTGGTATCACGGTTCTTTTGTTAAGCTGGAGTTTTGTTTTTGTTTCTTTTTATTTTAAGTTTGGAGATTAGACACCATATTGAATGGGTCCAATCTCCGGACCGTTGGTAAGGCAACGTGGTGATAGTCCTGAGGAAGGTGGCCATTTATTGGCGGGCGTGTAGGCTGCTTTGACGGAATAAGTTTTTGTTGGATTTTCTTTGTGGGCGGTTAGCCAAACCTCAATCTCCGGACCGCTGGTTAGGCAGCGTGATGATAGTCCTGAAGAAGGTGGCCATTTATTGGCGGGCGTGTAGGCTGCTTTGATGGAATTCGGTTTTTTTTTGTTGGATTTATTTAGGGGCGGTTAGCCAAACTTTTAGGTGGTGGTGAATATTTGTTGGTTTGGGTTGTGGGTTTTTTTTTTGGTTTACGGCTGCCCAGCCGTGTAAGAAGTTTACTGGGCATTACTTTAAAAATGTGCTTATAGGTGCTTGTGTATTGAGGAGGTATCGTTTGTTAGGAAGGGTAGACTTGGACGTGTAGACGATTCTTACATGTATTTATTATTTTATAGCTCTTTGGGTTTCGTCTTTTCCATGTTTGTAAATGGATCAGACCTAACCTGTAGAACATATATAAACGTTTGGTGTATATATTTATTATTTTGTGCCTCTCTGGGCTTCGTCTTTTCCATATTGCTTAATGGATCAGACTTACCCAGTGGGATAACTGTAGGTCTATTTCAGTAACCTGTATAGTTAAATAAGCCACCCCACCCCAGCGGATTAGTGACTGGTACCAAAAGCCTTAACGCGAGGCGTCAGTGCGGCTGGTGACACTGTAATAATAGGTTAACTGTATAGCCACCAGTTTTTATGTTTATGTAATAATATCATTATAACCATAATTAGTGTATTTAATATATATAAAGTAATCAATCATTTATAATCTAGTATTTTGGTAATATTCATATTGAACTCCTAAAGGTTTGCCTTTTCCATATTGCTTAATGGATCAGACTCACTTTGTGAGTCTATTGTGGTGACTTTTCAGTAACCAGTATTGTTAAAAAAGTAAGCCATACACCCCAGCGGATCAGTGACTGGTACCAAAAGCCTTAACGCGAGGCAACAGTGCGGTTGGTGACACTGTGATAATATGTTAACTGCATAGCCACCAAGTTTTTAGATTTATGTAAGAGTATATTATAATTGATATTATTATATTTATTATGTACATTAGTTTATATTCATATAGAAGTTTGTATATTTATTGGGATATACAAACTATATATATATGGGATATTTGTATATTTAAATATATATATATATATATATATATGAAGAATTGTCGTACACAAGTCTGCGTTTTGTTGTTTTTTTTACTGTCATAGCATATTGTATAGCTATTTACAGGAAAGTTTTGAGTTATTGTGTAGTGCAGCTACACGGGTAAGTTTTCTTTTGGTTGTTTGTGCTTGCTTGGTTGTTTGAAGTGTAGTGTGACGCTGGAGGGCCAGCGTCGAGATTTGCCCTGGTCGGTCAAATCTCTGGTGGTTGGGGAGGTACTGTTACGTTGTAAATACAGGGCCCTGTCTGCCTTTACTAATCTACAAAAGAAGTTCGCAATGGTTGAATAGTACTTACCTGAAATCATCACTTTAGAATGATCAAATGTCCAAAAACATTAGTCCGTGTAGCTTGTTTGAATTAAATCCATTTTTCTTCACATTAAACACATGGAGCCTTGGCTGACACATTACAAGACACACTTTTCTTGCATTTTCAATTAAAACATATTTCTAAATCAGTTTTAGCAAGACTTTGCGTTAGATTTGAGGAAAAGTTTCCGTGTTTACGTTTTGTATTTGACATAACACCATAGACAAAATGACAGCCACCGTAGCGACGCCTAGCGGTAGCGGGGCGAAGTAGCTGTCAGCTTCAGTCAGCAGTTTCACATAAAAGATTCAATTTTAAAAATAGCCGAAACAGTTCTAATAATAAATTACATGATAAATTAATATGTATAATAATTACTTTAAGTAATTAAATTTAATTCAAGCAAATCCGGAAATAGAACTATTTTTTTCTATAAGGACTTTCATCTAGAACATTCGAACGGGAGTAATATTTTTTATATGGATATTGTCTCTGCCCGTAGGGGTTAATCAGTTTTAGCAAGACTTTGCGTTAGATTTGAGGAAAAGTTTCCGTGTTTACGTTTTGTATTTGACATAACACCATAGACAAAATGACAGCCACCGTAGCGACGCCTAGCGGTAGCGGGGCGAAGTAGCTGTCAGCTTCAGTCAGCAGTTTCACATAAAAGATTCAATTTTAAAAATAGCCGAAACAGTTCTAATAATAAATTACATGATAAATTAATATGTATAATAATTACTTTAAGTAATTAAATTTAATTCAAGCAAATCCGGAAATAGAACTATTTTTTTCTATAAGGACTTTCATCTAGAACATTCGAACGGGAGTAATATTTTTTATATGGATATTGTCTCTGCCCGTAGGGGTTACCAGAGAGGAAACTAATACTCCTTAATATTAAGACAGGGTAATTAGTGAGTTAAATATCACAAAACATAATTTTAAATTAAAGAAAAATGCATTTCCCATTGCTAAACGTTAATTTTTTTTTTAGGTCATGTGTTGTTATTGTTGGCAAATTCTGTTAGCAGAGGGCGAGTTGTGACAGACGTCATATTTGACGTTTTGGTTAGTTTGAAGGAAAATTCTAAAAGAACAATTTCTTATGAATTACCCGACAATGGGAGTAGAAATTATAAGCTGGCCTTCGATTTATAAGTGTTTCCGGCGAAAGGAAAGCTGCCGAGTTGCGACGCCGAAACGAGTTCAATCTCTGGCGTGACGTGGTGCGAGGAGTTGAGATCAATCCACTCAGGAATCCGTGCCACAACCAACCGGTCGTGACGCCGCTGGCAGCCACGCGTAAATCTAGGATATCCCAACGCATGCTTCGAGAGGCCCGTCTCGCCGCCAGGATTTAAAGCTGGGCCCTAAAGCCTGGACGCGAGACTTCCTCTTCGGGGCACCAGCGGCCACCTGCTGCCAGCGAGCTGTCGCCGCACAGGCGTTGACGGTTTTTGTACCCCTACTCTGGGTTTAATCGTTCTTTATTCAGGAACATATTTTTACATTAGGGTTTCGAAACCTTAACATAGTATTTTCTTTTATATCCAACTACACCAAGCGTTGGTGAAGTTGTGAAACCTTTGAGGATCTGCGAGTTCGACCTGTGTGAAGTTGTATGGTGACTTCGTCTCCAGATTCGGATCGACTATACGATCCTGGCGTCCATAAATATTTATTTTATATCGGTATAACCCCACGGTTCTCTAGAGTATCGGCTTTAAACGTGTGAGAGTTTTAATACGGTTAAACGGTTTAAAACATTTAATTGAATATTTTAATAGACGGAGTAATTTAATTTTAATTTCAACATCATACTCCGGACGTTACTGGTTTATCCCGACCCCCCACGACCTTAGCTTGTACGACTGAAATATTAGCTGGCTGGTTAGGCAGTAGTAGGAACAGTATTATAAAATTTATTTTAAATTAAAATTATCACCGACCCGCTTGGTCACTTTTGACTCTTAGGATTTTAGTGTGTTTTAGGGGGTGATATAGCTTTGGAATAAGGTTTAGATTACTTTAAACAGTAAAGTATAGTTGGCAAAATTAATAGAAAGTTTGTTGAACTTTCATTTGAGATTGACCCTAGGGTCAATTTCGACTGATAGTTTTTATTTGTGATTTTCGGCTAAATAAATTAAAAGGAGTAACGTAGATGAATTGTACCTAACATAATATAAGACAAAATTGTGACTAACCCCCCTCTTTTAAATAATAAGAATGAAATAAAATTTATAATTTTATTTTATTGTTGTTGGACAAAATATTTGTGTGTTCTTTTACAATATACTGCCTAGCTGTTGAACATTTTATGGTTTTATTTGATAACAACCCACTGAAGCTTGCATTTGGGATTTTCTTCCTTTTCCCCAAAAGGGACAAAATCTCGAATGTAACAGTGGCGCACTCAACGTGTGTTTTGGTTAGGGATAGTGGTTATGTCTTATGCTGTAACTAAAAAGCCAGAATACCGATAGCGTTCTAGAACCGTGGGGAATTACTTTTAAGAAAAACCGTCACACGTGCATTGGCACGGATTCCTCCCATTTTATTTTTTTTAATAACGAATTTTTATTCGTTCCTTTTTTAAATATTGTGTCAATATGAAATTATTATTATTTGAACGATCTTAACACTAATTTTATTTAAATACCAGTGATATTAATTTAATTTTTTATATATACAAGTTTTAATTATATAAGTATTGTACTCAGCTGAACTGGATTATTATTTTATGACACAATAGGTTATTATGACACAATTTTTATTGGAATACAAATGTTATATTAATTTTTATTTTTCTAATACAAGCGTTGATTGTGGTGTTAGTGTATTCCTATAATTAAAATATTATTTGAACGATATTGACTGAGATTGACTTAAATACAATTATTTGTAAGTATTATTATTATAATACTGTGTTTGCTGCGGTTGTTACTGAATTCTATGGACTATTACTTATTTAAATTTAAATCACCTAGTGAGAAAGCCAGCTCATATTTTAGTAGCTTTTTTTTTAAATTTTAAAATGCCACGCCTAATATTTTAATTTTTTTTTTGACTTGCATCAATTAAAATTACTTTTTACATTGCAATAAATACCTTTAAAATGCTAATACTATTAAATTTACTTTGCAATTTACGATTTCTTGTTTGTATGGTGAGTTGAAAACCTCCGTTGTGGTGTTTTTGTTTGTTGTTAGGGGTTGAAAAGTGACGATGGAGGGCTGTATATGCCTTCAAGTCACTCTATTTCAGCGCTAGTGGCTGTATATGCCACAGTGCTGAAATCCCTTGTGGTGTTTGGTTTCTTGTGAAAGGGGTTAATGGTGACGATGGAGGGCTGTATATGCCTTGAAGTTACCGCTGTTTTAGCGCTAGTGGCTGTATATGCCACAGTGCTAGAAGCCCTTTCAAGGGAGCTTGTTGTTTAAAATTTTGTGTGGTTTTTGACGTTTATCTACAAATAGGAAAGTCGACTTTTGGCGTGGTATCACGGTTCTTTTGTTAAGCTGGAGTTTTGTTTTTGTTTCTTTTTATTTTAAGTTTGGAGATTAGACACCATATTGAATGGGTCCAATCTCCGGACCGTTGGTAAGGCAACGTGGTGATAGTCCTGAGGAAGGTGGCCATTTATTGGCGGGCGTGTAGGCTGCTTTGACGGAATAAGTTTTTGTTGGATTTTCTTTGTGGGCGGTAAGCCAAACCTCAATCTCCGGACCGCTGGTTAGGCAGCGTGATGATAGTCCTGAAGAAGGTGGGCATTTATTGGCGGGCGTGTAGGCTGCTTTGATGGAATTCGGTTTTTTTTTGTTGGATTTATTTAGGGGCGGTTAGCCAAACTTTTAGGTGGTGGTGAATATTTGTTGGTTTGGGTTGTGGGTTTTTTTTTTGGTTTACGGCTGCCCAGCCGTGTAAGAAGTTTACTGGGCATTACTTTAAAAATGTGCTTATAGGTAGGAGCATTTAGATGTTTGTGTATTGAGGAGGTATCGTTTGTTAGGAAGGGTAGACTTGGACGTGTAGACGATTCTTACATGTATTTATTATTTTATAGCTCTTTGGGTTTCGTCTTTTCCATGTTTGTAAATGGATCAGACCTAACCTGTAGAACATATATAAACGTTTGGTGTATATATTTATTATTTTGTGCCTCTCTGGGCTTCGTCTTTTCCATATTGCTTAATGGATCAGACTTACCCAGTGGGATAACTGTAGGTCTATTTCAGTAACCTGTAGTTAAATAAGCCACCCCACCCCGGCGGATTAGTGACTGGTACCAAAAGCCTTAACGCGAGGCGTCAGTGCGGCTGGTGACACTGTAATAATAGGTTAACTGTATAGCCACCAGTTTTTATGTTTATGTAATAATATCATTATAACCATAATTAGTGTATTTAATATATATAAAGTAATCAATCATTTATAATCTAGTATTTTGGTAATATTCATATTGAACTCCTAAAGGTTTGTCTTTTCCATATTGCTTAATGGATCAGACTCACTTTGTGAGTCTATTGTGGTGACTTTTCAGTAACCAGTATTGTTAAAAAAGTAAGCCATACACCCCAGCGGATCAGTGACTGGTACCAAAAGCCTTAACGCGAGGCAACAGTGCGGTTGGTGACACTGTGATAATATGTTAACTGCATAGCCACCAAGTTTTTAGATTTATGTAAGAGTATATTATAATTGATATTATTATATTTATTATGTACATTAGTTTATATTCATATAGAAGTTTGTATATTTATTGGGATATACAAACTATATATATATGGGATATTTGTATATTTAAATATATATATATATATATATATATATATATATATATATATATATATGAAGAATTGTCGTACACAAGTCTGCGTTTTGTTGTTTTTTTTACTGTCATAGCATATTGTATAGCTATTTACAGGAAAGCTTTGAGTTATTGTGTAGTGCAGCTACACGGGTAAGTTTTCTTTTGGTTGTTTGTGCTTGCTTGGTTGTTTGAAGTGTAGTGTGACGCTGGAGGGCCAGCGTCGAGATTTGCCCTGGTCGGTCAAATCTCTGGTGGTTGGGGAGGTACTGTTACGTTGTAAATACAGGGCCCTGTCTGCCTTTACTAATCTACAAAAGAAGTTCGCAATGGTTGAATAGTACTTACCTGAAATCATCACTTTAGAATGATCAAATGTCCAAAAACATTAGTCCGTGTAGCTTGTTTAAATTAAATCCATTTTTCTTCACATTAAACACATGGAGCCTTGGCTGACACATTACAAGACACACTTTTCTTGCATTTTCAATTAAAACATATTTCTAAATCAGTTTTAGCAAGACTTTGCGTTAGATTTGAGGAAAAGTTTCCGTGTTTACGTTTTGTATTTGACATAACACCATAGACAAAATGACAGCCACCGTAGCGACGCCTAGCGGTAGCGGGGCGAAGTAGCTGTCAGCTTCAGTCAGCAGTTTCACATAAAAGATTCAATTTTAAAAATAGCCGAAACAGTTCTAATAATAAATTACATGATAAATTAATATGTATAATAATTACTTTAAGTAATTAAATTTAATTCAAGCAAATCCGGAAATAGAACTATTTTTTTCTATAAGGACTTTCATCTAGAACATTCGAACGGGAGTAATATTTTTTATATGGATATTGTCTCTGCCCGTAGGGGTTACCAGAGAGGAAACTAATACTCCTTAATATTAAGACAGGGTAATTAGTGAGTTAAATATCACAAAACATAATTTTAAATTAAAGAAAAATGCATTTCCCATTGCTAAACGTTAATTTTTTTTTTAGGTCATGTGTTGTTATTGTTGGCAAATTCTGTTAGCAGAGGGCGAGTTGTGACAGACGTCATATTTGACGTTTTGGTTAGTTTGAAGGAAAATTCTAAAAGAACAATTTCTTATGAATTACCCGACAATGGGAGTAGAAATTATAAGCTGGCCTTCGATTTATAAGTGTTTCCGGCGAAAGGAAAGCTGCCGAGTTGCGACGCCGAAACGAGTTCAATCTCTGGCGTGACGTGGTGCGAGGAGTTGAGATCAATCCACTCAGGAATCCGTGCCACAACCAACCGGTCGTGACGCCGCTGGCAGCCACGCGTAAATCTAGGATATCCCAACGCATGCTTCGAGAGGCCCGTCTCGCCGCCAGGATTTAAAGCTGGGCCCTAAAGCCTGGACGCGAGACCTGCCTCTTCGGGGCACCAGCGGCCACCTGCTGCCAGCGAGCTGTCGCCGCACAGGCGTTGACGGTTTTTGTACCCCTACTCTGGGTTTAATCGTTCTTTATTCAGGAACATATTTTTACATTAGGGTTTCGAAACCTTAACATAGTATTTTCTTTTATATCCAACTACACCAAGCGTTGGTGAAGTTGTGAAACCTTTGAGGATCTGCGAGTTCGACCTGTGTGAAGTTGTATGGTGACTTCGTCTCCAGATTCGGATCGACTATACGATCCTGGCGTCCATAAATATTTATTTTATATCGGTATAACCCCACGGTTCTCTAGAGTATCGGCTTTAAACGTGTGAGAGTTTTAATACGGTTAAACGGTTTAAAACATTTAATTGAATATTTTAATAGACGGAGTAATTTAATTTTAATTTCAACATCATACTCCGGACGTTACTGGTTTATCCCGACCCCCCACGACCTTAGCTTGTACGACTGAAATATTAGCTGGCTGGTTAGGCAGTAGTAGGAACAGTATTATAAAATTTATTTTAAATTAAAATTATCACCGACCCGCTTGGTCACTTTTGACTCTTAGGATTTTAGTGTGTTTTAGGGGGTGATATAGCTTTGGAATAAGGTTTAGATTACTTTAAACAGTAAAGTATAGTTGGCAAAAATAATAGAAAGTTTGTTGAACTTTCATTTGAGATTGACCCTAGGGTCAATTTCGACTGATAGTTTTTATTTGTGATTTTCGGCTAAATAAATTAAAAGGAGTAACGTAGATGAATTGTACCTAACATAATATAAGACAAAATTGTGACTAACCCCCCTCTTTTAAATAATAAGAATGAAATAAAATTTATAATTTTATTTTATTGTTGTTGGACAAAATATTTGTGTGTTCTTTTACAATATACTGCCTAGCTGTTGAACATTTTATGGTTTTATTTGATAACAACCCACTGAAGCTTGCATTTGGGATTTTCTTCCTTTTCCCCAAAAGGGACAAAATCTCGAATGTAACAGTGGCGCACTCAACGTGTGTTTTGGTTAGGGATAGTGGTTATGTCTTATGCTGTAACTAAAAAGCCAGAATACCGATAGCGTTCTAGAACCGTGGGGAATTACTTTTAAGAAAAACCGTCACACGTGCATTGGCACGGATTCCTCCCATTTTATTTTTTTTAATAACGAATTTTTATTCGTTCCTTTTTTAAATATTGTGTCAATATGAAATTATTATTATTTGAACGATCTTAACACTAATTTTATTTAAATACCAGTGATATTAATTTAATTTTTTATATATACAAGTTTTAATTATATAAGTATTGTACTCAGCTGAACTGGATTATTATTTTATGACACAATAGGTTATTATGACACAATTTTTATTGGAATACAAATGTTATATTAATTTTTATTTTTCTAATACAAGCGTTGATTGTGGTGTTAGTGTATTCCTATAATTAAAATATTATTTGAACGATATTGACTGAGATTGACTTAAATACAATTATTTGTAAGTATTATTATTATAATACTGTGTTTGCTGCGGTTGTTACTGAATTCTATGGACTATTACTTATTTAAATTTAAATCACCTAGTGAGAAAGCCAGCTCATATTTTAGTAGCTTTTTTTTTAAATTTTAAAATGCCACGCCTAATATTTTAATTTTTTTTTTTGACTTGCATCAATTAAAATTACTTTTTACATTGCAATAAATACCTTTAAAATGCTAATACTATTAAATTTACTTTGCAATTTACGATTTCTTGTTTGTATGGTGAGTTGAAAACCTCCGTTGTGGTGTTTTTGTTTGTTGTTAGGGGTTGAAAAGTGACGATGGAGGGCTGTATATGCCTTCAAGTCACTCTATTTCAGCGCTAGTGGCTGTATATGCCACAGTGCTGGAATCCCTTGTGGTGTTTGGTTTCTTGTGAAAGGGGTTAATGGTGACGATGGAGGGCTGTATATGCCTTGAAGTTACCGCTGTTTTAGCGCTAGTGGCTGTATATGCCACAGTGCTAGAAGCCCTTTCAAGGGAGCTTGTTGTTTAAAATTTTGTGTGGTTTTTGACGTTTATCTACAAATAGGAAAGTCGACTTTTGGCGTGGTATCACGGTTCTTTTGTTAAGCTGGAGTTTTGTTTTTGTTTCTTTTTATTTTAAGTTTGGAGATTAGACACCATATTGAATGGGTCCAATCTCCGGACCGTTGGTAAGGCAACGTGGTGATAGTCCTGAGGAAGGTGGCCATTTATTGGCGGGCGTGTAGGCTGCTTTGACGGAATAAGTTTTTGTTGGATTTTCTTTGTGGGCGGTAAGCCAAACCTCAATCTCCGGACCGCTGGTTAGGCAGCGTGATGATAGTCCTGAAGAAGGTGGCCATTTATTGGCGGGCGTGTAGGCTGCTTTGATGGAATTCGGTTTTTTTTTGTTGGATTTATTTAGGGGCGGTTAGCCAAACTTTTAGGTGGTGGTGAATATTTGTTGGTTTGGGTTGTGGGTTTTTTTTTTGGTTTACGGCTGCCCAGCCGTGTAAGAAGTTTACTGGGCATTACTTTAAAAATGTGCTTATAGGTGCTTGTGTATTGAGGAGGTATCGTTTGTTAGGAAGGGTAGACTTGGACGTGTAGACGATTCTTACATGTATTTATTATTTTATAGCTCTTTGGGTTTCGTCTTTTCCATGTTTGTAAATGGATCAGACCTAACCTGTAGAACATATATAAACGTTTGGTGTATATATTTATTATTTTGTGCCTCTCTGGGCTTCGTCTTTTCCATATTGCTTAATGGATCAGACTTACCCAGTGGGATAACTGTAGGTCTATTTCAGTAACCTGTATAGTTAAATAAGCCACCCCACCCCAGCGGATTAGTGACTGGTACCAAAAGCCTTAACGCGAGGCGTCAGTGCGGCTGGTGACACTGTAATAATAGGTTAACTGTATAGCCACCAGTTTTTATGTTTATGTAATAATATCATTATAACCATAATTAGTGTATTTAATATATATAAAGTAATCAATCATTTATAATCTAGTATTTTGGTAATATTCATATTGAACTCCTAAAGGTTTGCCTTTTCCATATTGCTTAATGGATCAGACTCACTTTGTGAGTCTATTGTGGTGACTTTTCAGTAACCAGTATTGTTAAAAAAGTAAGCCATACACCCCAGCGGATCAGTGACTGGTACCAAAAGCCTTAACGCGAGGCAACAGTGCGGTTGGTGACACTGTGATAATATGTTAACTGCATAGCCACCAACTTTTTAGATTTATGTAAGAGTATATTATAATTGATATTATTATATTTATTATGTACATTAGTTTATATTCATATAGAAGTTTGTATATTTATTGGGATATACAAACTATATATATATGGGATATTTGTATATTTAAATATATATATATATATATATATATGAAGAATTGTCGTACACAAGTCTGCGTTTTGTTGTTTTTTTTACTGTCATAGCATATTGTATAGCTATTTACAGGAAAGTTTTGAGTTATTGTGTAGTGCAGCTACACGGGTAAGTTTTCTTTTGGTTGTTTGTGCTTGCTTGGTTGTTTGAAGTGTAGTGTGACGCTGGAGGGCCAGCGTCGAGATTTGCCCTGGTCGGTCAAATCTCTGGTGGTTGGGGAGGTACTGTTACGTTGTAAATACAGGGCCCTGTCTGCCTTTACTAATCTACAAAAGAAGTTCGCAATGGTTGAATAGTACTTACCTGAAATCATCACTTTAGAATGATCAAATGTCCAAAAACATTAGTCTACGTTTGAATTAAATCCATTTTTCTTCACATTAAACACATGGAGCCTTGGCTGACACATTACAAGACACACTTTTCTTGCATTTTCAATTAAAACATATTTCTAAATCAGTTTTAGCAAGACTTTGCGTTAGATTTGAGGAAAAGTTTCCGTGTTTACGTTTTGTATTTGACATAACACCATAGACAAAATGACAGCCACCGTAGCGACGCCTAGCGGTAGCGGGGCGAAGTAGCTGTCAGCTTCAGTCAGCAGTTTCACATAAAAGATTCAATTTTAAAAATAGCCGAAACAGTTCTAATAATAAATTACATGATAAATTAATATGTATAATAATTACTTTAAGTAATTAAATTTAATTCAAGCAAATCCGGAAATAGAACTATTTTTTTCTATAAGGACTTTCATCTAGAACATTCGAACGGGAGTAATATTTTTTATATGGATATTGTCTCTGCCCGTAGGGGTTACCAGAGAGGAAACTAATACTCCTTAATATTAAGACAGGGTAATTAGTGAGTTAAATATCACAAAACATAATTTTAAATTAAAGAAAAATGCATTTCCCATTGCTAAACGTTAATTTTTTTTTTAGGTCATGTGTTGTTATTGTTGGCAAATTCTGTTAGCAGAGGGCGAGTTGTGACAGACGTCATATTTGACGTTTTGGTTAGTTTGAAGGAAAATTCTAAAAGAACAATTTCTTATGAATTACCCGACAATGGGAGTAGAAATTATAAGCTGGCCTTCGATTTATAAGTGTTTCCGGCGAAAGGAAAGCTGCCGAGTTGCGACGCCGAAACGAGTTCAATCTCTGGCGTGACGTGGTGCGAGGAGTTGAGATCAATCCACTCAGGAATCCGTGCCACAACCAACCGGTCGTGACGCCGCTGGCAGCCACGCGTAAATCTAGGATATCCCAACGCATGCTTCGAGAGGCCCGTCTCGCCGCCAGGATTTAAAGCTGGGCCCTAAAGCCTGGACGCGAGACCTGCCTCTTCGGGGCACCAGCGGCCACCTGCTGCCAGCGAGCTGTCGCCGCACAGGCGTTGACGGTTTTTGTACCCCTACTCTGGGTTTAATCGTTCTTTATTCAGGAACATATTTTTACATTAGGGTTTCGAAACCTTAACATAGTATTTTCTTTTATATCCAACTACACCAAGCGTTGGTGAAGTTGTGAAACCTTTGAGGATCTGCGAGTTCGACCTGTGTGAAGTTGTATGGTGACTTCGTCTCCAGATTCGGATCGACTATACGATCCTGGCGTCCATAAATATTTATTTTATATCGGTATAACCCCACGGTTCTCTAGAGTATCGGCTTTAAACGTGTGAGAGTTTTAATACGGTTAAACGGTTTAAAACATTTAATTGAATATTTTAATAGACGGAGTAATTTAATTTTAATTTCAACATCATACTCCGGACGTTACTGGTTTATCCCGACCCCCCACGACCTTAGCTTGTACGACTGAAATATTAGCTGGCTGGTTAGGCAGTAGTAGGAACAGTATTATAAAATTTATTTTAAATTAAAATTATCACCGACCCGCTTGGTCACTTTTGACTCTTAGGATTTTAGTGTGTTTTAGGGGGTGATATAGCTTTGGAATAAGGTTTAGATTACTTTAAACAGTAAAGTATAGTTGGCAAAAATAATAGAAAGTTTGTTGAACTTTCATTTGAGATTGACCCTAGGGTCAATTTCGACTGATAGTTTTTATTTGTGATTTTCGGCTAAATAAATTAAAAGGAGTAACGTAGATGAATTGTACCTAACATAATATAAGACAAAATTGTGACTAACCCCCCTCTTTTAAATAATAAGAATGAAATAAAATTTATAATTTTATTTTATTGTTGTTGGACAAAATATTTGTGTGTTCTTTTACAATATACTGCCTAGCTGTTGAACATTTTATGGTTTTATTTGATAACAACCCACTGAAGCTTGCATTTGGGATTTTCTTCCTTTTCCCCAAAAGGGACAAAATCTCGAATGTAACAGTGGCGCACTCAACGTGTGTTTTGGTTAGGGATAGTGGTTATGTCTTATGCTGTAACTAAAAAGCCAGAATACCGATAGCGTTCTAGAACCGTGGGGAATTACTTTTAAGAAAAACCGTCACACGTGCATTGGCACGGATTCCTCCCATTTTATTTTTTTTAATAACGAATTTTTATTCGTTCCTTTTTTAAATATTGTGTCAATATGAAATTATTATTATTTGAACGATCTTAACACTAATTTTATTTAAATACCAGTGATATTAATTTAATTTTTTATATATACAAGTTTTAATTATATAAGTATTGTACTCAGCTGAACTGGATTATTATTTTATGACACAATAGGTTATTATGACACAATTTTTATTGGAATACAAATGTTATATTAATTTTTATTTTTCTAATACAAGCGTTGATTGTGGTGTTAGTGTATTCCTATAATTAAAATATTATTTGAACGATATTGACTGAGATTGACTTAAATACAATTATTTGTAAGTATTATTATTATAATACTGTGTTTGCTGCGGTTGTTACTGAATTCTATGGACTATTACTTATTTAAATTTAAATCACCTAGTGAGAAAGCCAGCTCATATTTTAGTAGCTTTTTTTTTAAATTTTAAAATGCCACGCCTAATATTTTAATTTTTTTTTTTGACTTGCATCAATTAAAATTACTTTTTACATTGCAATAAATACCTTTAAAATGCTAATACTATTAAATTTACTTTGCAATTTACGATTTCTTGTTTGTATGGTGAGTTGAAAACCTCCGTTGTGGTGTTTTTGTTTGTTGTTAGGGGTTGAAAAGTGACGATGGAGGGCTGTATATGCCTTCAAGTCACTCTATTTCAGCGCTAGTGGCTGTATATGCCACAGTGCTGAAATCCCTTGTGGTGTTTGGTTTCTTGTGAAAGGGGTTAATGGTGACGATGGAGGGCTGTATATGCCTTGAAGTTACCGCTGTTTTAGCGCTAGTGGCTGTATATGCCACAGTGCTAGAAGCCCTTTCAAGGGAGCTTGTTGTTTAAAATTTTGTGTGGTTTTTGACGTTTATCTACAAATAGGAAAGTCGACTTTTGGCGTGGTATCACGGTTCTTTTGTTAAGCTGGAGTTTTGTTTTTGTTTCTTTTTATTTTAAGTTTGGAGATTAGACACCATATTGAATGGGTCCAATCTCCGGACCGTTGGTAAGGCAACGTGGTGATAGTCCTGAGGAAGGTGGCCATTTATTGGCGGGCGTGTAGGCTGCTTTGACGGAATAAGTTTTTGTTGGATTTTCTTTGTGGGCGGTAAGCCAAACCTCAATCTCCGGACCGCTGGTTAGGCAGCGTGATGATAGTCCTGAAGAAGGTGGCCATTTATTGGCGGGCGTGTAGGCTGCTTTGATGGAATTCGGTTTTTTTTTGTTGGATTTATTTAGGGGCGGTTAGCCAAACTTTTAGGTGGTGGTGAATATTTGTTGGTTTGGGTTGTGGGTTTTTTTTTTGGTTTACGGCTGCCCAGCCGTGTAAGAAGTTTACTGGGCATTACTTTAAAAATGTGCTTATAGGTAGGAGCATTTAGATGTTTGTGTATTGAGGAGGTATCGTTTGTTAGGAAGGGTAGACTTGGACGTGTAGACGATTCTTACATGTATTTATTATTTTATAGCTCTTTGGGTTTCGTCTTTTCCATGTTTGTAAATGGATCAGACCTAACCTGTAGAACATATATAAACGTTTGGTGTATATATTTATTATTTTGTGCCTCTCTGGGCTTCGTCTTTTCCATATTGCTTAATGGATCAGACTTACCCAGTGGGATAACTGTAGGTCTATTTCAGTAACCTGTAGTTAAATAAGCCACCCCACCCCGGCGGATTAGTGACTGGTACCAAAAGCCTTAACGCGAGGCGTCAGTGCGGCTGGTGACACTGTAATAATAGGTTAACTGTATAGCCACCAGTTTTTATGTTTATGTAATAATATCATTATAACCATAATTAGTGTATTTAATATATATAAAGTAATCAATCATTTATAATCTAGTATTTTGGTAATATTCATATTGAACTCCTAAAGGTTTGTCTTTTCCATATTGCTTAATGGATCAGACTCACTTTGTGAGTCTATTGTGGTGACTTTTCAGTAACCAGTATTGTTAAAAAAGTAAGCCATACACCCCAGCGGATCAGTGACTGGTACCAAAAGCCTTAACGCGAGGCAACAGTGCGGTTGGTGACACTGTGATAATATGTTAACTGCATAGCCACCAAGTTTTTAGATTTATGTAAGAGTATATTATAATTGATATTATTATATTTATTATGTACATTAGTTTATATTCATATAGAAGTTTGTATATTTATTGGGATATACAAACTATATATATATGGGATATTTGTATATTTAAATATATATATATATATATATATATATATATGAAGAATTGTCGTACACAAGTCTGCGTTTTGTTGTTTTTTTTACTGTCATAGCATATTGTATAGCTATTTACAGGAAAGCTTTGAGTTATTGTGTAGTGCAGCTACACGGGTAAGTTTTCTTTTGGTTGTTTGTGCTTGCTTGGTTGTTTGAAGTGTAGTGTGACGCTGGAGGGCCAGCGTCGAGATTTGCCCTGGTCGGTCAAATCTCTGGTGGTTGGGGAGGTACTGTTACGTTGTAAATACAGGGCCCTGTCTGCCTTTACTAATCTACAAAAGAAGTTCGCAATGGTTGAATAGTACTTACCTGAAATCATCACTTTAGAATGATCAAATGTCCAAAAACATTAGTCCGTGTAGCTTGTTTGAATTAAATCCATTTTTCTTCACATTAAACACATGGAGCCTTGGCTGACACATTACAAGACACACTTTTCTTGCATTTTCAATTAAAACATATTTCTAAATCAGTTTTAGCAAGACTTTGCGTTAGATTTGAGGAAAAGTTTCCATGTTTACGTTTTGTATTTGACATAACACCATAGACAAAATGACAGCCACCGTAGCGACGCCTAGCGGTAGCGGGGCGAAGTAGCTGTCAGCTTCAGTCAGCAGTTTCACATAAAAGATTCAATTTTAAAAATAGCCGAAACAGTTCTAATAATAAATTACATGATAAATTAATATGTATAATAATTACTTTAAGTAATTAAATTTAATTCAAGCAAATCCGGAAATAGAACTATTTTTTTCTATAAGGACTTTCATCTAGAACATTCGAACGGGAGTAATATTTTTTATATGGATATTGTCTCTGCCCGTAGGGGTTACCAGAGAGGAAACTAATACTCCTTAATATTAAGACAGGGTAATTAGTGAGTTAAATATCACAAAACATAATTTTAAATTAAAGAAAAATGCATTTCCCATTGCTAAACGTTAATTTTTTTTTTAGGTCATGTGTTGTTATTGTTGGCAAATTCTGTTAGCAGAGGGCGAGTTGTGACAGACGTCATATTTGACGTTTTGGTTAGTTTGAAGGAAAATTCTAAAAGAACAATTTCTTATGAATTACCCGACAATGGGAGTAGAAATTATAAGCTGGCCTTCGATTTATAAGTGTTTCCGGCGAAAGGAAAGCTGCCGAGTTGCGACGCCGAAACGAGTTCAATCTCTGGCGTGACGTGGTGCGAGGAGTTGAGATCAATCCACTCAGGAATCCGTGCCACAACCAACCGGTCGTGACGCCGCTGGCAGCCACGCGTAAATCTAGGATATCCCAACGCATGCTTCGAGAGGCCCGTCTCGCCGCCAGGATTTAAAGCTGGGCCCTAAAGCCTGGACGCGAGACCTGCCTCTTCGGGGCACCAGCGGCCACCTGCTGCCAGCGAGCTGTCGCCGCACAGGCGTTGACGGTTTTTGTACCCCTACTCTGGGTTTAATCGTTCTTTATTCAGGAACATATTTTTACATTAGGGTTTCGAAACCTTAACATAGTATTTTCTTTTATATCCAACTACACCAAGCGTTGGTGAAGTTGTGAAACCTTTGAGGATCTGCGAGTTCGACCTGTGTGAAGTTGTATGGTGACTTCGTCTCCAGATTCGGATCGACTATACGATCCTGGCGTCCATAAATATTTATTTTATATCGGTATAACCCCACGGTTCTCTAGAGTATCGGCTTTAAACGTGTGAGAGTTTTAATACGGTTAAACGGTTTAAAACATTTAATTGAATATTTTAATAGACGGAGTAATTTAATTTTAATTTCAACATCATACTCCGGACGTTACTGGTTTATCCCGACCCCCCACGACCTTAGCTTGTACGACTGAAATATTAGCTGGCTGGTTAGGCAGTAGTAGGAACAGTATTATAAAATTTATTTTAAATTAAAATTATCACCGACCCGCTTGGTCACTTTTGACTCTTAGGATTTTAGTGTGTTTTAGGGGGTGATATAGCTTTGGAATAAGGTTTAGATTACTTTAAACAGTAAAGTATAGTTGGCAAAAATAATAGAAAGTTTGTTGAACTTTCATTTGAGATTGACCCTAGGGTCAATTTCGACTGATAGTTTTTATTTGTGATTTTCGGCTAAATAAATTAAAAGGAGTAACGTAGATGAATTGTACCTAACATAATATAAGACAAAATTGTGACTAACCCCCCTCTTTTAAATAATAAGAATGAAATAAAATTTATAATTTTATTTTATTGTTGTTGGACAAAATATTTGTGTGTTCTTTTACAATATACTGCCTAGCTGTTGAACATTTTATGGTTTTATTTGATAACAACCCACTGAAGCTTGCATTTGGGATTTTCTTCCTTTTCCCCAAAAGGGACAAAATCTCGAATGTAACAGTGGCGCACTCAACGTGTGTTTTGGTTAGGGATAGTGGTTATGTCTTATGCTGTAACTAAAAAGCCAGAATACCGATAGCGTTCTAGAACCGTGGGGAATTACTTTTAAGAAAAACCGTCACACGTGCATTGGCACGGATTCCTCCCATTTTATTTTTTTTAATAACGAATTTTTATTCGTTCCTTTTTTAAATATTGTGTCAATATGAAATTATTATTATTTGAACGATCTTAACACTAATTTTATTTAAATACCAGTGATATTAATTTAATTTTTTATATATACAAGTTTTAATTATATAAGTATTGTACTCAGCTGAACTGGATTATTATTTTATGACACAATAGGTTATTATGACACAATTTTTATTGGAATACAAATGTTATATTAATTTTTATTTTTCTAATACAAGCGTTGATTGTGGTGTTAGTGTATTCCTATAATTAAAATATTATTTGAACGATATTGACTGAGATTGACTTAAATACAATTATTTGTAAGTATTATTATTATAATACTGTGTTTGCTGCGGTTGTTACTGAATTCTATGGACTATTACTTATTTAAATTTAAATCACCTAGTGAGAAAGCCAGCTCATATTTTAGTAGCTTTTTTTTTAAATTTTAAAATGCCACGCCTAATATTTTAATTTTTTTTTTTGACTTGCATCAATTAAAATTACTTTTTACATTGCAATAAATACCTTTAAAATGCTAATACTATTAAATTTACTTTGCAATTTACGATTTCTTGTTTGTATGGTGAGTTGAAAACCTCCGTTGTGGTGTTTTTGTTTGTTGTTAGGGGTTGAAAAGTGACGATGGAGGGCTGTATATGCCTTCAAGTCACTCTATTTCAGCGCTAGTGGCTGTATATGCCACAGTGCTGAAATCCCTTGTGGTGTTTGGTTTCTTGTGAAAGGGGTTAATGGTGACGATGGAGGGCTGTATATGCCTTGAAGTTACCGCTGTTTTAGCGCTAGTGGCTGTATATGCCACAGTGCTAGAAGCCCTTTCAAGGGAGCTTGTTGTTTAAAATTTTGTGTGGTTTTTGACGTTTATCTACAAATAGGAAAGTCGACTTTTGGCGTGGTATCACGGTTCTTTTGTTAAGCTGGAGTTTTGTTTTTGTTTCTTTTTATTTTAAGTTTGGAGATTAGATACCATATTGAATGGGTCCAATCTCCGGACCGTTGGTAAGGCAACGTGGTGATAGTCCTGAGGAAGGTGGCCATTTATTGGCGGGCGTGTAGGCTGCTTTGACGGAATAAGTTTTTGTTGGATTTTCTTTGTGGGCGGTAAGCCAAACCTCAATCTCCGGACCGCTGGTTAGGCAGCGTGATGATAGTCCTGAAGAAGGTGGCCATTTATTGGCGGGCGTGTAGGCTGCTTTGATGGAATTCGGTTTTTTTTTGTTGGATTTATTTAGGGGCGGTTAGCCAAACTTTTAGGTGGTGGTGAATATTTGTTGGTTTGGGTTGTGGGTTTTTTTTTTGGTTTACGGCTGCCCAGCCGTGTAAGAAGTTTACTGGGCATTACTTTAAAAATGTGCTTATAGGTAGGAGCATTTAGATGTTTGTGTATTGAGGAGGTATCGTTTGTTAGGAAGGGTAGACTTGGACGTGTAGACGATTCTTACATGTATTTATTATTTTATAGCTCTTTGGGTTTCGTCTTTTCCATGTTTGTAAATGGATCAGACCTAACCTGTAGAACATATATAAACGTTTGGTGTATATATTTATTATTTTGTGCCTCTCTGGGCTTCGTCTTTTCCATATTGCTTAATGGATCAGACTTACCCAGTGGGATAACTGTAGGTCTATTTCAGTAACCTGTAGTTAAATAAGCCACCCCACCCCGGCGGATTAGTGACTGGTACCAAAAGCCTTAACGCGAGGCGTCAGTGCGGCTGGTGACACTGTAATAATAGGTTAACTGTATAGCCACCAGTTTTTATGTTTATGTAATAATATCATTATAACCATAATTAGTGTATTTAATATATATAAAGTAATCAATCATTTATAATCTAGTATTTTGGTAATATTCATATTGAACTCCTAAAGGTTTGTCTTTTCCATATTGCTTAATGGATCAGACTCACTTTGTGAGTCTATTGTGGTGACTTTTCAGTAACCAGTATTGTTAAAAAAGTAAGCCATACACCCCAGCGGATCAGTGACTGGTACCAAAAGCCTTAACGCGAGGCAACAGTGCGGTTGGTGACACTGTGATAATATGTTAACTGCATAGCCACCAAGTTTTTAGATTTATGTAAGAGTATATTATAATTGATATTATTATATTTATTATGTACATTAGTTTATATTCATATAGAAGTTTGTATATTTATTGGGATATACAAACTATATATATATGGGATATTTGTATATTTAAATATATATATATATATATATATATATATATATATGAAGAATTGTCGTACACAAGTCTGCGTTTTGTTGTTTTTTTTACTGTCATAGCATATTGTATAGCTATTTACAGGAAAGCTTTGAGTTATTGTGTAGTGCAGCTACACGGGTAAGTTTTCTTTTGGTTGTTTGTGCTTGCTTGGTTGTTTGAAGTGTAGTGTGACGCTGGAGGGCCAGCGTCGAGATTTGCCCTGGTCGGTCAAATCTCTGGTGGTTGGGGAGGTACTGTTACGTTGTAAATACAGGGCCCTGTCTGCCTTTACTAATCTACAAAAGAAGTTCGCAATGGTTGAATAGTACTTACCTGAAATCATCACTTTAGAATGATCAAATGTCCAAAAACATTAGTCCGTGTAGCTTGTTTGAATTAAATCCATTTTTCTTCACATTAAACACATGGAGCCTTGGCTGACACATTACAAGACACACTTTTCTTGCATTTTCAATTAAAACATATTTCTAAATCAGTTTTAGCAAGACTTTGCGTTAGATTTGAGGAAAAGTTTCCGTGTTTACGTTTTGTATTTGACATAACACCATAGACAAAATGACAGCCACCGTAGCGACGCCTAGCGGTAGCGGGGCGAAGTAGCTGTCAGCTTCAGTCAGCAGTTTCACATAAAAGATTCAATTTTAAAAATAGCCGAAACAGTTCTAATAATAAATTACATGATAAATTAATATGTATAATAATTACTTTAAGTAATTAAATTTAATTCAAGCAAATCCGGAAATAGAACTATTTTTTTCTATAAGGACTTTCATCTAGAACATTCGAACGGGAGTAATATTTTTTATATGGATATTGTCTCTGCCCGTAGGGGTTACCAGAGAGGAAACTAATACTCCTTAATATTAAGACAGGGTAATTAGTGAGTTAAATATCACAAAACATAATTTTAAATTAAAGAAAAATGCATTTCCCATTGCTAAACGTTAATTTTTTTTTTAGGTCATGTGTTGTTATTGTTGGCAAATTCTGTTAGCAGAGGGCGAGTTGTGACAGACGTCATATTTGACGTTTTGGTTAGTTTGAAGGAAAATTCTAAAAGAACAATTTCTTATGAATTACCCGACAATGGGAGTAGAAATTATAAGCTGGCCTTCGATTTATAAGTGTTTCCGGCGAAAGGAAAGCTGCCGAGTTGCGACGCCGAAACGAGTTCAATCTCTGGCGTGACGTGGTGCGAGGAGTTGAGATCAATCCACTCAGGAATCCGTGCCACAACCAACCGGTCGTGACGCCGCTGGCAGCCACGCGTAAATCTAGGATATCCCAACGCATGCTTCGAGAGGCCCGTCTCGCCGCCAGGATTTAAAGCTGGGCCCTAAAGCCTGGACGCGAGACCTGCCTCTTCGGGGCACCAGCGGCCACCTGCTGCCAGCGAGCTGTCGCCGCACAGGCGTTGACGGTTTTTGTACCCCTACTCTGGGTTTAATCGTTCTTTATTCAGGAACATATTTTTACATTAGGGTTTCGAAACCTTAACATAGTATTTTCTTTTATATCCAACTACACCAAGCGTTGGTGAAGTTGTGAAACCTTTGAGGATCTGCGAGTTCGACCTGTGTGAAGTTGTATGGTGACTTCGTCTCCAGATTCGGATCGACTATACGATCCTGGCGTCCATAAATATTTATTTTATATCGGTATAACCCCACGGTTCTCTAGAGTATCGGCTTTAAACGTGTGAGAGTTTTAATACGGTTAAACGGTTTAAAACATTTAATTGAATATTTTAATAGACGGAGTAATTTAATTTTAATTTCAACATCATACTCCGGACGTTACTGGTTTATCCCGACCCCCCACGACCTTAGCTTGTACGACTGAAATATTAGCTGGCTGGTTAGGCAGTAGTAGGAACAGTATTATAAAATTTATTTTAAATTAAAATTATCACCGACCCGCTTGGTCACTTTTGACTCTTAGGATTTTAGTGTGTTTTAGGGGGTGATATAGCTTTGGAATAAGGTTTAGATTACTTTAAACAGTAAAGTATAGTTGGAAAAAATAAATAGAAAGTTTGTTGAACTTTCATTTGAGATTGACCCTAGGGTCAATTTCGACTGATAGTTTTTATTTGTGATTTTCGGCTAAATAAATTAAAAGGAGTAACGTAGATGAATTGTACCTAACATAATATAAGACAAAATTGTGACTAACCCCCCTCTTTTAAATAATAAGAATGAAATAAAATTTATAATTTTATTTTATTGTTGTTGGACAAAATATTTGTGTGTTCTTTTACAATATACTGCCTAGCTGTTGAACATTTTATGGTTTTATTTGATAACAACCCACTGAAGCTTGCATTTGGGATTTTCTTCCTTTTCCCCAAAAGGGACAAAATCTCGAATGTAACACTCCACAGTTTCGGCATTTACTCGCTCGGCAATTTTGTATCATATGATTCGCACCAAAGCAATTAAGACTTAGCCTATATTTTTTTGTAAGACGTAGGCGCGCTTCTAAACTTAGAGCTTGAAACTTTGGACACTGGTTTATAAAATGAGATTCTGAACAATGGGGGCATCGAAACGCAGGCTTACCTTTCGTCATCGGTTGAGTCGTGGCAACAAATATTTTTCTACCCGTGCTTGTTTTTGCCTCGGTGGTTAATTGATTTGTGTTGGAATTCAAGGTCCTCAGGAAGGCCTTGAAGTCATGCAACGTAGGCAGCTCACTTTTTCTTCCCATTTTCGCTGTAATGAGGGTTCAAGTTTAGATGACAAGAAAAATATAATAAGTAGGTCCCAGTTTTCTATATCAACGTTTAACGCTTTTATCGTGCGTAAATGTTTTGAAATATTATCTACTAAGCTCCTTAAGCCCTCAGGCGAGGCCGCTACTACCTCGGGTTTGAATAATGCCTTCAAGTGATTATTAATGATGATTCGGGGATTGTTATATCGTTCACATAACAATTTCCACGCAAGATCATAACTATCTTCTCCATACTCTAAAGACATAATGACCTCAAGGGCGCCCCCTTTAAGGCTAGCTCTTAAATATTTATATTTTTGTACAGATTTTAGACTGCTTTGTTTTATAATTGCGTCGAAGGTGTCACGGAATTCTATCCACTGCTTTATGTCTCCATCGAAGTTAGGTAAAGATATTTCTGGATACTTAATACACTCACTGTTACGGTCTGCCTTACTTTCTTGCTGCCGAGGTGAGGGTGGCTCGGATGGCTTGGCTTGGTTGCTGTATGAGGTGGCGGTTGATATTGCCACGTAGTAATCACTCTCGAAGCCTTCCCTCTCCCCCAACTGAGTCTCGTAATCATCGCAAATAACCTCTATTTATCCTGTATTTTCTCAAATTCATCATAAATTAATTTTAACTTATCGGTTCTCAATTCTAATTCTATGAGTCTATCGGTTGAAATTTGACCTGGACTAAACTGCTAAATATTTTTTTTGTATACTGTTAGTTTACCCTTGATTACTCCCCGCCTTTTCTTTAATATTTTTAATTTTGTGTCTCAAAACCTTTTAAAGACTGTTCAGATTGCTCATCTTCGGATGACATTTTACAATGAATAGGTAGGTCGGTATAAAGTGATTATATACGAAATAAATGAAGTGACGAGGAAAGATAGGAAAGAAATTTGCCAACTCACGTGCTCGGTAGGTTACTTCCTACTCCCAATCAACTTCAATCGGTTAAATCTGGCTTCGCTCGTTACAATCTTGCTTTATCTATGATTTGCTTTCATCTGCTGCAGTCCTTGGTTGGTATATTTCTTGATTTCTTTTACCACGCCTCGTGGCGCGCGCCTTGTGGTTGCGGGTCGGTGTGAAGGTTCGCCGCGTGGTTCCCGGTTCGCTGCGTTTCCCTTCTCCGTCTCCTGTAATCGCGCAACGAAACGTCTTGCCGATCTCGCAGCCCGCTTGCCGTCCCTATCCGCTACTCCAAAGAATTGTCGTGTACTTTTTAAACTAGGGGTCACCAGATGTAAAATGGACGGTGCCAAAATGAAAGCTAGGTAGCAAATTAAAATATGTTTACTTGTCGGAAGCCAGTGATAAGTGTTTTATTTCATACAATGTTTTTGTATTTATGCTAATTCACAAGGACACTATATTAAGACGCCAGCGCCATCTTTGATTTCGCAAACAAGCCATCTATGTCATCTATACAACCGTCGAGATGGCGCTGGGTGTAACAAATACCTTTTATTCCCTCGGATGGTGTCGAATGTAGGTACATTCCCGCAGTTCAGGATGTGTAGATCCATCTCCTGTATAGCTCCAGACAAGTCCTCCCCCCTCAGGTCGATTATGCGACTTCCCCACCATGTGCTCTTTGCATTTGATCTTGTGGTTTTTTCCTTTGCAGTGGCTCTTTATTCTTTTGAGGTGCTCAATGTACGGCTTTATTGGTAGGTTAGGCTCAAAGTAAAATGACACTAGGGTTATCTGCCAGGCCACGGTCTTCACTCTCACCACCACGATGTTGTTGGTGGTGAATTCCGGGTGTTGGATGACGTCGAGGTTTGAGTCGAATACGGCGATGACCGCCTTGACGTTATCTTGGCCGGCGCTCTGGTAAAGGCGTGCTCCTCCTCGTGTCTTCATCTCCCTCCCCGATCCTACGTATGGCTCTTGTAATAGAGCTACAGCCGTCCTCCTCTTGCTAGCCTCCTTGAGCACCTCTTCTGTAGCCAGTTTCTTCCTTTGCAGGTTGGCCTGGATCACCTGGTAGGGAGTAGTGGTTTTCTTTGGGGCGCCCTTAGCAATACTGGACCGTCGACCGCGCCAGCCGGTCCCACTTCTAACGCACTGGACAGTCTACGTTAAAGGCGTTATGCTCCTTCTGCGTTAGGCCGGCCCTGCTGCAATTTCTGCAAGGAGGAGCCCCGGCGTCAGTCCATGTGGGACAGTCCATGACAACATGGCCAGCGGTCCCACAGTGGCTGCACCACACCTCCTTCTCCCTGCAGTGTGCCTTGCTGTGGCCATAACTGAGGCATTGGGAGTACTGCACAAGTGGAGTTTGATCCTCAATCCTAATGCACTGTAAGTTCACGTGCGCATAGCCGATGTTGGTCAGTCTACCCCAGATCTTCGGAGAGACATTGAAGACAATATGCTGCGTATGGGGATTGCGGGCTCGCTTCTTGTATTTTATCGTCATTGTCTTCTTCATCGCTGAGGTCCTGGAAAATTTGACTGTTCTGTTTTCTTATCGCGCCCAGCACCTCTGCGTCTGAGCGTGCTTTCAGGACATTGCTGACAGCTGAGTCTATTCTATTTTTTATTTTTACCATGTCTGCCCTGGACTCACAGCTCATCACTACCTTAGCTCCTTTGGCTTTGCGGATTCTGGAGGCTGTCACCCACCCTTCCTTGCCGTCAACTGTCTCTCTAATCTCCTCCAGAACAGCGTCACCTGTGGTTTGTTTATTCCTGGAGGAGACTATTACTGAGTATAGCGTCGGCCTTGGTTCTGGCGTTTTAAGGGGGGTCTTTAGTTCGTCCAGTATAGATCTTGTATCGCTTGGGCCCTGTTTCTTCAACTTTCTGAGCTCTCCCATGATTGTGTCCAACTTTGCTTGCATTCTTTCACTCTCTTTCACTCTATCATCATTCATTCTTTTCTCCACCGGTATCTCTCTCGGTTCTCTCGCCGTGCCGCCATCCACCGTCCTTATCCTTTCCAAGCTTGCTCGAATATGTTTTAAGCAGTCACACAAGTCCCTTTTTATTTCCCCTTTTATGTTTTTAGTATCGCCTAAGCGACTGTTGACGAACGATAATACCTTCAGCAGGCCGTCTACTATTGACATATCTTTGGTGGTCAATATTATGTCATTTGCCGTTAGTTCTAGAGCTTCTGTTGCTGATGGTGGTTTCGGCTTAGTTACAGGCCCGGTCTTTGGTTTGCTGGTGGTTTGGGAGAAAGTGTGTTTCGTGGGATTTGTGGTATTACTCGTCTGCGAAAGTAGTACTGTGTTCTTTTCAAAATATCCGCTAATTCTGCGGACCACGGACGTTGTTGGGTCTGGTATAAAAGTGCTGTCTAAAATAGTATTGGAGTTCTTTGCGGGGCTCTTGAAGATTTTAAACATCAACGACCAGTTAAGAGCGGGCTCCCTAAAATAAATCCAGCGCTAGCTCCGCCCAGCGCGCCCCGCCACCCGCATGCCACACTCGTTACACTAGCGATACATTAACAACCAATTCAAAATTCGCGCGCGCGCAGGTCATCTGAGTTCATGATCCAAGAACATATAATGAATAGAGCATTTTCGACATTTTTTTTTTAAATTTTATTCAGTTATTTTAAAGACAGATTATTCATATTTTTTATGAGCAGTAATATGTTAACTTTGATTATAATATATTGAAGATCATGTTTGTACTTTGTATACCTATTTCATTTTTTATTTATTTTTGGTTTCAATTTTTTTTTTTATTTATGTAAGTTAACTTTATCATTATGAAACTACTTCGGGAAAAGTAGTGTAAATTATATTTGTCAAGCCGGATTGCAATGTAAATAATTGTATTATTATAATGTTGTTGTTCTTTTTATTTGTTTTATTATAATGCACAAAGACACACTTCAATTTTACACATTTTATTAACCCCCGACGTAAAACTAAGGGTGTTGCAAGTTTAACGTGTGTATTTGAGTAATTTGTTTATCTGTACGAATTATCGTATCTTCCGAACGGATGCACCGATTTTGATTTTGTTTTTTTTTATTTGAGAGGTGTCTTGATCGAGAGTGATTTTGAGCCAGAATCTAACAATCAATAAAAATGTTTTTACTTTTTTAAGAAGAATTGTGTTTTAAGAAAATCTGTTTAGCCTTTTGAAGATCATTATCTCTACATAGTCGAGAAAAGGATTTGAGCAACTTTCATAAGTCTAATCTATTCAAAATTTGATACCCTGTTACATAAATGATATTGAAAGAACATGGTAACTTTGACCTAATGCTGCAGCATCTGCAAGAATAACTAATTCCTTACCAACTTACAACATAGGTATCGTGTTTAGGCTCATAGGAATGGTCTCTATAAATAGGTTGTAGCTAGGTGATGATCAAAATCTGATAACGGAGCAGGGAAGAAAAAATGGGAATAAGTTGGTGAGGGATTCTAAGCTTCTTTTACTTTTAATGTTTTTTATATATTTTATCGTCTTATTAACGCTTGAATATACCTAAGTAAAAACTTTTACTTGTTCTATCGATATGAAATAATTGGATAATTAAAAATAAATTACCTATTGGAAAAATAAAATCCAACCAGTCAATCAAAGTAAATGTATTTTGATATGGAGGTAGAATTATAATTCCGTAAAACCTAATTAACGTCACTCTACTGCTGGAGCCTTGCAACTCGTGACCTCCGACGAGTCTTCATTGCTGTTACGTATAGCTGTAATGTCAGTGGGAGTGTTTGTTTTAGCCGTCACTTATTCTGTATATCCTTCGGCTTGATAATATCAATCCGATTTTTTATTTACAGTAACCTGAAAATATAAAAAGAGACGAGATACTTATACGAAATATGTGACATATCTAATTATTGTGTTCAACTGATATAATGTATTATAACTGATATAATAATATATTATATTAGTATTATATTTGTTTAAATTAATACTCACTTGACCATTCCTGTCACGTTTCCAGAAATGAACTTTATATAAAAAAGCTATAAAATTTTGAGTGCTCTGTAGAATTTAAACTTTCAACCTAATACCTAAGTATATCGAAGCTCAAGAAACAACAAGATAACTGACACCGAAACATTTAGCTAGACCACTCACAACTACGGGTATAGAAAATAGACCGAAACGTCAAATGATAGGTAAGTAACTGTTTAGAGTATGTTATTTGTTCTTGCGTTATCCCGTACAAATCAAACTTGTTCAATTTGAAACGCTGAAATGTATCTTATGTTTAAAAACAATAAATAAAAAACGTACTTGAGTTAGATCTTCACATATAGACAGTAATGGAATGGTTGCGCTTTGAGCATTAGCGTTATTTTTGCTAGTTCCTAGGCTTAGGAACGTTAATCTAAAAAATATCAATTCAGGTCATTTGAAACAAACACTAATACAGTATTTAAAATTAAATATCGAAATAAATTATAAAAGTCCTAATTATCAAATTAATAAAGAGTTTTTTCTTTAAAGATTGGATTTGTATTTAAAAAAATAACTTTGCTGAAATGATATAATAAGATACTATTTGATTTGAATAACACTTACCTTTCCTCTTAACAAATTGGAATCAGTAATAAATGTATGAGTTTATTTGGCGACTCCACGCGTTGTCTTTGTTCCGAAGTACAAATTGTTCCTTTAGTTAGAGAAAGCGTATTATTTTGTTTATGCAAAGTTCTTAGTATCATTTTTATTATTGTATGTACTTACATTATTAATTTTGAAGGACTACAGACCATCGTGGCGATGGTTTAACAGCCTTAGTCAAAAGTAAGTGTTTTTCACTCAGTGTACAGCAAGGTGAAACCGGTGTTGGATCCGCTTGAGGCGGAGCGCTCCGGCGCCGGAGCCGTCGGTGCCAACTCATCGCGAGTACACATCGGCAAAATTACATTGCGCGACTTGCGTGCTGCGTTCTAGCGCCTTAAGCCCAAACACTCAGCTGGACCTGACGGTATACCATCCTACGTAGTAAAGGACTGCCGTTCGCCATTGGAAAGCCTTTATTACACTTATTTAATTTATTTATAAAGGAAGGTTGCTACCCGGATGCATGGAAGATCACAAGGGTCATCCCAGTCCCCAAAAAAAGTGCAAGTTCTGATGTGAGTGGATATAGACCGGTGGCTGTATTGTCTTCTTTCGCCAAGGTATTTGAGGCAGTACTACACCGGTGTATTTATTTACAAGTGAATTCTCAGTTGACGGACCTCCAGCATGGTTTCCGCCCAGGGCGAAGTACGGGGGGCAACTTATTAACTTTTGTGTCACACCTTACACCAACTATTGACGCCGGGGGTCAGGTAGACGTCGCGTACTTCGACTTCCGAAAAGCTTTCGATACTGTAGATAATTACATATTATTAGCAAAGTTTTCGGCTATGGGTTTTACACCGCATTTGCTAAAATTTTTTTCAAGCTACCTTGGTGAACGAAGACAATATGTGAAGTACGCGGGATATGAATCCAAGCCCTACTTCACCTTTTCAGGTGTGAGTCAGGGAAGTAATCTTGGCCCTTTCGGGTTCCATTTAATGATTAATGATCTCCCTGCAGTCGTCCGGGAGGCGAAGTGTTTGCTCTTTGCAGATGATCTAAAGATGTATTTGCCAGTAGGGAGCATTTCGGATTGCGAGCGACTGCAGCAAGATATTGAGAGGATAGTATCGTGGAGTAAAACTAACAAGCTGTACTTCAACGTAGAAAAATGTTGTGTTATGTCTTTTAGCCGTGCGAGGAAGCCGCTACAGTTCCATTATAAAGTAGAGAGCGAGGTTATTATGACGCGCGTCAACAAAGTGCGGGACCTAGGCGTTGCAATGGTACCAGATTTATCGTTTCGTACGTATATCGTGGACATCTGTGGTAAAGCCTTTAGGAATCTAGGTTTTATTATAAGACAGAGTAAGGATTTTCGTAATACAAGGGTTATTAAAGTTTTATATAGTGCACTGGTCCGGAGCCATCTGGAAACTAATGCTATTATCTGGAGTCCGCACGAAAACAAATATTCGCAAATGTTGGAAAAAATCCAAAATAAATTTACCCGATTTCTATATTTGAAGGAGTATGTCATTTATCCTTACTATCCCTTAATGTATCCCAGCCTATTCGTCATTGGCATGGTTGGATATAGCAGGCTGGCAGTGAGAACGGATGTTGCACTCATTAAATTTTTTATAAATATAGTACGCGGCCGGGTACATCACCCGGAAATACTTGCGATGTTGCAGATGCAAGTGCCGAATGTAGGTGCGAGACGCCAGCCCGGTACGTTCAGCGTGCCCTTTGCTAGGACGAACCTACTTAAGTTTGCTCCCTTGCCACAAGCCATGCGTTTACTTAACATAATAGCCAGAGAAACTGATATTTTCCATGACATCCTGTCGAAGTTATTAGAAGTAGCACAAAAAAAATTGAAACACTATAGTCAATTTAAATCTGCTATTTAAAATTGTATTATTTGTTATAATTTTTAATCGATTTTTGTAATTTTTTATTGATTAATTTTAAATTTGTAATTTTTTGTAATTTTTAATTTTTAACTTTGTTTTTTATATTTACTTTTGTGTGTGTGTTTTTGTATCTTCTTATAAAATTTTCTATAACATCGCATTGGTGTAAACTGTAATGGTGTTATAATGTCAATAAATAAAAATAAAAAAAATAATAATATTTTTTTTAAATAGGTACTTAAGTCAAAAATCCTTAACGAATCTGCTTATAGTTTTAGAGCTATCGCAGATTAGCACAAAAAAATAGGTCAGTAATATTATGTGATAGACTAGGGCAAGACTTACGATAGGTACCCAAAATCTACGTACGGAAATGGATTCAAAATTTGTAATGTCATATTTTAGTTCGACATTACATCTTCATTTTTTTTTTCCAGAACGTGTTAACGTTAGGCTGTATGGGCGATTGCCTTTGTCTTTGCTTTAAAAACATTCTCGCGGTGGTGTCAATGTGACAGTTTCCGGATTTCGTTTCTTTTTGCAACGCGTCGTCAGAATGGCGCATAATTTTGTCCCAAGCGAAAATCTTGTAGAATCTGGTTTTGATGATGATTTGAATCTTTAAAAAAGGGCTTAAATGCCTTAATAGACGCGTTTTACCTGAAATAAAACGCATATTAAATACTTACCTCATTAGAAGCTTATAATATTGAGATAGGCATATCCGTTTCCCGTCGTATTTTCCTTCTCTTTCTTCCGGTATATCGCTGTCTCTCTCGCTCATCCCACTCAGTGGCGTCACCAGGTGGCGCGGTGGGGGAACCAGGAGATTTTACACCCGTGCCCATTTGTTCAGCATTGCGTCGAAATATGCAATAAGCACCAGGCGGAAATAAAAACTAAGCTTCTAATGAGGTAAGTATTTAATATGCGTTTTATTTCAGGTAAAACGCGTCTATTAAACACTTGACCGTCATTAGAAGCTTATAATATTGAGACCTGTTTGTTATCGCCTGGTGAAAACGCCAATGTGAAAAATAAATTAAACTATAAGTGCGAGAGAGTTAATCATATGATTATGGTTTAAACAAAAAGTTATAAATTAAGTACTAATTATTTACAATTTAAGTCATGTAAGAAAATAATTGGCCAGTCATTGATGAAAAATCAAATAATTTAGCTTGTAAACCATGTAAACGAACATTATTATTAGGAAATAAATATTGTTTACTATTTGATTTCAATCACTTTACAGGGTAAAAATAAAAAATGAATAACTTCGTGACGCCTGAATCAATATTTCACGACAATAAACCTTGTGAAAAGTATTAAATAACTAATCTCCAATTACCAATAGTTAGTATATCCTCAATGGGTAAATCTTATTAATCTAGTTTGTAGATGCTACAGCGGAGCAAAACACAACCAGGTGTGGCTGTAATATACATCTAGCTACCACAGTGCATGAAACAGGTGACAAGTGAACCACTCGAAGTTTTAAATAAATTAGTTTAGCCATTTTGTACAATATTTATTGATCTTTTTAACCAGTAGCAGTTTGTCTGTAGTCCCTACAGTCAGTTTTTGACCCAAACTCTCGCCATAATATTACTGCATTGTCCTGAACAAAATAATGTTTGGTGTCCACAGCAAGGTAACAAAGGAGCAATGCGACAATAATATTGCAGTGTTACGAACTAGTTGATTCTAGGTTTGAAATACATTACAAAAGTCTACAGACTAATATTACTAAAACCTGGAAAAAGGAGGTTTTGTTGTTTTTAAATGTTTAATTGAGATTGATTTTAAAAACATGTTTAACTATTACCTCGTCACTAAGATTTCCATACAATTGTGCGCTGCATAAAGTAGAAACGACAATTTATGGTAGTGTATAGTATTGTAAGAAAGATTTAAAATATTAAGTGTAAATCTGCCAAAAACTGGACTGACTAGACCCATTTGGTACGCGTTCCGCGTGTGGATGGCGCCGCTGCTGCTGCTAACGCCCTTCCTGTACTACTGGACCAAGCACAAGTGCTCATATGGTTTTATAATAACCGGACGCTTGAGTAGGGAAATTTGCTTGTGGTTCCATAACGATATATCATTTAAGCACACCAAATTTCAACGTCATGTCTTGAACCTTGGGGGTTGGCAGGCCTGTGGTTATGTCTACAAGGCGTCTACGTTTCGAATTCCATACTGTGAATGAGGCAGCAATGGGTACCACAATCAGATAAATTCCTGTTGAGGTGTGCTAGCACCCGGGGGATGAGGGAAGGTGGTGCGAATTTCCAAGGCAGAGGGAAGCGTTCTACTTCAGGCTGAAAGCATTGTGAAACATCGCTTCGTAATCATTGAGATAAATCTGCATAGTTTACCCACTACTCGAGCGTTTTTGGATACAAACAGGTGAATTACTGGCCAGGCCCACTTCGCGAATATCGTTTGTGTGAATTCTGGCAGTAGATGCCACTCTAGAGCTTGGCTATGTCGAGACAGTTCATCTGCATGGCTGTTCAATTTCCCTGGAATGTAATGAATGTTGACCACAATTTGGTTGGTGGTCATTTGTTGGTTGGCAATTTGGAGGATTAAAATAAAATTGTCGCAGGCTTCGTGTTCGATGCTTGTAATTCTAAGACTTAGAACAGCCCGCTTTTCTTTTTGATTGCAGTGCAGCTTTTGTTCGGATGCACTCCACCTTCCCGATAGGGCAGAATTGTTGAGTTGTGACCCCCAAATCCTGAAGCAACGGTTGTCAAAAAGAATGTTGGTGGAGGTATATGTACCTATTGGTGTTTCTGATAATTTTTAGCTACCAATACATTTAACTACATCGTAAGGTAGAGTCTATTTTACCGCCCAATTTCTTCTCTTAGGTATCGTAAAAGGCGACTAACGGACCATAGATTGCACATACATCCAACAGTATAGAACGGCGATAGGCTCATCACTTGTCACGTAAATGTGCAGTTATCATTTGGTGAAACGTAGACTATGGCAGAGGACTGCTTTTGCGGTCCTCATTGTTTGGTCTCTGACTAACCCTTCGGGGATAACAGTCGTGAGTATATGTAGGTATGTATGGACGCTTGTGATTCCTCCATGTATCCTAGTATGTCCTTGCGGAAGACATTGATTTTGGTAAGCGCCCTGCGAGGGCGGTCAAACAGACTTTTTGAAGTTTATGTGGACACCAAAATAAGTAAGTGTTTCTATTACAATGTTGGCATGTCTGGACAGAACCATCTGGTCTTTATGTCTATAAGATAATAGTCTAAGAAAACATTGCCGTGCTCATCTCAAATGGAAGGCATATAATTTTTAGTAATTCGCCTTTGTAGAACAGACGAAGAAACCATTGTGGGATTTGGCTATAGTCAGATGGTAGTACCTAGGTCTGAGAAAAGTAATTTGTACATCTCGTCTCTTGGCCGTACACAGTCCGGAATTCATATAATAATTTAACGACTTCAGGTTAAAAATTTGGACGGAGTGACCTTTCTTGAGTGCTCTTTGGTACTAAGAACTGGGTTAAAACGAAGTTTGGAAAATAAAACTTACTGTTTCTAGAAACCTGTTCCTTCATCTGTGTCAGCATTGCAGACATTTTGTCCGATACAAGCGTGTAACAACTGTCGATTGTAACGTTTGGAACCTTGAGCGATGGCTTCAGATAAAACGGTATTCGATACCTTTGTGTTATGATAGAAAACTTGGAGCACCTATTTAGTCCCAACGGTGTCGATAAAGTGCAAATTGACGGGCTCGAAATTTCGGAGCGTCATTGTCTACGTCTTTTGTTACCTCTGTTAGCAGAGAAGATGGACGTTTTTGTCCTGATTGATAAAGCTGCCAAGCCTATGATCCTGGGGATAGAAAGTAAGAACAGCCTCCGTTGTTTATATTACAGCTACGATGTGGTTCGTGGCTGGCATAAGTATGTCCTTGCTGAGGACATTGTTTTTGTTAAGCGCCCTGCGAGGGCGGTTTATAGCTACGATATGGTTCGTGCTGGCATAACCGCATAAGCATGCCCTTGCGGAGGACATTTATTTATTAAATTTTATTAAAACGGTTAAAAACTAATTACAATAATTAAAAATATTATTCAAAATCAAATTAAATTAAATAAGGTACATTTAGCATTATATTAACATATATGCATCTTCTCGCAAAACCGCGAACACTCATGTAATAACCATTGATTTTGGTAAGCGCCCTGCGAGGGCGGGCAGATTATTGCCACGATATGGTTCGTGGCTGCCATAAGTATGTCCTTGCGAAGGACATTGATTTTGGTAAGCGCCCTGCGAGGGCGGGCATATATAGCCACGATATGGTTCGTGGCTGCCATAAGTATGTCCTTGCGGAGGACATTAATTTTGGTAAGCGCCCTGCGAGGGCGGTTCACAGCATGCTGTGCGTGTGTCTGTCCCATGAACCAGAAGAACAACGCGATGGTACACTATAAGAAGTTTGCCCTTGCGAAAGGTAACCGTTTGTTGTTAGTACAGGTTTTACTTGCGAGGCATTCCCAGTACTAGTATTTAATAACTGGCCAAAAAGTTTTGTAACAGGACAATATTTTTTTTTTTTTCTAATGCAACTGTAATCTGTTCAGAATTAAACAAATGTGTGTTTGAAGGTAGAATCTTATTCAAAGTAGCAAGCATTAGAGGGTCTTTTACATTTTTATGAGTACCTATCCTCTTTTCGTATATTTATAGTTTCAGTCTACAACCTAATCACCACTGAAAATAAGACCTTTATGAGAGGCATCAGATGTTTGCGACCAACTAGTAAACTGCGCAGACAATTATTAAAAATATCTTTTTAGTTTTAAAATACCAAAAGTTATTGGTTGTGCACCAATTTATCAGAATATTGGTGCTTAAGGCCTAGCTGGCTCTTTTAGTTTACTTTTAAAATCAAAAATCAAACTACACGGAATATTTAAATTGTTAACTGTTTTAGTCAGTATTGGTAACACCTGCGAGGTGCAACAATCGTTGTAAGATTTCCTCTAACGCCCGATAAAGTAGACACATTGTCGTTATCGTCATGAAAGGCGGGTAGGTACGATGACCATGCTTCTTTGAACGATGACGACTAACTCGAACTCAACCTTCGCCGATGCGATCGGGATTGTTAGAAGGACTAGCTTTAGCCGCTTAGCTACAATTCATTTTTCTCATTATCTAATGTAAGCACTAATTATCGGTTTCTTATCTAAAATAAAAAGAAAAAGTGCCTGGAGGGTAGATACCACGTATTAAACACAAAAAACACTTTTAAAAATACTTTCTTTACTCGAATGCTTTCTTATCTTAAAAGAAAAGGTGTATCTACATCTCTAGTGGGTAAAATAAAAAGTTTGATATACCAGATAAGTTTAAATTATAAATTCAGCGAACGGTAACACCGTTAAGTTAAGAAACTATTCTAAGTACTCACGTGTATTGTAGAAACTCACGAGAACTGTCTTGCAGTTTAAATAAAAATAATTCTATTTCTTTGTCACTTGATCACTATGTAGTGCACAAGTTACGCCGACGGGAAATTTCACGCCAATGATGAACAAATGGGCACGGGTGTGAAATCTCCTGGTTCCCCCACCGCGCCACCTGGTGACGCCACTGAGTGGGATGAGCGAGAGAGACAGCGATATACCGGAAGAAAGAGAAGGAAAATACGACGGGAAACGGATATGCCTATCTCAATATTATAAGCTTCTAATGACGGTCAAGTGTTTAATTGTTTTTTATTTTGGTAAGTCAGAACGTATTTTTGGAATTTCGTCTTTTCTAAATCACATGTCGAAATTGGTTACTTATTGCGAACATTTGTTTCAGAATTTGGTTTAATATTGTTTGGCGAAAAGTACATCATTCAATAATGAATGTCTAGCCGCATTTTATGGAAGACGGTAAGTTTTGTCGAAAGCCCTTGTGGTCGATGCTAAGCGCATAGACATGTGCTAACGTGTGTTTTTGTTTTCAGCCCTCGTGCGTCTTCCATGGTCTCCCATCGTCTTTCGGACAGCTTTTATCTAACTTCCAGAGCTTCTAGATATCTTCTAGATGTCTCTTAATGTTGTCGTCGACAATGCGGCCACTCGCATTGCTTCGCCGGAACGCTTATAACGGTACCTAATTTATAAAAGCCAAGGTTAGTAATTTAATATCCTATTGGTTTAAAATGGTGCTATATTCACAAAAATATTAGTTATGTTCACAACATATTGTTAGAGTCACGATACAGTGTTTTTGGTTAATTAAATTTATAGGCCTAGTTCCTATGTATCAAGACAATTAGTCTATTTGATCTTCTTTGTATGGAATACATTTAAAATACATAACATGTAACTTTAGAATGCTATCTTGCGGATAACTTTATATCCAAAAGAATAAACTTTGTTTGTTAGTATTAACTTAAGCGGTAAAAAGTTAGCAAGGGATTTTAAAATAAAACAATGGTTCGGAGTAATTAGTTTTATTTTTTAGCCACCTCCCTGCAGATTAAAAGTCAATCTTTCCGATGACATTCCGAGGTAAAATTTATTTTCTATATATTTAATTTGATAGTGATACTACTGTCTGGCGCCCGAATAGTAGGTAGTTATTGGGCATTCTACCCCACCTTCATTCGTTCGGGCTCGTGCCGAGCCCTCACTCACTGCGGTGGGGTAGAATACCCAATAACTCATATTGGTGATCCCTTTCAGATTCCTATCAGGTGACGGTGCGAGCCCGTGGTAAGATCACACACCGAACACCTCCTAACTGTTCGGTTGGGGGAAACCATGGTAAGTAACTCCCTGCGGCCCGTGGGTAAGATCACGCACCAAACAGATTCCTATCAGGCGACGGTGTGAGCCCGTGGTAAGATCACACACCGAACACCTCCTAACTGTTCGGTTGGGGGAAACCATGGTAAGTAACTCCCTGCGGCCCGTGGGTAAGATCACGCACCGAACAGATTCCTATCAGGTGACGGTGCGAGCCCGTGGTAAGATCACACACCGAACACCTCCTAACTGTTCGGTTGGGGGAAACCATGGTAAGTAACTCCCTGCGGCCCGTGGGTAAGATCACGCACCGAACAGATTCCTATCAGGTGACGGTGCGAGCCCGTGGTAAGATCACACACCGAACACCTCCTAACTGTTTGGTTGGGGGAAACCATGGTAAGTAACTCCCTGCGGCCCGTGGGTAAGATCACGCACCAAACAGATTCCTATCAGGCGACGGTGTGAGCCCGTGGTAAGATCACACACCGAACACCTCCTAACTGTTCGGTTGGGGGAAACCATGGTAAGTAACTCCCTGCGGCCTGTGGGTAAGATCACGCACCGAACAGATTCCTATCAGGTGACGGTGCGAGCCCGTGGTAAGATCACACACCGAACACCTCCTAACTGTTTGGTTGGGGGAAACCATGGTAAGTAACTCCCTGCGGCCCGTGGGTAAGATCACGCACCAAACAGATTCCTATCAGGCGACGGTGTGAGCCCGTGGTAAGATCACACACCGAACACCTCCTAACTGTTCGGTTGGGGGAAACCATGGTAAGTAACTCCCTGCGGCCTGTGGGTAAGATCACGCACCGAACAGATTCCTATCAGGCGACGGTGTGAGCCCGTGGTTAGATCACACACCGAACACCTCCTAACTGTTCGGTTGGGGGAAACCATGGTAAGTAACTCCCTGCGGCCCGTGGGTAAGATCACGCACCGAACAGATTCCTATCAGGTGACGGTGCGAGCCCGTGGTAAGATCACACACCGAACACCTCCTAACTGTTCGGTTGGGGGAAACCATGGTAAGTAACTCCCTGCGGCCCGTGGGTAAGATCACGCACCGAACAGATTCCTATCAGGTGACGGTGCGAGCCCGTGGTAAGATCACACACCGAACACCTCCTAACTGTTTGGTTGGGGGAAACCATGGTAAGTAACTCCCTGCGGCCCGTGGGTAAGATCACGCACCAAACAGATTCCTATCAGGCGACGATGTGAGCCCGTGGTAAGATCACACACCGAACACCTCCTAACTGTTCGGTTGGGGGAAACCATGGTAAGTAACTCCCTGCGGCCCGTGGGTAAGATCACGCACCGAACAGATTCCTATCAGGCGACGGTGCGAGCCCGTGGTAAGATCACACACCGAACACCAACCTACCTAATGAGACAAAGCTAAACTGCTACTTGCTTAAACGAATCTACTTCTGTATATAGACAGCAATACATGGTCAGAAAAAAAAAAAAAAACTTTACCTTTAGCAAAACCTTACCAAATACCAACCTTACCAACCGTACCAAGTATAACTTTACCATTACCTCAGCTACCACATACTTGTATGTAAACTTAGTATGTGATAGCCTACCTTTAAAGGATTTGGGATGGGTTGTATTGTATTTATTAATTATTTTATATAAATATTAGTCATACAAACATTCATAAAATATAAATTTTTATCTTTTCTTCAACGAGACACGCCGACAGCAGGTTCATCCATCAACATCTGAAAAAAAAAAAAAAACATGTTTAATTATGTAATTAAATATGTCTGATATTGTTCAATATTTATTTATTCAAAAACTTACAAATTATAAGATGAGCTTCCACTTGGTTGAAATATTTGCACATAGGTTGAAAAGATTCCACTCTCCAGGACCTTAAAATAAAACATGGACATTAAAATCATTTGTGACGGACACAAAAATATGGTAAGTACTGTAAAATTAAACTTCCTAAAAGATTTAAATACATTTTATGGGTTTTTACAACAATTTAACTTCAAAAAGCTTGGTAGGAAAATACTATCAATGCCAGTGAATTTTCTCCTTAGATGAGAATTTTATTATGAGAAATTATTCTTGTACATTATAGATACTTCAATCATTGAAACATCGAGTAAAAGAGAAAAGTAAAAACCATTTTTATATTAAAATTACTAACAAGGCAACGAAAATTATTAGCTTTGCATAATACTGCGACTCGAAGCATTTATTCTGTGAGATTTTTCTAGATTCAATGAATAAACAAAAGTGTTTAAACAATATTTTTGATATGTTAAACATTTTTTAAGACGAAAAAAATTATCTTATTATTATGTATGTACTTACATGATTTTCTTCTTTTTACAATTCATATAGTTCTAGTTGAATTAGACACTTTCTATATTAATTATAGATTTATAAACACATGCACTTGGAGAGGCATATGTCCCGCAGTGGACTAGTATAGGCTGATGATGATGATGATGAAACACACGTAACGTAGCGTAGCGTGTCGGTGCCTTGCGCGTCGCATAATGGTTCAAAACGTGGGAAGCGAATGAAACGAATATGAACCCCACGCATTGCACTAGAGCTGCTTATATCACTGATCATACATCTGAGTAATCGATGCTCAAACATAAATCGATGTTGTGTAATCTATATTTCAAATTTGAAGTATCAATCAATTAGTATGAAATTTAAAAATAATAACAAAACTAGTCTACATAAAAAGGAGAATCAGTACCTATCAAAATATAGTATCTTTCTTGTTATTTCTATTTCGTTTAGATAAGATAAAATGATAGATACTTACCTTACCTAAAAAAGAACACAATTTCATGAACTTATAGAACTGTTTAATAATAAATAACACATAATAATATGTAAGTATATAAAATTATCGGCGCTATATTTTGAAGTTAACTCCGATATATAACTCAATTAAAAACAAGTATTAGTATGAAAAGTAAATAGGTATGACCTATATACAAATCGATGTTTATTATCGAAAACTCGTAGGAACACGTCTCTACTAGTTATACTGCAAAGACAGCAATTACACAAACAGCGGCTGCGATAATATTACAAAGACGATTGTTTGATCGAATAATATTGCAAAGTAGTAAAAAATAATGTGAAGCATTTAAAATGTCAATTATGTATATTTTAATTTCAATATAATAATATTTCCAAGGTTTGCTTCTCTTGTCTATTTGTTCCAGCTAATCTCTGAAACGGTTGGACTGATTTTGATGATACTTTAACTAGCAGATAGCTGATATTATATTATAAGGCTTAATCTAGACTACATTTTTAGAAAGTTTTATGTAGTAGGTACCTACATAGTTACTTAATGTCTACGCGAACGAAGTCACAGTCAACAGCAAGTCATAAATATAATTAAGTTTAATAGAATAATGTGAAGCATTTAAAATGTTAATTATGTATATTTCATTTCAATATAATAATTTTCCAGGGTTTGCTTCTCTTGTCTATTAGTTTCAGCTAATCTCTGAAACGGTTGGACTGATTTTGATGATACTTTGACTAGCAGATAGCTGATATTATATTATAAGGCTTATTCTAGATTACATTTTTAGAAAGTTTTATGTAGTACCTACATAGTCACATAGTTTCTACGCGAACGAAGTCACAGTCAACAACAAGTCATAAATATATTTTTAATTTATAATAATGACTAAGTGCTGTCTTATTTCTTAGGATAAAAATACACATTTTAAAAATACAATAAATATTATTTTTACGTCATTAGAACTCACGCTTGACCACTTTTTGCTGACAATGGACTTTTTTCTGCATAAAACCACGGGCATCGAAAAAAAATCATTATAATTTTCATGAATTTGGGTGTGCTTGTTACACAGTTATAATTTTAATTCGATTTTAGTGATAAATATAAAGTCTATTTTTTAAACGGTTCAACAGTGTGTTTAAGTGTTATTCTGCGAATATCTTCATCAATTTAACAATGTGCGTAAGTAAAATAAAACCTTCAAATATTTATATTTTTACAGCGAGTTGTGTTTGCGTATAAGTTTGTGTTTTCGATAGTCAATTTGCATTAATTATCAAATACGAAAACTTGTATACCAACCAGTTAGCCAACGAAAACACTTTGTTGTTACGTTTATCCGTTTGAATAGGTGTACCACGCGAAATAAGCTTACAGGTTCGAGTGTAGTCTAAAACATAATTTATTTATTTCATAGGTCTGACTCCGAGTACGAAGCATCTTCTGTGATTTCGGAGGTACCTCCTCCTAAAAAGAAGAGCAAGTCTTCGCCAGCCACAACCAAACGCAAAACTGTTAAAACCTGTGAGACTTCGCCTCATGAGACTGTCTCTGGCTCCCGCAGGTAAATTTGTTATTACTTATCATTATTAACTCCAAGTCTGGTTTAGTAGTAACTTATGAAAACAACTCAACTGTGTTCTTTATAATTTATTTATTTATTTAATTAAAAAAGTAAAAACCAATTACTTTAATTAACAAAAAAAATAACATTAGCTACATTCAAAAGAATTCATAAAAATAAAAAATAATACAACTTTAATAAGTCCAAATTATATATATATATATATATATTTAGTACCTTGCCACAGTACAGTGTTATGAAATTAAATGTTTCTAGAACAATGCTTTCGTCAACACATCAGTGGTTGAGTGGCAAAGCGCTCGGTTCGATACCTGAATGTTCCGGGTTCAATTCCCAGGTCGGACAAAGTGTGTTTCGGATTTTTCGATGCATAGCTGGGTTTGTGATCACCAACCCACATTTGACAAGCATGCTGATTAAGCCATTACTCATCAATTGTAGTGATGACTTGAGTTTAATGATGAAGGCCTTTGCCTAGCAGTGGGTCATAGACCTCTTCAAGTACATGTCCTTGTCGTCGCTGTCTGACACCGGGCTGAACAATACTTTACTTATATCTAATATACTCATATAATAATTTACAGAAAACAGTCGAAGCGTGACCTCTTCAATATTTTGCGGTCGGAGGAAACTGCTAGCAGCCGACCGAAGCCGAGTGCTGGAACAGCGACATCATCGTTTGCCAGCCGGGTCTCGACAGGAACTTCTCGTCGCACTGCAGTGAGCAGCGGTGAATTTTTTGTAGACCTGAAGGTCTACAAAACGAATGACTACGTGTCAAACCCCGTCGAGGTTCGATACAAGACAGCACTAGCGTCGGTAAGGTTGCAGTGTGACGACACCTCTCCGTCTTGGGAAGCACTGCAAGGCTTCCTGGCACAAGCCTGGGAGGTATTTGAGAATTCGGAACCGGTTTACTATTCTGATAAAATTAATTTTAAATAATATTATAATTTTTATAGGTTATAGGTACTTATTTTATTATTATTATTAGGTCCGAACTCTGAATGTAGCACATACTATATTTAAGTAATATATTCATTTGGTTAAGACATTGATTGATCATTTAACTCATCCGTTAAAATATATTTTAATCGTAATTAAAATGCCTTTCTGTACGACATGTAACACGTCAATCCATAGTAAATCGTGGGTGGGTCATTTGAGAAGTAATTTGCATAAGCAAAATTGTGAGTCAATAAAACATAGTGAAGGTATTGAAATAGTTACATCCGCATTTCGCAATCGTATCGTGACATATAAAATAGTAGCCATACAAGATTTTCAGTTAACGTCAGTGGATAGGTTTTTAGATGGAATACGTAACAAATTAAAGTCGCTCTTAGATGAATTTCTTATAAAACATACATGTGCGAAAATAAATTTTGAATTATTTGCAACATTTTTACAATTTAAAGATAATTCACAATCAATTAAATCGTTCGGAACGAAAAATAAAATATTATACTACAATTACGACTTTGAAAATATGTACTCTGAGGTAGTTAATTACCTAAAAAAACGCATTGAAGAATTTGAAGATCGTGATAGTGGATGGACATTTTTAAACAATTTGCATATTGAGGTCAATCTTAACAAATATCAGCCACTTGGAGGCTCAAGTTACATTCCATTGCCTAAATCAATTCAATTAAAAAAGGCATGTCTTAATATTGCTAATAAAGATCAGTGTTGTTTTTTATGGTGCGTGACAGCTGCTCTCCACCCAGCTAGGACACATGCAGAAAGAGTTTCATCTTATCCTCATTATCGCGAGTTGTTTAATATTTCTGGAATGTGTTTTCCTGTTACTTTTCGCGATATAAAGATCTTCGAAAATAATAATCCAAATATAAAGTTTATAATTTATGGCTTCAAAAATAATAAAACAATTATAGGTCCTCTATATAAATCAGACATTGATATGAAATGCAAAAACAAAATTATACATTTATTGTTTCTCGAAGATGGTAGTAACACTCATTACTGTTTGATTAAAGACCGTTCCAGACTTTTTAGAAGTCAAATCACTTCCCACCACAACAAGTTATACTTCTGTGATTTGTGTCTTATATTTTTCAATACTTCAGAAGAAGTCGATAGCCATTTGTGTAGCGGTGTAGTGACAGTATTACCCGATAAAGGTTCGGTTATTAAATTTAAAAACTATAACCGTAAACAAAATATACCATTTTGTATCTATGCTGATTTTGAATCAATGTTGCAAACTAATTCTGATACCACTTGTTCTACTAGTAACACGACAACGTTACATCACCATGTACCTGTAGCGTTTGCATATTATATTGTTTGTTGTGATGATTCGAGTTATAATCGTTACGTATCACATCGAGGACCTGATTGTGTTATGCGATTTGTAGAGTTAGTACTAAAAGATGTTAAAAAAATATATGAAATAGTAAGTTCAAACGCTCCGATGATATTTACCGACAAGGACCAATCCGATTTTAATGAAGCAACACGATGCCACATTTGTCAAAATTTTGTGTTTTCTGATAAAGTTCGCGATCACTGTCACGTGACTGGTCGATTTCGCGGAGCAGCCCATCCTTTTTGCAATTTGCAATATAAACGACCTTCATTTGTTCCTATATTTTTTCACAATTTAGCTGGATACGACTGCCATTTATTTATTAAAGCGTTAGGTGAGGCTCCTGGAAGCATAAAAATAATTCCAAAAACTAAAGAAAATTATATTTCATTTACAAAGTTTGTGCCAGTTTCAAATAACGAGTTTTTTCAACTTCGTTTTGTAGATTCATTCAAGTTTTTGGGAACCAGCTTAAGCAAATTAGCAGATACTTTGGAACCAGAAGACTTCAAATATTTAAAAAAAAACTTTCCTTGTGAACTTAAATTAAAGCTGCTCACTCGTAAGGGCATATATCCATATGAATATATGAACTCGTGGGAACGATATCAAGAACAGTCACTTCCAGAAAAAAAATATTTTTATAGTTCACTCATTGATCAAGATATTTCTGAAGATGATTACCGTCATGCACATTTAATTTGGTCAACATTTAATATTTCAGATTTAGGAAGTTACACGGATTTATATTTGAAAACTGATGTGCTTTTATTAGCAGATATTTTCGAAAAGTTTAGACGGACTTGCAAACGTCACTATCAATTAGATCCAGCTTTCTACTTAACCGCGCCGAGTTTATCCTTTGACGCGATGTTATTAAAGACAGGGATACAGCTCGAACTTATTGATAATTTAGCTATGGTCCGAATGTTACAGAGTGGTATCAGAGGTGGTGTTTGTTTATGCTCTCATAGATATGCTAAAGCAAATAATGTATTTTTACCAGATTATGACAATTCTGTACCTAGTTCTTATATAACATATATTGATTGCAATAATTTGTATGGTCATAGTATGTCTCAATACTTACCATTGAACAGTTTTCGGTTTCTAGATCAACATGAGATTGATAATTTAGATGTTTGTCAAATTTCAACAGAGGCAGAGTATGGTTTTATACTTGAAGTGGATTTAGAATATCCAAAGCATTTACATAATTTACATAACGATTTACCATTTTGTCCAGAAAAATGCATTCCACCAGGAGGAAAAAATCATAAACTCGTTCCTAATTTATATGACAAATTTTTATATGTTATACATTATATTCATTTAAAAACTTGTTTAAAACATGGATTGATACTGAAGAAAATTCATCGGGTTATCACTTTCAGACAAAGTCCGTATCTGAAACAATACATTGATTTAAATACAACACTAAGGCAAAATAGTTCATCAACTTTTGAACAAGATTTTTTCAAACTTTTGAATAATAGTGTGTTTGGAAAAACATTAGAAAATACTGAAAAACGTGTCAAAGTTCATTTAGTTAATCAGTGGTTAGATCAGGACAATGTAACTAAAAAACGAAAAAGTGCACAACAGCTTATTGCACGTCCAAATTTTCATAGCTCCTCGGTATTTACAGAAAATTTAGTAGCAGTGCAGTTAAAACCCGAGCAAATATTTATGAATAAACCAATATACATTGGCTTCACTGTTTTAGAATTATCAAAAAGCCTTATGTATAATTTCCATTATTCTATTATTAAACCTTTTTACAACACCAATGTGCGGATGTGTTACACGGACACCGACAGTTTTGTTTACCACATACAAACAGATGATTTTTATAAAGATTTAAAAAATAATTTTTTACCTTACTTTGATACAAGTAATTATTGTAAAACGAATCAATTTGCCTTACCAATTCAAAATAAAAAAGTTCCAGGTTTATTTAAAGATGAAATGGGAGGAAAAATTATATCTGAATTTGTAGGGCTTCGCTCAAAGCTATACTGCATTAAAACTACAGACAGCACAATTAAGAAAGCAAAGGGTATTAAAAAAAACATCGTACGTAAGTTCAATGTCACGGATTATGAAAAAACACTTTTTAATGGAGACATTGTTCGTAGAACAAATATTCTGTTTAAAACAATTAAACACGAAATTTTTACATTGAATAAAATTGCCCTATCTAGCGATGATGATAAGCGGTTAATATCAAATGACAAAGTTTCTACTAAAGCATGGGGACATACAAGTATATTGAATTTTTAACATTTTTCTTGTTATAAATTTTTTAATTGTTGAGTTATATTTAATATTTGTAAATTTAAAAAAGATATGTTATGTCTTAGATTAGTAAATTCAAAGTGCGAGTATATCTTCAATGATATGTTAATATGTGCTACATGCTTTAATAAAGTTTATAAATTATTAATAGAATAATAATGTTTGTCTTGCATAAAATATAATGTAATTATGCTACATCATACGTACCTACTAAAGTTCATAAAATATTAATAGAACATAAGTTTGTCTTGTATGGTAAATATCGCTTTCCCCGAGTGGTGAAACCTGGAAATAGACAAGCGCTGTTTAATGATTGTTTAACGGCATAATAGTTTTTCATATGTGTACTTATCTGTACTGTTTAGACCTATTTCAAGTATTTTTAAGGGTATTTATGTATTTCACTTACTGGAAATGTCCACCGTTTCGTAACACGTTGTTGCTAGCTTCACCAAGTTTTTAACAACATAAAACCAAGGAACGAGTGAGCAATTATGTAGAATTGTTATTTTTGGCTTGTGTATGGAACGCATTGATTTCTGACCACTAATTGTGAGGATGTAATCATTACATTACGTAATAAATGTTAAGCTTAGAGTCCATGGACAAGAAAACAAAATGACATAACAGTATTTTTCAAACTACAGTTCATATAGGTTAAGGAATCTGGTACATTCTGCCAATGGTTGTTTTGATTGTCTGTTAGTTTTCTCTATGTATACTTTAATTATTATGTGTTTTATGTAAATCTGTACCTATGTTTTTTTATATTAATTAAATTTAAGTTTGCCTTGTATAAAATATAATGTAATTGTGCTACATCAATATTACGTACCTAATAAAATTCATGTAATATTAATATTTGTTTTCTTTATAAAACCTTAATACTTCATCATCATCAGCTCATTTTATGTCCCCACTGCTGGGACATGATTCTTCCCTATGGATGGATAGGGAAAACGGGTCAAACCACCACGCGAGTCAATTGTGGATTGGTGGTTGCTGATTATTGCTAATGCAGCCGGGACCAGCGGCTTAACAAGCCTTCCGAAGCACGGCGGAGCTCGAGATTATAAGTTTTTGGTCACCCATCAGACGACCTACTTTGCAAAGTTGCTTAACCTTTCTACTTACCTTATAAAATTTAGGTTCTAATCATCATCTACACAATTATTGTTTTTTCATGATATCAAGAATGCTATAAAGACAAGTGCGAACGTGAATTGCACAGCGACACAAACATGCATCATTGTAATAAGAACCACACCAATAAATCTGTAATGATGTGTGAGTCAATAGCTAACAAAACTGCATATTGTGCAATTAAATAACGATATCAATAATTCACTCTGTAGTTGAAAATAGGTAACGAGTTCGAGTCCTGACAAGTTTGTGTTTCATGGCATGCGTTTGCTGCTGCCTCAGCAATAGTATATATAATATTTTACATACACACTCACACCTAAGTCAATGCCTATATAAGTACTTACTTAGAGTATAAAATAGCATCATATTGAAATACAAATTTATTTACATAAAAACATCGGAGTAAACAGCAACAAAGCAGCGTTTCAATAACATGGTAAGTTATTTTAAAAAGTTCAACGTGATGATTAAAATGTTATTCTTCTCTATAGTAGATTTACAGTAAATAACTCATTTTTATTTTTTATTTTTTCAGAATTCCCAAGGCAATAGTACCCAAGACATCGTGCCAAGCCAAAGCTTGCTCCATGTGACAAGCAAAGGCCTTGAACGATCACCTTCTCCGGTTTTGCAAGATGCGCAAGACCCGCTAGAGGGATTCAGCCAAATGTTCCCGCCTTGGTTGGTAGAACGACCGGATTCGCCGTTACTTCATAAGATTCGCAAACAACAAACGGCTTCCAAAAGGCAACCGAAGAAAAGAAGCTTTTTGAAGAATTTTCATGGGCAGCAGCAATCGTTTGTTTTAAAAAGTGATAAAACTAAAGGACGGCGGCTGATAAAGATCCAAATAATAGACTTAGAATCACAAGTGTCTAGTGAGTCGGACGATAATAATACTCTCCTTAGTGCACAATATGTGGTAACCGATGACGTGGACCAAATTATGGACCAAACGGAGAGTGTTATAAACAATATCTCAAAAAAGTTGTGTGGGTATAGCTATAGTTTTTAAAACTATCACTAGACAATTATTTGTAAATTAAATTTCTCAAGTAAACGTTATGCGTAACAATTTTGTTACGTATAAGTCTACAGAGATACATTTTATTAATAGAGTTATGATATATCACAAAATAGATAATAAAAGTCGGCTATAATTATGTTTAATGTATTAGTTTAGTAAGTTTTCATGTATTTCTTATTTTTCAGTAATAAATCTAATTAAATAAGATTGTATTGTTTCATTAATGATTACCTATTTAAGTTTAAAAATAAAACACAAAAACAAAATTAGTATTTTTTATTTAAATTATTATTTATTACAATTTTTCAAACGATAACTGTGAAAAGGTACAATTTGCATTTTAAAATTAAATTAGTCTTATCCTATGATTTAAAAAATACTTTTTTATTTTTATAAAAGCAAATTTTATTTAAACTTATAATTACATTTTAAAGAACATTAAAGTTACGAGAATACCACATTTTTAGACACAACACATTTTTTAATGCACAAATTTTTTTATGATGGACACAATTCAAAGTTTTATTTTCCTTTTCACAATAATCATTAAATAACGTTAAAAACTTGGGACAACCTTTTTCTCCTAGTTCTATTATTTCACAATCTTGACATAGCTCTCGAATCCACTCAATTTTTTCCAATCCTTTGATTAACACTTTTTTTCCACTTAAATACGGAACAATTAGCCTTCGAAATTCATAATAATCGATGAATCCTTCGCTCCAAGTGAGTCCACGATTTTTTTCCAACCATCTTACTTGCTTTTTTTCTTCAACTATGAGTTTTTTAAAAGTATAGGGAGGTTTGATTAAGAATGTCTGTGTATGATCTTTAGTTGCTATTGCTAACTCTTTAATAATAAATTTATTTTTAAAATCTTTAAATCCTTGCAAATCCACGATTATCGTATTACCGTTCATGATATCTTCTTCACAATATTGCTTAAAGGTTTGTATTCAAATATACAATCGTTCAATATCAGACAATATGCTGCGGTCTGATCAGGAATCTCTTGATCTGCTTCGATTTCAACTCTCACATCAATTGATCCTTTTAGCGTTTCGTGTTGGCGAGAACAGTCAACAACAAATAAGGGTGCAATATCTTTGAATTCTTTTGGGCTCATCAACGGTTCTGGCCGACGTCCGTGATAAGAATGCTGGAATCTAGCATACTGTTAATATATTAATGAAAACTTATTGTCTGCAAAATTGATATTCAGTCCTTCATAAGGGTAATATGATGAATTTAAAAATACTCTTACATCACGTATTAAGCAATGATCAAACTCTGCCAACGACATTACCGCATTATGTTTACGGTTCGTTTGTAAAGCGATAATAACAAATCGTGGTTTCTCTATTTGTGACGAAGTTTTAATAGACCAAGTGTGTTTACGGGTTTTGGGAAGTAATGGATACTCATACAAGTCCCAATTACGAAATGCTACGGTTATAGGACGATCTTTTTCTAAATACTTTAATAGATTTATTCTTTCACGATCTGACACCTTAATGTGAGGAACTCGCCAAACGATTTTACTTATTACAATATCCTCCACAACTTCACCTGCATTTAATTTTAAAACATTAAGATTTGTATTGCTTCTCAAAAGTACTAACTCATGTTTACAGTTCATTACAATTTTGTCATAATCTTCTGCAAAACCTAATATTTTATTCAATGGTATAGATGTGGAAAATACTCCATTGTTGTCAGTGTTTGTACCTGTAGTAGACCATCCCTAAACTTTTGCACATTTGGACTCATTTTCATTCAACGAAAGATAAGACTTGATAGTTGTAGTAATTCCTGCATTTTTAACTTTATCTATTTCTACTCCGTTGAGTTCATATCGGATGTCTTGAAAAAGAAATAACGCTGGGTTATTCACAAAATGCACACTCGTCGCACTTTCTTTTTCTTTAGTAGTGCTGTTGTATTTGTAAACATCCGCTCTGCCCTCAATATACAAACTGCTGAGTGCAGGCAGAACGTATAAATCTTGCTGATTAATGGGTATTCGTATTTCATCGTTCTTGTTGAAACTTGTCACGTATGGTTTGTACGAATGGTACTCAAAACTTTCAATACGGTTATCATATGACGCTGGTTGACAAATATTTAAAATATTCATTTTAACAAGCTTATTAATTTAAGGAATTCCTTATTACTTTTAGTTAGCTTCTTTTTTATACGGAGCGTTGTTCCTTTAGGAGATGACCTCTTAGAACTGACTTGAACAGTAGATGGAGGTAAGTTTATATTAAAATTTATCATTTTTTTTTAAATGTAAATACAACTGTACTTCTTCACCACGCAAATTGATTGGCTTATTTTCAGCGTCTAACAACCTTATATTAATTGCACTTATTGTACTTTGGTTGACTGGAAAATAAATTAAGTTTTTATGTATTTCAATAATTCTATAACCTGGTGGTACGTTTGGTATAAATTCATAAATTATATGAATTGCTTTTCCGTTCACAAATGATCCACTGATTACATCGCATTCGATGCGCACGATAGTTGTTGATAAAATGCTGACAGGATACCGAGAATCAGTACTTATATTAGCCTTCACTGTTTCCATACCAAATCCCAAAATTTTGCTTAGGGAGTCATTTTTATCGAAGCGAACATCTTCAGTACAATAAATTCTTGTTTTTAATGTATTGTTATTGCAAGTTAATTTTAATACAGCATTCTTGATGTTACTTTTAAGAAAATCACAAATATCTTGAAGTTCATATGATCCTTCAGGTATTTCAATAACTCCATCTTTACCATAATAAAATTTATTATTTCTTTCATCAATATTAGGAATGGAGTTAAAAGTAGAAAAATACAAGAGTCCACACTCATATTCTCCTTGTAATTGTAAAGTAGGGGAGTAGTTTGTTATCAAGGATTCTCCTCTACCAGTTATTGACACAGTGAAAGACATTTTTGTACTGACAAAGTTTTTTATTTCATACTTATTATAAATGATTTTTCCAAAAGTTTCTTAAAAATTTTAAACAAAGGTGACCACAGTTTACTGTATCAAATGTTTGATACTGTACATAATTATAGTTCATAGACATGCTTCTTAAGTAATTTATCAATTCTAATGGTGGCTTTAAATTACCAAAACTATCATAATATTCACAATAGTCATTTTGTTTAACGTAGGCTACCCAATGAGTTCCAGGATTATCAGATCTATCTAAATTTATTATAGCACACTCTATTTTTCTTGGTTTCAAAGGTAATTTATCTCTCATAAAAACTCCTCGAAAGTATGGAATGTCGGTAGCATGTTCTAAAATATCTAAATTAGTGAGAGCTCGTTTAGGTAGCCGATGAATTAGTTTTTTGAAGGATTAAGGTATAAACCAGCTCCTTTTTTATGAGACTTGATATACAGTCCTTTTCCGAGAGCAACAGCTTCCATCATCTTGTTATGTCGTTCAGATTCTTGAAGGTTTTTTTGAGCAACCTTGTAATCATTGACAGCTTTTGCTATACCTGCCGCACCTCCAGCAAGTGAACCAAGGGCTGATAATCCAGCAAAAATTGGAATAAGAGGCAAAATGCCTCCCCTTTTCGGAATAGGAATACATCGCGGCAAGCGTGTACTTTTTTTATTAGTGAATAGTTTTTTTGCAGCAGCATATGCGAAGTTTATAGCGATATGGTTGTCTTTAGATTTAATTTTTTTTAACTGATTTTTTATTTTTTTCACCTTTGACATAAACGACCGTACTCCAGAACCAGCTTTAAGTTTTGCTTTCATCGCATTTTTTACAATCCATGATGCAACTTTTTCTCCTTTTCCAGCATTCTTTGATTTCAATCTTTTCTTAGCCATATTTAAAAGTTCTAAATCTGCTTTATGTCGAATATTCAAATCGTTGTTATTGTAGGCAATGTCGTGGTGCATACAAGCTTGATCCAACTTATTTACACCCCGATCACCTCTCAGTAAGCGTTTCTGAAGTTTTGTGCCAGGACCACAAAATTGGTATCCCGGTAGATGTAACTCAAACGGTAGATTATTTATGAGGTTATTAATAATACCACTTCCTTCCTTCATCGATTTTTTCAAACTGATTGCATACAGATAGAATGCCTAATTTATATCATAAAACCAATTCATTCTTGTTAATCCAACTATTCTCTTTGTCACTAAGACCCAACCATTTCACAAAAAGCTTATTTCCTTTTCTCTTTATTACTTTTTCGATCAAATAAAGATCTGGAAAATTTGTTCTCTGTAATTCATATTCGTAAAAAGATCCCAAGATTTTCTGTTTATGTGTATCTTCTAAATGATAAGTCGATGGGTTCGTATGATTCACTCTCACTATCCTAAATATTTATGTGGACCAGTTAGGAGTGTAACCTTTGTAAAAATCTCCTTTGTATTTACTAACACGCACATGATCACCAATTTGAAATTTCGGTTTCTTATTTATCTTATGTCTTTGTGATTTAATAATATTAGATTTAACAACCATCTGGTTTGCTCTATTAACATCAATAGGTTTAAATTTTGTGATACGATGAATAGTATTATTATAACATTGCACCACATGATTCAAATTTTTTTCAATCCATTGATATCGACCACATAAACTAAATAGTTTGTAAATGTTACATTTCAATGTCCTTATTACTCGTTCTACTATAGATGCTTTTTTTGTAGAATAACTGGAATAGTGATTAATATTATAATTTCTCATTAATTGTTCAAAGATAACATTGTAAAACTCTTTGCCTTGATCTGTTTGTAAATTTTAGGTTTTCGAGATGAATTAGTTAATATATTTTGCATTGCATTCGAAACACAATTCATCGCTTTTGATTTCAGAGGATACACCCACACATACTTTGACAATGCATCAATTACTACTAAAATGTACTTGTATCCTTTATTGAAATGTGAATATTTTTGGAAATCTATAAGATCAGCTTGCCATAAATCATCTATTCCTTTTATTATTGTACATCGACGACTAAAATTCTTTCTTGCCGCTCTGTGGAGTTCGTTGACTATATCCTTTTTACTCATTTTCACTTTGTTTTGTCTTAATCATGTAATCTATTTCAGACTTTGTATAAAACGTAGTAAACAAACGTTCTGAACTTGCTGTTTCTAAGTTCTTTATGTAGACTTGAACAAGACTATGAACCTTATTTATTTCATTTCTGAGCTCTTGAACAGTTTTATCCATATATGCTTTATTTACGGCTTCATCGTCCTTCTCTGGTGACGTCAGACCTTTCAATTTTGAAGATTTCAAATCGTAATGACCCGTTTCTGATTTTTTTAACGCATCATTCAAAGTATCAATGTATTCTGTTAGTCGTAAACGCTTGTGAACGTGATGGCCAAATTTGTCTAAATTCATTACCGTGTTTATACGCTGTGTACTGTAATTCAACTGCTGAAATTTAAAGTTGCATGCTACTTATATTTTTTTTTGTTAATGATGCCAGCTTCATAAAGCTCTTCGATTATTGCAATAACTTCATTATCCAAACCAGTGTTACCTGCATTTCGTGATGCAAATAATAGTTTTAACCGGTCAACTAGCTCATTTGGATCATCCCAATAAACATAATCAGTGTCTTTCATAACTTTTTTTAAAAGCTTAATACCTTTTCCCTGTGAAAGACTTTCGAGACTAGTAGCTGCATTTCGTGAGAATTTAAACATTGGCTTAATAATATTCATGTATTTAAATCCTTTGTTGCTAATTAATTGTTTTGATGGATCAAAATTACGTCTGTGTGCATTGGTATCGATTAGTAGCATTTTGTAATTTTGTAAGTCATTGTCTGTGATAACATCTAAATTAGGTTTCTTTTTGTACAATAATTCTTTTAAGCCAGGAGTTTTCTTAAAGCTTTGGTTCCCAATTTTCAAAATGTCGCCATCGTCGTAAACGCGATTTTTTCCAAGCATCAGTTTTCCTCGATCGTTTTTAATCCCATAAGGTACGTCTTTCATTACTTCAGATGATGTAGACCATGACAGCGATTGATTTTTATCGTTCGGTGATGACTGAAGAGATTTAAACGATCCTTCGCTTACATTGTGTTCATCACAAGGTACACTTAGGGTTTTGTTAGATTTTTGATACAATTTATTATCAGTATCATCTTCTTCTTCAGTGCTAATTTCATTAAAATCATCGCTAGAATAGTGTAATGCCTCGCTTTCATTACTTTTACTTTTTTTTGGAACAATTTCATTATTCAAACCTTCTTCATGATGCTGCTCATTGTTTTTGTTTGCTAACAGGTTAAGCGGTTCAACGATGGGTTTCAATATTGTTTTCAAGGTCATGTCACTTGTATTTTTTAAATCCTTTATCATTTTAACCTTTCTTTTTACAGCCTTTGCAGATTTTACAATTTTTTGTTTAAGATCTCTTTCCATTTTAGTAGGATTCCACTCGGTTCCAAATCATGAATGAAAGTGGTGCAATATCAGTACAACAGCCATTTATGTATTTTAATCTGGCACAATAAATGTATCAAAAGCCATTCTGTAACATCCATTATTTCGTACGCAGTCCTTATTGATTACAAGATAACTGAAAGGTTTATTCCAAACAGTTGAGCACATTTTACGGAATTGAGACCATGTCATGTCTGACCCTACATGTTCATCATAAACATGTTTTAAGTTAATATCGTCTTGTTTAAATAATATTATTAGGTTAGAATTGTCCCTTACCAGTTGCTTCGGTATTTTGGTATAAGTTTGGTTAATATAGAAACAATCAATGTTCTGGTGACGCCCCATCGCAAAATAATCTCTAATATTATTTTGATTTTCACAAGCAACATCGTCGAATAAAATAATTGAATTTGGCATAGCTTCGTGTGGACTCAAAATGTCGTTGTTATTACTGTATTTGTTATAAGATGTGCCTGCAACCATACCCAACACCTTTTCTAGGTATATGTATTTAGGTTGATATAAAGATTTTGAATACACGTAAAGGTTACGAAAGCGTGGACCATCTTCATGTAATAGCAAACTTATAACTAAGTTGGTCTTCCCACAGTTTGATGGACCACAAACAATACAACGTATAGTGTTTGGTAATAAATTACCATGACGCTTTGGCTTATTTGAAACCGGAGGACATATACACTCTAATTTTAATGATTCCTTTTGTTTCACAAATTTCATTACAAAGTATGAAACCGACCGCAGTGTTTAGTGTGTTTCAATAAAATGAGCTTAAAGTATATTTCTACAATATTTAAACAGTCCTGTATATAAGAAAGGGATCACCAATATGAGTTATTGGGTATTCTACCCCGCCGCAGTGAGTGAGGGCTCGGCACGAGCCCGAACGAATGAAGGTGGGGTAGAATGCCCAATAACTACCTACTCCGAATTTTAATTTAAGGGTAATTCCCTTTTAATATTTTGCATTTACAAATTTTCTTATTTAACATGTATAATCCTTATTTTACATGACAATTGGCATTGCATTTGCAACCTTTGGTTTTATTTAACATTAGAATTTTGTTCTTATACGCATGTTAACCCCCGGTTACATAACAATTGTCACCGCGAACAGGGACTTTCACTTGTTTCTTTTACCGTATAATTGTTTACACAGGTTAGTATTTGTTTGAGACAAGCTCTTTGTTTGATATGTAAAGCTTGTTATTTTGTTGTTTTGAGTGAATATAGCACAGAACATATGTAATTTGGTTGTTGGAAATTTCCACATTTTGTTATGACATTTTGTTAAATTTGTTATTGCCTTATAACTATGTGACTTTTTTATTGATAACAATTGTGTCACGAATAATTTTGTTTGTTTGTTTGTAAAGAATACTTCTTTAATAACTTGTTTAGAAAGAATTAATCTTTACTGGTTTTGTTGTAAAGAATACTTTATTCTTTAATATTTGGTTATGCTGTTGTTAACTTTAACAATTAGTAATTTATTTTGTTTTCATTAACTTAACTGCACAGAAGCGGGTTTCATGTGTGGAGTTGTATCTCTTAAAATGTTATACATATTTAAAACTTAAAATAAGTGTTAAGCAGTTTACTTTAAGCTACAGTTACTTTTTTCAGTGAATAAAGCACCTAATTTTGATATTTAATACAATAATTTACAGTTTAATAACTTAACAGTTTTGATAAACAAATTTAAACATTTAAATAAAACATTATTAGCTTTGATATTTAAACACTAATTTTTATTAAACTTTAAAATGGATAAAGCGATTCAGTGTCCGCCTGTTGAAGACAGTTCACCTGTTGTTAGTATTCTTAAGTCGGCTGGTACCTGCACTGCTGATGATGGTATGGAGTATGATCATTTTGATAAGGTTGTTAAGGAGAAGCCTGCCCATTCTTCGTCGTTTAATATGATCAATGAAACTAATAGGAAAAAATTGCCGAAATGTTCTACTAAGCTGCCTGACTTTATTACAGAAATTCTTGATATGTCTAACCGTCTTTCAACTCCTCTTTTGGAACCAACTTTAATAAATATAATTAAACATAATATGTTACCAATTTATACCCCTTACATTTTAGGTAAAGATATCTTTTCTTTAGACTTTTTCACCGCCTTTGGGAAGGAGTTAGAGCCACTGGTAGACGGAAAGCCGTTTAAGGCGCCCGTTAAAAATGTTAAATTTGAGAAGAATTATTCAAGTGCTGCTCAGAGCACTATTACTTGTTTGAAGTGTGGAGAGATAGGATTTAAATGAGTGCATTTAAAAAAAATTTAAAATTTCCTGGCATAATTTGTTTTAAATGTAAGAAGTTGGGGGTCATTACTAAAGATTGCGAGGCGTGTGTTTTGGCTAAGAATAGTAATTCTACTAGTCCAAAAAACTGATTCGGTCGCATCGCTCTCCAGTTTTTGGTAAAACCAAGGATGAGTCGATGTGTAAAATTGTTAATCACGCTTATAGTAACAAACCTGACAAAGCTACTTGTAAAAAAGAATTTTCTGATTGGTTAGAATATTTAAAAACTTTCTTTGGTGTTTATAAGGCTGCTCCTATTCTCTTTGTTAAAAATAATGATTCAAGACCGTTTCTACAGTTCTCAGTTGGTAATCATAAATTTTCTGGTTTGTTGGACAGTGGTTCGAACAGATGTATTTTGGGACGTAATAGTCATCATTAATTTTTAAAATTAGGTTTTAATATTAAAACATTTTCTGAAATTATTTCAAATTATACTTACACAGCTGATGGTTCCGCACAGAAAGCTATAGGCACTATTGATATTCCTATTACTTGTGATAATAAAGGGTCCGCCATCTAAAGTTTTTTTTTTAACTAGTGCTTATTTCGTGAATGGTAACACTTAGCTCATGTCTGATTTGACAGATAATTAGTTTTATCCTTCCGCTGAGCGAATATGGTTGTGTATACGCTTGAACAACGCTGGGAAATATTGCGACATTACTTTGAAAATCATGGTAATGTTGCAGAATGTGTGCGAAAATTGCGTACGGTTTTTGGAAGAAGAGAAGCACCGTCAGCTCCGTATGTTCGTTATCTTGTGAAAAAAGTGAAAGAAACTGGCATCCTCATCGATAAACCAAAGCGTGAAAAGCCAAAAACAGTGCGTACACCCGAGAATATCGATGCTGTGGCAGAAAGTGTGCGTGAAGCGCCATCAACATCAATTCACCGTCGTTCTCAACAATTGAACATTTCGGAGACATCATTGAGACGAATTTTGCATAAAGACCTTGGTATGACGCCATACAAAGTCCAATTGGTTCAGGAGTTGAAGCCAACTGACCATCCAATGCGTTTTCGCTTCGCTGAGTGGGCCTGCGATCGACTTACAGAAGATGCCGATTTTGCCAAAAAAATCATCTTTTCGGATGAAGCTCATTTTGATCTTGGCGGGTATGTAAACAAGCAAAATTGTCGTATTTGGGGCACAGAAAACCCGCACGCATACATTGAAAAGCCGGTACACCCAAAACGAGTCACTGTTTGGTGCGGATTTTGGTCCAGAGGCATAATTGGGCCATTTTTCTTTGAAAATGAGCAAGGAGTGGCCGTTACAGTCAATGGCGATCGTTATCGGGCCATGTTGAACGAATTTTTGTTCACAAAAATTGAAGAGGAGGATATTGGCAACATTTGGTTTCAACAGGACGGCGCTACGTGCCACACAGCCGAAGCTACACTCGATGTTTTGCGCCCTGTTTTTGAAGATCGCATTATCAGCCGCAGAGCTGATGTCGTTTGTCCACCTCGGAGCTGCGATTTGACACCGTTGGACTATTATTTGTGGGGTGCCCTCAAAGATAAATGTTACGCCGACAAGCCAGAGACAATTGACGCTTTAAAGGACAATATTCGTGAAGCCATTGGTGAAATACAGCTGCACACAATCGATAATGTGCTTAAAAATTGGACCGATCGTGTAGGCTACTGCATGGCCAGCCGAGGCAGCCATTTGAATGAAATTATTTTCCATTATTAACCGGAAGGATTGTACTTATAAATAAAAAAAGAAATTTGAGAAAATATTCAGTAGTTTTTTTTTTATAGCATTTTCAAAAAAAAAAAGTTATTTGGCGGACCCTTTAGTACTAAAATTATTAATTTTTTAATTATTCCTTCTGTAGATTATTCTGTCATTTTGGGATTTGACTTTTGGTTAAAATTTGATCTTGCTAAAGAACTTTGGAAAAATATTACTTTCATTGCAGATAAGAATGTTAAACTTGGAACTTGTACAGTTACGGCTGCCGCTGAGCTTGCACCTTCTGAAAATAAATTATTGGTAGAAACAATTAAACTTTTTGAAGATATCTCGTATGAAAAGATAGGTTTAGGTCATACTCATTTAGTTGAACATAAAATTAACGTTGTTGGTGAACCTTTTAAACAAAAGTGTTGGTCTTTGAGCCCCGCTATACAAAAAATTGTTAATGATGAAATTGATGCTTTACTTGAAGAAGGAATAATACAATCTTCTAAATCTCCTTTCTCCTATTGTTATTGTAAAGAAAAAAGATGGTAGTCCGAGGCTCTGTTTAGACTCTCGTCGTTTAAATTCTATAACTGTTAAAGATTCATACCCTTTGCCTTATACCTCAAAAATATTAGATAGCCTTCGTGGTGCCCGTTATATTACTGCTATTGACCTTTCTAAAGCTTTTTTACAAATTTATTTGGAGAAATCTTCCCGTGAGAAGACTGCTTTTGCCGTTCCGGGTAAAGGACTGTTCGAATTCGTTAGAATGCCGTTTGGTCTCACTAATGCACCAGCTGAGCTTCAAGATTAGTAGATAGGATGTTTGGACCTGAATTCGATGGTAAACTATTCCGATATCTTGATGATTTAATTTTGATAAATTTTGAGTTTTCTGAGCATATTGAGGACCTGCACAGAGTATATAAAATTTTAAAAGATGCCGGTTTAACTGTTAATTTGAAAAAGTGTGAATTTTGTAAGGAAAGACTCCGTTATCTTGGTTATGTAGTTGATAGAGATAGTTTGCACACTGATCCTTATAAATTAGATGCAATAAAGAATTTTCCCCGTCCTGTAACTGTAAAGCAATTAAGAAGCTTTCTTGGGCTATGTTCCTATTATAGAAGATTTATTTTTAAATTTGCTGATATAGCTTCCCCTCTTACTAAACTTACTGCTGGTTCTAGAAATTCTAGGAAACCTTTAATTTGGAATGATGAAGCTGAAACTGCTTTCGAAAACCTTAAAGAAGTGTTAATTTCTTCACCAGTTTTGCAACATCCAAATTTTGAGAAACCATTCTTTTTACATTGTGATGCTAGTTCTGTAGGTATTGGTAGTGTATTGTGTCAAGAGGATGATGAAGGAGAACAGCATCCCATTGCTTTCTATTCTAGATCTTTAAATAAATGTGAACGTAATTATAGTACAACAGAGCGCGAATTGCTTGCTGTTTTAGATTCAATAGAACGTTTTAGACCTTATGTCGAAGGTATGGAATTTACTGTGGTTACGGACCATTCTTGTCTGAAATGGCTACTGAGTTTAAGTAATCCTACTGGTAGATTAGCTAGATGGGCCACCAGAATTTCTCAATTTACATTTAATATTGTTCATAAAAAAGGTATCTTGCATCAGGTTCCGGATGCGTTATCTCGTGTAGAAATTGCTGCTGTTATTTCGTCCTCTACGGATAATATAGTATTACCTGAGGATGATATAGGTGATCCCTGGTATAAGGGAATTTTTGTTAATTGTCAAAGGTTTCCTACTAAGTTTAAAAATTTTAGAATTGATAATAATACTTTATATAGATATTGTAAAAGTAAATTTGGTTTTAGTAATCGTTTAGATTGGAAAATTGTTATTCCAAAGGAACATATTATAGATACTATTCGTTCTAATCATGATGATGTTAATTCTGGTCATCTTGGAGTTCATAAAACATTAAAAAAACTTAAACAACATTATTTTTGGAATGGGATGTTTAAAGATGTTCATTTGTACATTAAGTCTTGTGATGTTTGCACAGCTTACAAACATAGTACTTCTCCACCTTTTGGCCATATGATAAACCCTAAAAAAGTAGATTTCCCCATGGTTATGCTTTCTGTTGATATAATAGGAATTTTACCTAAAAGTTATTCTGGTCATAAATACATACTTTCGGTTGTAGATGTTTTTACTAAATATTGTTGGATATTTCTTTTAGCTGAGGCTACTACTTTGGCAATTTGTAAGATTTTTGAAAAAGAAATATTTCTTAAGTTCGGTGTTCCTAAAATTATAGTCTGCGATAATGGTACTCGGTTTACTTCTAAACATTTTGTAGATTTCATGAAAAGCTATAACATTAATAAAATATTTTATAATACTTTGTATACCCATCAAAATAATCCAGTAGAGAAATATAATAAAACCATTGAAACTTGTATATCATGTTTTGTTAAAGATGATCAAAGGACATGGTCTAAATTGTTGCCTCATGTTCAGTTAGCTTTGAATAGTAGTGTTAGTCTTGCTACTGACTTTACTCCTAACTTTCTCATGTTTGGTAGAGAGTTAATTGTTGATGCCTCGTTGCACAGATTTAGTAATTCTTTTAATAATTTAAATGATGTTCGTTTGGGTGAAAGAAATTCTTTTGCTTATTCTTTGAATTCACTTAGTGATATTTTTGTTAAGTTCAGACTCAATTGTTTAGAGCTTATAAACGTAATGCGTCTTATTATAATAAGGGTCGCAGGGTTATTTCGTTTGCTGTGGGTGATGTTGTTTGGAGGCGTAGTTTTGTTCAGTCTAATGCTCCGGCTTATTTTTCAGCTAAACTAGCACCTAAGTTTGTAAAATGTAAAATCATAGAAAAAGTTTCGGATAACGTTTATGTTTTAAAGGATTTAGAAAAGGGTTACGTTGGGCGTTGTCATGTAAAGGATATATTTAAATATTGAAATTTAATATGTTTTGGAATTTTTAGGCTCGCCGTTGATGTCTTGTTTTGGAGACTCTACCTTTGTAAGGGAGGAATGTGATAGATGTATGTGTGGATATGGTAGTATGTAATTAGATGATGTATGAAAATAAAACTTCAGGACGGATGTCGATAGAGTTTGTTCTAAAAGTTTAAATCTTAGGTCAATTTGGATAGATAGTAATTTCTCTAGTTTGTTTACCCATAGTAAATGATTTCTTTTGTTTGGTTGTACATTTTGTATAATATCCTAGTGTACTTTGTTTGTTGTATTTTGTTGGTTGCGCTTTGTTGTCTACACTTAGGACTAAGTTGGATTAGTTATTTGTAGTCTAATTTTAATTTTGTTTATTATGTAAGTTCTAGATATCCATACCTGGACATGACATTTTGTTCTGACCAGACAATTTATTCTTTTCAGGAAAATTGCTCATTGGTACAGTTTTTTTTCTCTTTTGGATGACATTTTGTTTGTCCCTGACATTTTGTTTTTGGACACTATTTTGGTTGTCCAAGACACTTTCTCTTTTGGATGCCACTTTGGTTTTGCCGTTTTGGAAACTTTTGGTTTGGTTTTCCTTGACCTTTTGTTTGTTGGATTCAAATTTTTGGATACCATTTCTTTTGGGATGTAACGGACATTTTGTTCCGTTATGTTTTTTTTTTGTGCTTTGTGCCCGGTAAGTCGGATAGTGTTGCGCCGATCACAAATTCACTTTTGTTTGCTGAATTCTTTTCAGGATTTTTTTTTGTTGACTCTGTGCGCAGTAAGTCGGTGGTGTTGTGCTGATCGCAGATGATACTTTTAGTTGGACGTTTTGTCTAACGTTTGGTTTAGTCGTTTTGTTCGACGTCGCCTTGCTTTGTCTAGGGCGATTGGTGTCTGCTTTTGGACGCGTTGTAATACGACGTGTTCGCGTTGTTTTGCGATCTGGAGGTCGTAGTCGATCACGAGAGCTCTTGATTCGGTGACTGTTGTTGTCCAACCGATATTCATTTGCTGTGCTTTCGATGATCCGGAGGAATGTGTTATTAGACTCGGCGACCTTAGTGTCCAACCGATTTCCCATGGTTTGAAGGAAGGAGAGTTTCTGACTCGGTGACCTTAGTGTCCAACCGATTTCTCATAGTTTGAAGAAAGGAGAGTTTAGACTCGGTTGTAGAGTAGGAGTTTGTTTGATTTGGTGACATAGTTGTCTAACCAATTCAATTAGTTTTGTGTCGACGTTAGGGTCTGACCGTATTTTGTTTGAGATTCGTTTTGGTGTTGGGTTATAAACACATTGTTGTTTTATTTGTTAGGAAATAATAGTTTTGGTGTTGGGTTATAAACACATTGTTGTTTTATTTGTTGGGAAATAATAAGTTTGGTGTTGGTGTTTCAATATTTATAAACTTGGGTTTAGAGTTTAAGTTTTTTTGTGTTTTCAAAATCTCTTGTACTCCAACTAGAGTAAAGTCTTTGATAGAGTTTGATAGAGTTTTGTAGAGTTTTGATAGTCTTTGGTAGAATTTAAAAGAGTCCTTGGTAGAGTTTGTCATAAAAGAAAATGTCTTTTCTTTTATTTTTTTTTAGGAAGGGACGGGTTGTAATGTCATATTTTAGTTCGACATTACATCTTCATTTTTTCTTTTCCAGAACGTGTTAACGTTAGGCTGTATGGGCGATTGCCTTTGTCTATGCTTTAAAAACATTCTCGCGGTGGTGTCAATGTGACAGTTTCCGGATTTCGTTTCTTTTTGCAACGCGTCGTCAGAATGGCGTTCGCATAATTTTGTCCCAAGCGAAAATCTTGTAGAATCTGGTTTTGATAATGATTTGAATCTTTAAAAAAGGGCTTAAATACCTTAATTGTTTTTTATTTTGGTAAGTCAGAACGTATTTATTGGAATTTCGTCTTTTCTAAATCACATGTCGAAATTGGTTACTTATTGCGAACATTTGTTTCAGAATTTGGTTTAATATTGTTTGGCGAAAAGTACATCATTCAATAATGAATGTCTAGCCGCATTTTATGGAAGACGGTAAGTTTTGTCGAAAGCCCTTGTGGTCGATGCTAAGCGCATAGACATGTGCTAACGTGTGTTTTTGTTTTCAGCCCTCGTGCGTCTTCCATGGTCTCCCATCGTCTTTCGGACAGCTTTTATCTAACTTCCAGAGCTTCTAGATATCTTCTAGATGTCTCTTAATGTTGTCGTCGACAATGCGGCCACTCGCATTGCTTCGCCGGAACGCTTATAACGGTACCTAATTTATAAAAGCCAAGGTTAGTAATTTAATATCCTATTGGTTTAAAATGGTGCTATATTCACAAAAATATTAGTTATGTTCACAACATATTGTTAGAGTCACGATACAGTGTTTTTGGTTAATTAAATTTATAGGCCTAGTTCCTATGTATCAAGACAATTAGTCTATTTGATCTTCTTTGTATGGAATACATTTAAAATACATAACATGTAACTTTAGAATGCTATCTTGCGGATAACTTTATATCCACAAGAATAAACTTTGTTTGTTAGTATTAACTTAAGCGGTAAAAAGTTAGCAAGGGATTTTAAAATAAAACAATGGTTCGGAGTAATTAGTTTTATTTTTTAGCCACCTCCCTGCAGATTAAAAGTCAATCTTTCCGATGACATTCCGAGGTAAAATTTATTTTCCATATATTTAATTTGATAGTGATACTACTGTCTGGCGCCCGAATTTTAATTTAAGGGTAATTCCCTTTTAATATTTTGCATTTACAAATTTTCTTATTTAACATGTACAATCCTTATTTTACATGACAATTGGCATTGCATTTGCAACCTTTGGTTTTATTTAACATTAGAATTTTGTTCTTATACGCATGTAAACCCCCGGTTACATGACAAATTATACTTATACTCTCAAACATTACGCATTATATACTTCGAATCTCTTTTTTTCCTCGAAACATATAATTTATTTTTTGTTGCCCATAATTTGGCTAGTCAAAACGACTTGCTAAACAATTAGTCGTACGTAATAAAATAATAACGTAAGCAGCATCTCTGTCACGTGCGCTAGCGAGTTGCACAGGTCCACCGTTCATGAAGCGCATTGCGGGACTGAGAGTGCGCTCGCGTAGATTTTAGAATAGTTCTATTTCTGCAGTAGTACGGTTGAATATTGCGTGCGCCGCTTCAACACGCTTAGCGCAGAAGTAAATGACGTAAGTCACAAAACTGTTTCCATTTATAATTCGATTATTAAGTACTCAATTGAAAAATGGTCTTACCAGTCCCTAACTAACTATCTTAGTAATATATTCGTTGTATTTTTATACGTAAGGCTCCATAACGTAAAAAGATATACGTAATAATATCTCAAAAACTCATCATTTTCGATAAATAAAAGTATCGTACATAAACCAATATTTTTTGTTTTTGCTTTGCTCAAGCCTTAGTCAACTATACAAAGAAACATATACTTAAATTTGACATGTCTAGTATGCTGTACACATATGATAATTTATCTTCGAAATCGCTACTCGTTTAGGCAGCCGCCTTTTAAGTACTTTGTCGAGATTACAACTAGTTAAAAGCTAAGATAGTCTGGATTTTCCACTATGAACGTCCGACCAACATGTAAATAAACTTCTTAAAACTACTGACCGCGATTTTGGCTGCTGTAGTGAGCCGATCCTGGGTCTGCTTGGTGATTTCGAGCCACCTCGACGTCCTCTACCCGGCAGCTACCAAATCCAAGGTTCGGGAGAAACTTTTGGGACAAAGCCCAAAACACGACCAAACCTTTCTCTTCGCGGATTTCTTGTTGGATTTGACACGAGAAGTCGCGGAGTCTTAATGGAAGGCCAAGGTTAGCCCTAAAGCAGCTGTTTATGTCGAAAACCCGACTTCAAACGGTCGAAAAACACCAAAATCACTAAGTTTAAATACAAACAATTTTTCGTAAACTTTCCGAGAACTTTTCTCCAAGAACTTTCACTTTTTATATATAGTGTGATATATTTTCGGAAACGGCGCGTAAAGCCGCGTCGTTTGATGTATCACTCGGGCGGTTTCGTGATAATTTTTTCGCAACTTTCTTTATAAAACTCGGCAGCAAAAAATTACTCAACTTTATGTTAGGATGTCAATGTGGCGTATTTCTATCTAGGATGTTAGGTTTTGAGGGTTAGGTTAATCGAACCCGGGACCTCTGGAGCATAAGCTAGTATCTTAACCAACAGGTCGTCAAGTACAATAATCTAAAAAATCACACAAAAATTTAAAGAAACTGCTAGACAGTGAACTCGATATACCAAGATTCATAATCTAAAAAATCACACATATGTAACCTATAGACCATCATATTACTAGATAACGGGCAACAAATAATAAAAGTATCAAATCAAAGTCATTCAAATTCTAATGTCATATTTACGTCATTTACGGAGAATTAGTTTTGTTCAAGTGCATATTATTGAGGAAGGAAATTAAGTGCATTTAAATACAATTACGCATGACTTGATGATGTTATATACAATTATCTAATTTGCAATTAAACATGGAAGGAGGATTCGAAATTATTAAAAATCAAAAAGGTGGTTCAATGTTGATTCGTAGTGATGGGCATAGATTCACTAAAAATAAATCAAATAAGAACGGGTCTTCGTTGTGGCGGTGTGTTAATCGTACTTGCAGTGCTTCGGTGACACTTAGTAATAATAATCAAGATATTTTACGCGATAGTGCGCATATTTGCGAGCCATCCGTGCTTATGAATGAAGTTATAAAGAAAAAGGATGAGTTAAAACGATCAGTGTGTAAAAAATTAGACCCAGTTCCAAAAATTGTTGAAGATTCAATGAGAAAATTAAGGAATGATAATAAAGATGATGCAGATTTGATACCCACTTTTAATTCAATTAAAGATTCACTATATAGAGCACGTAAACGATTTTTAAACACAGATTTACTGTCTCACACCACTACACAAAGTATTAATATTCCTGAAGTTTTGGCAAAAAGTTTTTTAGTTTGCGAAGACGGCGATCAAGAAAAGATTTTTGTTTTTGCAACAAGAACAGCTCGAAATATTGTGAAAAAACATAAAGGGACGTACTTTGCTGATGGTACGTTCAAGGTGGCTCCTAAACCATTTTACCAGCTTTATGTCTTGCATTTAGATATCAATTCAGACAAAAAGAGAACTAATATTGTACCGGTCATATACGCCCTGTTACCAAATAAGACAGAAGAGACATATAACAGATTATTTGCAATCATAAAAAATATGGAGGTAAACATTGACACATTTAAGTGCGATTACGAATTGGCGCAAATAAATGCTGTTGCGAACATCTTTCCTGAAGCCGTAATCAGTGGATGCTACCACCATTTCAATGACGCGGTTTGGAAATATGCGAAAAAAATAAATTTAAACGCTACCTCAGAAGGGCGAAATGTTATCAGGATGGCAGCAATATTTCCATTATTACCTGCGAATTATATTCCTGCTGCTTGGCGTCATATTTTAGATCATTCTCCAAACAGTGCCGAAATGACCCGTTTTCGTGACTACTTTGAGAGGCAGTGGTTTCCTAAGTTTCCAGCATCAATTATAAGCTGTGCCAATCAGCGCCACCGCACCACAAATGCATTAGAAGGTTGGCACTATCGCTTAAATGGACGAATCAAGAAAAATCCCAATTTGTATAATTTTTTGTTCAAACTTCGCAAAGAAGCGAAACATTGGAATCAACGTATTACTGCTTCGTTATTTAAAACATTGGGTAACAAAAGAAGACTCCGAGATATTGTTTTTGATAAAAAATACAAAAAAAATTTAAAGAAACTGCTAGACAGTGAACTCGATATACCAAGATTCATAAAAAGAATTATCTATTTGAGACTTTCTTTGTTTAAAAAATAAATATTGATCAATGTTAATTATAATAAAAAAGTAACAAAATAATGTATACCAATTATAATACTTATATTTCATATTACAATTATTTGAGTTAATGTGATTTCTTTGTGTAATTAGTTATAAGTAACAAATAATGTTAATTATTTACTTTTTGAGTTTCTGCATACCAAACTACAAGTCGTATGACATATTACAATTTGATTGAGTTTGATTTGGGACTTTTTAATTTTTTTGCCCATTACCTAGTAATAATACGTATTATTATTTGTTTATACGGTCTAAAGATACAAAAATGTATGATTTTACCTTTGGTAGACTTTCTTAACTATTTTTCTTAACCAGCTAGGAAAGCAGAAGTTTTATTCATTTTTTCTTAACTGGTTAATAAACAGGAATATTTTTTCCATTTTCTTAACTAGTTTTTTTAAATAGTTATGAAAATGGAAAATATATTCTTGTTCGTTAACCAGTTAAGAAAAAGTGAATAGAAAATGTATATTTTTAACAAATGTAGGGTCAAAAGTCAAAACACATAACCCCTACCGGTCTGCCCCTTGAATAGTTGGCATTCTGAGAAGTTGGCATTTCGAGAAGTTGGCATTCTGAGAAGTTGGCATCTCGAGAAGTTGGCATTCTGAGAAGTTGGCATTTCGAGAAGTTGGCATTCTGAGAAGTTGGCATTTCGAGAAGTTGGCATTCTGAGAAGTTTCATTTTGCGAGCGGTTGGCATTTTGCGAAGTTGGCATTATGAGATGAGACGTATCTTGGTAGCAAATATTTCAACACGGGGATAAGCCAATTACTAAACTTTCACGGAAAAGACTCGAGTTAAATTAGGCACGGTTCACAACGTAGGTTCCATTAGGCGATCTGGCCAAATTATAATCTTATTATTTTATTACATCGCTTGACTGAAGTTTGTTACTAATAGGTTTAAGTTATATTAGGTATAGATTAAGGTTCCATTATCATTCATCAACTACACACTATACAAAACAGCAACTACACGATCACTAGTTATAGATCCTATAGTCTTTAGTTAAGTTAAGATATAATTTAATTTAAGTTGAGAGTTAAGGAAGAATTAGTTGATGGTAAGCTTGCACAGGCTGTACGTTGTAGGTTTATTAGTTTAAAGAATCAGAAATAGTAATATAAGTTAAGGCAACCGCGGTGATATATGTATGTAGTTTAATAAACCAGGGTAAAAACAATTAAAGGTCGCTGCATACGTGACGGGTTTTTACACGGACGGGACGGGACGGGAAGTTTTGGAAAAATCGTTTCATACAAAATGTATATGAAAGAGCATATGTCACGGAGACACGTACGGGACGTGAACGTGGCACTCACGGGGCGGGAAAAATATCGTCGCTGACGATGTTTAGCACGTCCCGCCCCGCGCGTGCCCCGTCCCGTCCGTGTTTCCGCTACGTATGCACAGTCGCCCCGTTCGTTCCGGAGAGAGAAGTAGTGCAAAACTAAGTGTCGAAAATGGACGATGAAAAACTAATCGAGTGTGTACGGTCATACCCAGCATTATATCATTTTACTAACTCAAAGTACTTAGACACTAAGTACAAGAATTACCTGTGGCGTAAAATTGCAGTCGAATTATCACTCACTGAAAACGGTAAGTAGGTATTATTTCATTTATTACATTCATAACTTTACAATAACTTATTAGGGCTTCTTCCTTCCTTCTGGGCTCCGCCGAGGCCTATGAGCCTCAGTAAAAAACCGTTCCGTCAAGCTCCGGCGAGGCCTATAGGCCTCGGCAGGAACGACGCGATATTTTGCCTTATTGTAAAGAAACTGCCACTGCACAACAAACACACAACGATTGCTCTGAGATGTTCTGAGCTATTGAGCGTTATGAAATTACCTTTCCAATGACGTATCAACCGACGAAATCGTTCGCGTAGAAGTATTTTAGTTTTTGGTTTTTGTAAACTGAATTTTACCGGGTAATATTTACATACATTTTGACAACTGCGTAGTTCTACCTACTAAGCAAATCAATGAAATAACTATAAATCTTGTGTTTTAGCGGTTGGATTGGATTAGATTTGCATAATATAGTAACTACTCTGTCTAATAATACCTTTACTTAATGATTAGGCCTATGAACCTCAGTAAAAAACCGTTCCGTCAAGCACCGGAGAGGCCTATAGGCCTCGGCAGATATTTTGCCTTATAAGTAAAGAAACTGCCGCCTCGATTTCTCTGAGATGTTCTGAGCTATTGAGCGTTATGAAATTCCCTTTCCAATGACGTATCAACCAGCGAAATCGTTCGCGTAGAAGTATTTTAGTTTTTGGTTTTTGTAAACTGAATTTTACCGGGTAATATTTACATACATTTTGACAACTGCGTAGTTCTACCTACTAAGCAAATCAATGAAATAACTATAAATCTTGTGTTTTAGCGGTTGGATTGGATTAGATTTGCATAATATAGTAACTACTCTGTCTAATAATACCTTTACTTGATGATTTGGTTGTGTATTTGTGATTTTATGAGCCGCCGAAATGTTTGTTTACCTTTTATTTATTTTTTATTTTCACAAAAGCGCCCGTCTGACGTATACGTAATGCACCCGGGACCAACGGCTTTACGTGCCTTCCGAAGCACGGAGGAGTTCGAAATGATAAATTTTTGGTCACCCATCTGATGACCGGCCTTTGCGAAAGATGCTTAACCTTAGCAACCGCAAACCGGGCGCGTTAACCACTGCGTCATCGAGCTCCTCTGCCACATTTATTCCCACATAAATCCTCTAATTTATGGTATTGCTATCTCTTTCTTAACCTATAAAGTCTGTGAGGGATGTAAATAGTTTGGGGTTTGAGGGATTGAGCTGTCAAATGCAATGAAACTCTATAGTAAGCTTCAAACTCTTTATTAATCATTATCTGAATGTTATTACCAGTAATCAAATTAATAAAATTAACCATTTTTAATCATTATTATTGATCTAGTCCTAATAATAATTTTATTCATGATGCGTGTTAGAAATACCAACAGAAGAATTGAAAAATACTTTGAATTTTTCTCGTTCACCAAATGCTTGACGAGAAGCACCACCGCCTTGAGGACTTGAATTGTTAAGACACGAATCCTCTAATATGTTACTTTGATTAATCTCATTTTCACTATTTTTCCTTATAAAGTTGTGTAATATGCATGTCGTTAGTATTATATTATCAACCGAATCTGGATTCATTTTTATTCTTCCCTGGTATATTCGGAATTTCTGAGTAAGAATACCAAAAGCATTTTCTACACAGCGACGAGCAAGACCCAACCGATAGTTAAAGACGTCATATTCGCGGTTTCCACTGTTGTATGGATACGGACGTAATAAATATGTTTTTAGTGGAAAGGCAGAGTCACCTATGATGACAAAAGGTGCAATAATGTTTGTACCGGGTAAAGTTCTGTCTTGGGGTATGTTTAGAGTACCATTATTTAAACGTCGTCCTAGTGAAGAAGTTGTAAAAATTCCAGCATCATGATTTCTTCCCTGAGCTCCAACATTTACGTAAATAAAATTGCATTTTGCATCTACTAGGGCCAATAAAACAATAGAAAATGTCGATTTATAGTTATAAAATAAAGATCCGCTGTTAGGTGGTGCTTCGATCACTACATGTTTACCGTCTAGTGCTCCTAAGCAATTAGGAAATTTCCACAGTAGCCAGAAATCTTCAGCAACAGCTTTCCACATTTCCGTAGTCATCTCGGGTAATACCTCGCTCATTAATTGGTCAACTATAACTTTGCATGTCTCTTTGACAATTTTATTAACTGTGGTATGACCTAAACGGTAACTAAATGAAATTGTCATATGTGAGTCACCAGTGGCCAAATATCTGAAATTATTTTCAATAATAAATAATAATAATAAAAATAATAATAATAAAAAATATATTTTTTATAAATATAATTTTACGCAAATGTTGTTTCGAACAGATTACTATTTGAAAAACAAGTGTGGAAACAACTTAATTTAAGACTCGAGCGCACCTGACCCGGCATGGCATGGGCTGCGGGTTTGAATCCCGCTCGTGGAAAAAAAAATTGCAACACTTGTTTATCAAATATATTTTTTGCTATAATTAATATAAATATTTTATGTTTTAGATTGGGTGATCTGCAAACAAAGATGGACCAATATAAGAGACCAGTATAAAAAAAGTTTAAAAGTTCAAAAAACTAGCACTGGTCAAGCTGCAAAGAAAATAAAATTGTACAAGTTTTATGACCAACTACAATTTCTCAAGGCCGTTGACGAAGATAGAGATATAATAGAAAATTTTGTAGAACTCAGCGGCGAAATGATGCCTTCTCCACTATCTGACATAACACAAACGATGAGCAACATTAATCAGGAGCCAAATTCGCAGGCCAATAATGATGTTGTAGCTAGTCCACCTCTTACGTCATTTACAATATCACCAACTGCATCTTCAGCTACAAATGAGCAAGGTCCATCCTACCTGCCCCCTCCATCCGTCCGACCCTCCAACCCTCCATCCGACCGACCCTCCAACCGACCCTCCAACCCTCCATCCGACCTTCCAATTCAAGAGCCTCAGAGGAATCCACTTCTGAAAAAAAAGAAGAGGCCTGCCCCTGTTCCTGAAACCGCTTCAGCTACTTTAATGAAATATGTGCTGATGAATAAAAACAAAATAACTGAAAATACTGAAAAAGAAGAACATCCTATCGACGCGTTTTTACAGGGACTTGCACCTACTTTAAAATCATTTTCTCCATATTTGTAACATTTGGCAAAAGGGCAAATTTTTCAAGTAATACATAATTTAGAGCTTCAGCAGTTAACTGAAAACCTAAGGTCTTCGCAATCTACGCCTATTATTTTGTCTTCTCCTTCGTCTTCATCACCATTAATGCCGGTTATTTCATCGCCTTTGCCAACTTCTGAACAACCAGCGTCGGATTCAATACAACTTTATTTCTCGCAGTATGATTCTGATAGTGACATTAGTCATTTAAAATAAATGTTAAATGATAATTTCATAACATAATTGTTACCTATGATTGCAATTTAAAATAAATATTACATTATTACAATTTTGAAATAAATAACTACTATTAAAAAATGTCTTTCATTACCTTAAACATACAGCCAAACGTTCGCGAGGTGTAATAGCTCTTTTCATAACAGTGTCTTTCTTAAGTAAATGAGGGCTTAGCTTATTTTCCAGTAAAGCAAAACATTCCTTTGGCATACGAAAATACTGATAAAATTTAGTCTCATCATCCAGAAGTTCTTTGTAGAGAGTGTGGTATTCTCCTTCTTGTTCTCTTTTCTGCCATGTAGGATGTACAGAAAATCTCCTTTTCTTGTTTACAGCAGTAGCTACTTCGTCATCTAGAGCAATAGCAATTAAAGCCAATTCTTGAAATGAAAAATCCATCTTTCCTTGTTCACAACACTAGCACGTTAGATCCGAGTCACTGTCACGGTGCGTATGCATTTACACCACGTTCCCGTTTTGAACGAGGCAGTCACGTCCCCGTCCCGTTCACGTTATGTCCGAGTTTTTATCACGTTACGTATGCAGCGACCTTAAAAGGGTTGGGAAGTTACAAATTGGTGCCGTGACCAGGATATCAAAAATAGTTAATATGGTTATTTTAGATTTCAGTCAAACGGTAATACTTTAATTTAGATTTGGGATTTTACCCACAAATTGTTGCCGTGTGGTTGATACGTGAGTTTAAAATTTGGCTTAGTAGGGGATAGATTTTATGGATAATGAAGGTTAGTTATATCAAAAGGGTTTTAGGATATAATTCTGACACTAGTTCACAATAAACTTCGTTAAATCTTCTAGGATAGTTGATTCACACACTATGCACTGCAGGTTCTTGATAATAGATTGAGACAATTGTAGGCATTTCACGATTTAGAGTCACAATGAGAGTTGGGGTTAATAACCCCAACTCTCATTGATTCTAAATCAACCTTTTTGCTTGTACCAAATCTGTAAGAAATAGATTCTGAGGTTAGTGTTTAAATAGGCAAGGTTCAAAGAGAACAAGGTTATAAAACAATAGCGTGATAAGTATTGTAAATATACCTTCTTCAGCGACGTCGATTGCTGGCGGTTGTTACGAAGGAAGGTCGAGTAATCAAACCATGATTATAAGACAGCAGATTGCATCGCTCGAATTCAAAGTTCAATGAGTGATTGCTTCTAGTTTACTTCTTATTTTGTTTGAGATTGTTACAAAAAAAAAAAATTACGTTTATATGTTACATACAAATTTTTTTTTAAATCTATTTGTACGTATCAAATAGAGTATTTAATTGACCATTGAGATTGACGTTTTAATATAAGGTTTTTTATTTATGGCAATGGATTTCATATAGGGCATGGACACCTTGTGCATACAGCCTAGCCAGCCAGTTAGGTTCTGGTAGTGATATTGGCATTGTTTTAAATAGTATTTGCCAACTAGGAAAACAGATACTTAATGATTTAGAAAGATTTGTAGAAGTGGGGGCGAAGTCTGGTTATTATAGGTACTGTTTTGAGAAAGCAGTGGCGCGAGGAACTAAACGAAATTAAGTTGTTATTATAATTAACATTGTTATTCTGCTTTAGTGAAGAGAGAAATTATGTCATGCCTCGTGACGTGAGTCGTAATTCTTGATGTTGTCAGAGGTTAGGCTTGCATAAGTAACGAGATTTTGGGAACGGGGTGTTGATTTGCTGAGTCAAGAGAGAGGATACATTTTTTATGAGTAGGATTGATTTCTGAATTGGATAGCAATAATCAACATAATTATTGCTGTATTCAATTGTATTATAAGATAGCGTTATGATAGGCTATATTATAATTTTATGATGTTAACTGCTGTAATATAACACTTATAATAATATTTTGACTAATAATCGCTGAGCGATTGCGGTTCTTATTTGTGATGTGCTATTCCACATAAGCGTATTAAGCGTAACCAACAAAATAAATCATAATGATTCATTTTCTTGGTTACGCTTAATATAAAAAAATAAAAAAATGTAGATTACTATACCTAGGTTCATTAAATGTTAAATTAATTATTTCACAATTAACCATATTTGTCCAACACGCGGCATTTTCAAAGAATAGCGTTCGTATCAACAAAACCCCAGCGATTTGCATCAGCCGAATGAGCGTCACACTCGGCTCTAGCCGAGTATGACGCTCATTCGGCTGATGTGAATTGGTATGATTATTATTATTAGAGATAGCAGTAAAAATAACGAATTGAATATTAGGCCTTATGTCTCACGTCTAGAATCCATAGAAGAAGTTCATATGTTTGGACTATTATCCTATTTGTCTATGGTCGGACCATAGACATACGATTTAGCGAATGAGTTTGTAAAACCATAAAACAGTCTAGAGATGGAAATAATTGTTTTTTAATCATAGTCATATGATCATGTGATTTTTTTATTACAGTGTAATCGCCTGCTATTTTTCATACCTGCTATTTTTCATTGAGAGTGATTTTCCTACTATTTATCATTGAAAATATTAAAATGAAATGACATGGTAATTGAATAATGATTATGATGTAGCAGGCAGGACATGTTTGGAGAGGACGATCGCCCCGCACAGGAGAAATGTCACGTCATTTCGTTAGTTACGATAAAAAAAACATGTGAAAGGTGAAATCAAATTGTATTTCGTTTCATTCATACACGTACTAAAGAGAAATCATAATCGCTGTGATTGCAAATGACAAATGGCAGGGATCTCATGTGGGAGACTAAATCATATGTTTATTCACTGCTATCAAAGATTTGTTCCATCTTTAAAACAGTCTCAAAAGTGGGTACCTATTATTATTAGTAGTATTCTTGTTTAAAAGCAACTTAAATTGGGGTGCATAATAAATAGTACATCTCGTAGGCAATAGAAGTCGCTACCGTCTGAAAGCAACTATTGAATCTACTCTACCGTGGAGTTTACACACTAACGAAACTAGATGGCGTTGAATTACCGATAAAATGATTTTATTGGGATAATGGCAGAAAGTGTTGACTAATAAGAATATGCGTAATTGTAATGTCTTTGTAGCGTTGTAATGTATTCGTTGCCTGTAACAATCGCTTCTTATCGTACAGTCTAAAATCTCGGTGAATAGGTACTTATATAGTGTTATAAGGGATTATTTTTAGGATAAAACGGGGCTGGTATACGCAGTAACAAAACCCGCCGGACGTGCATGGAAAGATTGATGGATTTGAATGAAATTAAATAAGTGTGTAGGGTCCGTAGCAGGTGGCGATCCCTAGATTCTGAACGGTAGTAATATTAGTTATTCTGTGGTTCTGCTTACCCTAGGGGACACGAGCGTGTGGTTATGTATGGATTGATTAGGTATACTAATGGTAGTACTTGTATCTAATATTGTTGGTTGTGATTTGCTCGGAGTTATTTAATTCGGAAGAGCGGTGAAAAGAAAAGACCTTTACCGGCAGTAGGCGTAACCGGTTAATTACAGTAGATAGAAAGATAGATTATTTAATTTACCTGGTTGAGTTTAGCAGTTTTGGGAGAGTTATTTGCACATATCATTCTATGTTATACGATTATGATTATGTAGAGAAATGTTACTACTTGCGAAGTACAAAGTAGATGGGACGAGTAATAATACCTAGTGATATCATTGCAAAGAGAATAATTGGTAGTGATCATACCTGAGACAGATTATTACATAAATTTTAAAAGTCACATCCAATCAGAACTCGTTACATTACTTACTTACAAAACTCAAGACAAAACATAACCACTCAATCCTTCAGACAGTAATATTGACCAGGGTTCACATTTGAACTTTCATAAGCTAGTAGCTTCACTTTTAGTTTAACTCCTCGGAGGCGCTTGTGTTTGAGACTAGTATTGACTTACGGGAGTGCTGAAGGAAAATATCCACAGCGTATCCTCCACATCAACTTTTGATTAGAACGTGAATTTGCTAGGGCAACCCTGCCGACATACTAGGGGTCATTGAATATTTATTTATTTATTTTATATAAAGGTGAACTTGCTGGCCCACAGTAATACACCAACACGCCAGCAAGCTAAATACAATACTATAGAAGCAATAAACCCACCACCAAAATAAAACTAAAATCAATTAAAACATAACTTCCAAGAATATAAAGAAGATAAATTATGTCAATCGTATAAAATGTCATAAATCATAATTAAATACAATGTCTAAAATATTTCATGTAAAAAATATAAAAATGTCAAAATATGTCACACAAAATGTCAAAATAGTATATAATTACTTGCAACACCAATTACAAATATATAATGTCAATAAATACATAAAAAGTGCGTAAAAATAGTAGAAATCAATTTTATAGTGTCATACGTCAATACTTTCTAAGAATGTAAAAGCCTCTAAATATATTCAAAACGGTCAGCAAATATGTCAACATGATTACACTGAGCGAGAATATCCCCGATCAAGCGAAGGGCACGTGGAGTTGGTGCATTCTCGGCATACTTCGTGCGCGTGACAGGTTTGCGCAGCAATCTCGGCTGGCGGCGCGGAGCACTCACTACCCCATCCCAAGGGACGCGCCAGGGCACCTAAAGGTTCACCATAGACACTAAGTCACCGTCTAGCCTATGGTGTAACACCGCAATTTGTAAAGTTTTATCGCAACAAAAGTTGCAAATTTGCGCTGTACACGTTCTACTAGTACAGAATATTTATCCTCCTGTGGGTCCCATATAATTGCTGCGTATTCTAATTTACTGCGTACATACGCGTTATACAAAACCTGGGCCACAGCCACGCCTTTGAATTCGAAGGAAGTCCGCATGACAAAACCCAACAACTTATTCGCCTGTTTACAGGTCGCGGTGACGTGTTTATGAAAATCCAAATTACTGTCTAACGTTAGTCCCAAGTCCTTTATTTCACTAACCCTTTTCATATCCATGAAACCCAATTTATAAATAACCTCTATTTGGCAACGCTTGCATGAGAAAGTAATAACTTTGCACTTAGAGCTGTTAAAGGGTAGACGATTCGATAAACTCCATTTCGACACCGCATCAATATCGGTTTGAAGATCCTCCACATCTGTGATATCTTTCACACCTAGAAACAGCTTAAGGTCGTCCGCGAACAAAAGACATCGAGCAGTGCGAACAGCCTCCGGCAAATCATTGATCATTACTAGAAATAATGTAGGCCTCAAATTACTACCTTGACGGACTCCAGATCTTGTGTAGTACTCCTTGGATTGAAAACCTTGCATATACACAAATTGGCGTCTATCGGCCAAGTAATTGGCTTAAAAATCTAGAAGCCTTGGCGCACAACCTATCAATGCTAGTTTTCTAAGCAATACGTCGTTGTCGACCAGATCAAATGCCTTTTCAAAATTAAAATACGCGGCATCGACCTGTCGACCCGCGTCCATTTCTGCGTAGACATAATCAACCAATTCGATTAGATTCGTTGTGGTTGACCGAGCCTTACGAAAGCCATGTTAACTAGTATGTAGTAGACCACTAACTTGCCGGATAATACGACTGTTAAGAATAGACTCAAATATTTTGGCAAACACAGAAAGTACTGCGATTAGTCTGTATTGCCTTATATCACCCTTGGCGTCTCCCTTTGGCACTGGCGTTACTCGTGACAGCTTCCAGCACGCAGGATTTTTCGAAGCGTTAAGACAAAGATTAAAAATATATAGTAGTGGAGTGCTAATAACTGAGTCACAATCTTTCGCCAGAAACACAGGTACGCCGTCAGGACCCCCTGCTGTTTTGGCTTTTAGTCGCTTAACCGCAGCCTTAAGATCAGCCTCATTGACGTCATTTATAGTGACATTTCTAACATCCACCTGAGAATTGGCAGCACGTGCGGCCTCCGTGGAGTCCAGCCGTGGCACATTTGTTTTAAACACTGAGCTAAAGTATCAGGAAAAGGCGTCAGCAGCTGCCTGACCCGACACCTCGACCCCGTCATAACTAAAATCATGAATGTATCCTTTTTCTTATCTCTAACATATCCCCAGAACTTTGCTGGTTCATCGACAATAGTTTTTTGTATACTATCTATATGCTGCTTATATGCATTGTCAATCAATATTTTTGTGTGCCATCTGTAGAATTTATAAAGTTCCTGGTTAAATTCCTTACCCTCTGCTTTGTATATTTTCAAATGGTAATATTTATATTTTAGATTACGTATAATCTCAGAAGTGTACCACTTAGGGTACACATATCGTTGCTATCGCTGGTTGATGTTTTTAACAGGCACAAAATGATCAAAACTCCCGTACAACTTTAAATAGAATAACTCAACCGCCCTATCTACATCATATATCTCTAATAAGTCAGACCAATCCATTTCAGTTAATAACGCATACAACATCTGGAAATCGGCCTTATGCCAATTCCAATAAGTAGATCTGCTCTGCTGTTGGCAAGTACGTGGTTGGGATAGCGGTGATCCCGCGTAGCGTTGTATCTTCACAACGACTTCGAGTGAAGGATGATATTTATCAATCGGTACCAGAGGCTCGATACAAACAGACACGTCAACCTGATCGGAAGTAAGATCGCTCAGAATTAAATCTAACTTACCGCCGTTAATATTAAATACGCTATTATGATCTTTTAACTTACAAAATTCACAAAATCAATCAAATTGAGTTTTAACATTATTCGAAAATGAATTTAAATTAAAATCTCCTAAAACTAAAAGAGCTAACTCAGGATATGAACATACTGCATTTTCAATACAGGTAAGTGTACTCAAATAATGTTCTACACTACAATTTGGAGGCAAGTATACAACAGAACATAATAACTTTATATAAATCGACTTAATCATAGCAAATAATACTTCTTTGTCCGGTGTTAGTCTGTCAACGTCTGTAATCATACGAACAGAGTAACAATCTCGGACAGCCAGTAATACTCCTCCCCAACCGGCATCGCCAACTCGATCCTTGCGAATCACCACATAACCAGGAGGGAAAAGCTCGCCGTCAGTCACTGAGCTTGTCAAAAACGTCTCCGTCAAACCGATAATGTCATAAGTAGATTACGTCATATTATTATAAAACATAGTCGTTCTTGTTCGTAAGCCACGTACATTCTGGTAGTAGCATTGGAGCGTTTTTAATTTTTTGGAGTTCTTACTTTGTTTCTTGTCTGGAACGAAAGTTATGCCGCCATGGCTTAACACATATGTCTACAGCCCAATTTTCTGGATTCATTACTAGCACAGTTAGCTTCGCTGGTACTGTAAGCTTGAACGATGCGTAATTTCCCCACGACTTAAGCGTCTCAACCATACAAACATCGGAACCGCATATTGTTTTAAGATGAGTACTCACTTGTTCTATGGTGGTAACGTAATAAAGGTGAAGGATTTTTTTCCTTTCAGCGGCACTCAGTAAAGTAGCACCGGGAGTGGCGGTACTACAAAGAACACCTGGTAAAGACGTGCTGGCCGGCAATGGAGTACGTTTGCGCCTAACTTCTGTCCACCTGCCATCACCTTCATCAATTTTGCCTTCGCTCTCGCTGCTGTCTGCAGGTATCGGAGCTGAACTCGTAGAAGCTTTAACAAAAGCGAAAACAAAAGAAGTTGCATTCTGGTGTTGTTTAGGTTGCGGTTTCACTGCTTCTTTCCCTATAAGTTTCCGTTCGTCGGGCTGCAGCACTCGTCCATTGAGATTTTGGTTGCCCTCGGAGGTTACCGTAGCCGTAGTTTTATGATATACTGATTTGCCCTTCGCGTTACTTGCTGCATGAGGGGCATTTAATTTTCCTCCGATTCGCCAATTCTATTACTAAGACTATTTACTTTATCAAGCATTTCTGTTTTAAATGTTAAAAATTGTTCAGCGAGTAATTTACTAATTTTGGTCATAAGCCGTTTCTCAAAATCATCTTGAATTTCTTTTAACTCCTTGACTATCAATTGTTGCGTAAGCTCGAGGACTTTAGCCGTGTTGTCACCCTTGCTAGCAGACTGCACGCAGCGTGTTCCAGTACGCATGGTGACATAATCGGGACTACACATAGATACGTCTGGGCAGTCACTAGCGATGCTGATGTCTTGAATTAAGTATTGTTGACGGACCGGAGTTTGAGTATTGTCTACTTTTGGAATTTTACTACGGCATTCTACACATACCCAAGATTTTTTAAATTCAGATGTAAATGATTTATACAAAATTTCAGTATAATTTGTACACAATATGTCAAAAATCTGTTTACATTTAGTGCAGGTCATGTACGCGGTGTCGTTGCTTATTGCACCACTGCATCCCGCACAATGTAACATACTTTTAGTAGCCATCTCAGTTCAGCAAGTGCGAGCCGGATCGTTTTAGAAATGTCAGAAAAAGTCCAAAAAAGCAAAAAATAAGCAAAAAGTAACAAAAAAAATGTCCACATAAAAAATAAAGAAAAAAAAAGTCAATAAACAAAACAAAATAAAAATTATTCACAACAAAAAGTGTATCTGCGTCAGGGTCGGAACCACGATCGCAATAATCTTTAACAAGCGCTTATCCACTGGACTATGGATGACTAGATTCGAGTGTCGAAAACAACAGTTATATAGTCCGTTGAGTAGTGATTGCTTTCAAAGAGTTTGTAGATAATGGGGCCCAAAGTCCAATGCTTTTGTTTAGGAGCTTAACAGTTTTAGCCACCAAACTTGCAAGTACCCACAGGAAAGTCACAGTTTTCGTGTTTTCCATCACTTTCACTTTGCACCACTTAGATTTGTATACACTGCTGGCTAGTTTGTGCGTCTAGGAAGAAATTCATGTACAGTGCAAGCTAAACTTTCCTTGATCAATCAATTCCTTGATGTGATTTTGATTTAATATGTACGAGCGATGAACAATACGTGTTTTACTTTTGACACTTTTGACTTTTTTTGAATAGACAAAGTTGGATTCTATACACACACTACGCCAAGTTATTATAATTATAAATACCGTAAAACCTCACTTAATTGTATTTATTTAATCATGTTACATGTTTATGTTGTTAGTAAAAATGCATCCTCTAAGCTTGGATTGTAGGAAATGTTAATTAAGGTTTAGTTGCAATAGATGAGTGTAGGGATAGTAAAATTCTCGGATGTTACTTAAGAATAACAAATTATAGATAATTGGAGAAAGTAAATACGAGTATTATTTGAGTATTAGGGGTAAAATAGGGTTCAACCAAAATAAAAAAAAACCAGTACCTAGTAGCTAAAAACCAATAATAGTGACTTTATTAAATAAACTGAGGGGACGATTTGCACGAAAGAATGACCTCGACATTGTCTTCTTTTCCTTTAACTCTAAATTAGTAACGTATGTGATCTTAGACTTAATTGAGAGAAGAAATTAATATGGCCACCCGAAAGTCCCAAAGGACTCATAGACAGCCGGCAAGATACGAGGACATAGACACAGATATAGAACCAGTAGAATTGATGGAGGGAACCTCTAATAGCGGAAGGGAGCATGGAGTGACTAGGAGAACAACTAAACGTACATGAGGATTCAGAACCACGCAAAGAGCAGGAAGGGATAATAGGAGGAGCCTCTGGAAGGGAAAGGGAGCATGAGATACCTAGGAAGACAATTAAACGAGCCAGGGTCCATATTCAAAAGACAACTGGAAAGCAGCACCCCGGGGACGGGATAGGATTAATATTTAAAATGATGAAGAGAACGATAGGAGTACTTACGGAAAAGGTCAACAAACTGAGTAAGGAAGTTGAGGGGGTCAATACACTAATGCGGGGGGGAGAGACAGGTAAATAGTAATAAGAGAGTGACAATAGGGATAAATGGCTCTAGTACACTAAGGGAGGAGGAAGAAGGATTGATGGAGGAGGTTACGAATGTTATTGATGCTGAGCCTCGGAAGGCACAAGAGGAAGGAAAGCTTACTATGGGAACCGCGGGGCACGTAATCTATAATATAAAAAATTGAAACACGGAAAAACCCAAGTTCGGGAATAAATCTACTGAGCATCCTATTACCTTTTTAGAAGATTTAGGGCCAATTTCACCGTACCGAATAGAAACCGAGTTTAATAAAACCTGGTTCAGACTAATCGCGTTCAAAACTTAGTCTTGATCGCGGTTTACGTCGCACCGATTTCACCGGCTTCGTTTCGGTCCCGTTTAGTAAAACTTAGTTCAGCTTTGACAAAGAATGAATGAATGAATGACATGTCATAAACTAAACGTTTTTTTTAATTATGTTTTTTATTTTGGCTGGGAACTAAACGAATTGCGTTCAAAGTGTTGCAATTAAAGAAATTGTTCCTTCTCAAACGGGAAAACAAATTATTAATTATTTTTTCAAATCACGTTAATCTTCAATCAAATGTTCAGAATGTAATGGGTATTAGAAATTTAATATACAATATTTTGATCAAACATTTCAAAACAAATATCTCGTGGAATATGGTAATGGTAAATTGTTAAAACTATAATTTATGGGGACTTTTTATTAATCTATTGTGACTTGAGGCTGTCCATACCTAGGGTCATGTCAAACAAATTATAAATGTCAATGTCATGTCAATTGTCATTGTCAGTGTCTTGTCGTAGTTGTCGTTCGTAGTCGTAGTAGTTCCGAGTGTTTGCTGTTTGTTGATGTGCCTATCTGTATTGCTTTTCGTGCTCTTTTCGTGACCCTGCATTGTTTTCTGGATAAAGTGATTCCCTCTTATTACGACAACCTACTGCCTACTAAACGGACTCGATTCTTGCTTGCACGATTGACCACGGCTTCGCATAACGGACTAGATCTTTTTGAGATCGACCCATTTTGACCAAGATGTCAAAAAGGAAAAGGGATCCAACCTTTGCCGCTAGCGAAAAATTGACACTCATTGAGCTGGTAGCAACACACTTTGATGTTGTAGAATGCAAAAAGACAGATATTACAAACATAAAAATGAAGAACGAGGAGTGGCAAAAAATTGCCACTGAGTTCAACTCTATCTCCAGCATTCACCCCAGAGACTGGGGTGTGTTAAAAAACTGCTGGGAAAATTAAAAAAAGACAGCAAAACAAACCCAAACTTTGAGGAACCAGCATTTTCTGGGAACAGGTACTATAATACATAATATCCATTTTTCTTGTGAATTATGAACAGAAAAGGCAGTTAATTCATTGTTTAAATAATCAATTTTTATATTAAAGGAGGAGGACCACCAAAAAAAAACTTTGAAGATCCAGCAATCGAAAGAGTCCTGGAACTAATCCAAACGAGAGTCACAGGCTTCACCAATTGTTACGACTCAGATGGCACTCTTGTATTAGGTGAGTATTTTATATTTTAAAACAGTGTCTAGTAGCAGTGAAAGAATACTACCACCCCCTCTCTTCTCTTGGACGTCTTAAAAGGCGACGACTAAAGGCTGCACATACATCCAACAGCATAAAGAGGCGATGGGCTCACCACCTGTCACGCTGAGCCCAATTTGGTGAAAACTAGAGGACTGCTTTTGCGGTCCTCATTGCCTAGTCTCTGACTAACCATTCGGGGATTATAGTTGTGATTATAATAATATGTATGTATTTTTTTATTTCATACTTGTAAAGTTTGTGCATTAAAGTAAACCAAATTCTATTTTTTAGCTTCAGGTAGCAACGTCTCGACACAACATGCAGAGGGTACAAGCGAAATTAATTTACCAGCTGAAAATGCTGTCCTCTCCCACTCCCACCACAATGACTGCTCAAATGGTATGTTCTATTTATACTTTAAAATCTTTTGTAATTAATTTGGCATTATTATAAGAATTACCATTGAATTTTTTTCAGATGCTAATATAGGAGAGTCTCAGGTGGCAGATGTAGTCTTAGAAGTTGTGAGTACTTACATATTTCTGATTCATTTCAAAGTCAAAGTCAAATGCTTTATTCAATGTATACCTGTATAGGTACTTGACGGTCAAAAAACATTTACGTATTTAAAAAAAGTTAACAAACAGTCATCATCAGCCTACAAACGTCCCACTGCTGGGCACAGGCCTCCCACGTGGACACTGCACGAGGGGATATTGGGCCATAACCCACCACGCTGGTCCAATGCGGGTTGGTGGGTTTTAACGACTGTCATCTTACGACAACAACCGGGACCAACGGCTTGAACGTGCCTTCCGAAGCACGGAGGAGCTCGAGATGTTTTATATTTGGTTACCCATCCAGCGACCAGGCATAACTAACAGTAGTTAAATCAAATGAAATTCTAATGCTTATAAAATTTAAATCATATCATATTTTTATTTGTGCAGGATTGGTCTCAGTATACTCCCAGTATGCTGAGAGTAGCCAGAAATGCAGCCTTGGCTGAAGATGAAGTGATAGCTGACGTGGGTCAGCTAACAGTGGCTGACTCACAGCTACCAGTGGCTGACTCACAGCTACCAGTGGCTGACCCACAGCTGCCATCATTGGTTGAAGCTCAACAAAATTTGCAGCAAGCAACAAATACTCCAGTGAGGTACACAAAAAAAATTGTCTTTTGTTATAAGTAAAGTCAATGTCATATATGTGTAGACGACCAGGGTCTATTAAAAACCTTTTAATTACAGGGCCAGTACAACACGTGTGGCACTAGCAGCTACGAATGCTGCTACCACTAGTCGCAGGCGCCCAACATCAAGGCGCGAAATAGAGGCTCAAAACCTAACAACAGCCCGGATCAACACATTACTAAAGTGTAATGTCCATGCTGAGGAGGAGCATGCTATGCAAATGAAAATATTGCAGTTGCAGGAGGAAAAAGAAAAGGAAATGTGTGCTCAAGAAAAATTAAAAACAGAACAAGAAAGAATTAAATTAGAAATTTTAAAAATTCATTTAGATAAAATAAAAGAATAAATCTTTTTCACAATATAGTTTTATTATTGTTCATTATTGTACCCAAAAAATCATTTTGAAAAAGTTCATTTAAATTACATAAAATAGGTAAGTATAATTAGGTACTTATATAATATAGTTTTATTATTATTCCTTATTGTACACAAAAATCACTTCGAAAAAGTTCATTTAAATTACATAAAATAGGTTAGTATAATTAGGTACTTACATATAGTTTTATTATTATTATTCCTTATTTTTTGTACAATAAGGAATAATATTTTTTTTTTATTTTATTAAACAAATAAAAAAAAAATATTATTCCTTATTGTACACAAAAAATAATTTTGAAAAAGTTCATTTAAATTACTTAAAATAGGTAAGTATAATTAGGTACTTACATAAGTGTTGTAAGTAGAAAAAATATATTAATTAAATTTATTCAAATAACCAATTATAAATTGTAACTTTAAAAAATTACATCAGTATAGGATGATGGACCAAGAGATGTTTTAAAACTTTCGAGTTCCATTATGCACACATATACTATAAACGGGATTCAACGCAAAACTATTTAGTAAAGGCATCCTACACAGTCAGCCCGTGACCACGGCCGGTGCAATTCGGTCGAAACGTTGGGTTAAATTGTTTTGCGTTAAATCCCGTTTATATGTGTGCAAGAGATGTTTGTCATTGTCAGGCAGTATTTCCCATTCCAATTTATTTTAATTAAATAGTTATCTTGCTAATCTGAAAAGATAAATAAATGTTAAAGTAGTACACATTGAATTGTATTTTATTGTACACTGATACATCAACACTGTTGTAGAGTACCTACATCAGAAGAACATAGGTTTTGAAAGGCTGAAAATTGTCATTATAATTATTTTGGTGCTTCATGCTTCACACAACCTAACTGTCTTTTGGCTTACTGATTGGAACTTAATTTGAACACATTGTATATGATATACAAAGTACTGAAATCATTTCAGCTGGCAGGCATGAAACCCTGATTGACAAACAAAACGAAGTAGGTAGATTTACATTTTATTGGATTAATTTGTAGTAGTTGTTCACTGAGTGGTAGAGCCACGCTGCATTGCAGCACGCATTGGGCAGGCTCGCCCGGCGTAATACCACCCTCTTACGAATATCCGGCGTGAAATAACGGCACTTGGTGCTGTTGTGTTTCGTCCGGCCAGTGAGGGTTCCGGAGGCCCATCACCCCCCCTCTCACAATTCCTATTCCTTCCTTAAAGGATGGCAACGCGCCTGCAATTCCTCTGGTTTTGCGGGTGTCCATGGGCACCGGTGATTACTCTCCATCAGGTGACCTGCCTGCTCGTTTAACTCCTTCTTTTATATAAAAAAGTCAACTTACTGTGCAAAATAGTTAGTTATAAATTCATGGCGCCTTCTATAATTGGGATTGATTCTTTGTGCTCTTCCTGTATCCATGTTTCCATTATTAATATTGCCTAGCGCTAATAAAGTATCCCAAGAAGCTGGAGTTATCACTTGGTTATCATTAGGAGGCGTAGTTTCACCTCTTCTTCTGGCAATGTTATGTAATACAGCTGTGGCAATGATTATTGGAAATGAATTCTGTACTGAAACTCCTAAACCAATAGCCATGGCTGGGAAAAGTCTTTTCCAGACTCCAAACAACCTTTCTACACAATTTCTTGTCCTTATTTGAGATTCATTGTACAAGTTTTCAGCCACAGTATTGCACTGATCTAATGGAGTCATCATATAGCTGTTACATGCATACCCTGCATCTCCAACAAGAACAGCACTTCCATAACGACCTTGTTCAAACATTGCTCTTCTATAACAGTTATTGAAAATATATGAATCATGTGTTCCCCCTGGCCAACGAGCAACTACATCAGTAAATTCCAACTTTGCATTACAGATGGCTTGAACATTGAGTGAAAAATAGTTTTTTCGGTTACGAAAAATCTCTGGATTCTCTCCACCTAAAAACATTTTAATAAAACATAATTAAGTAAAATAATATCTTAATTTATTTTAGTACTTAAGTACATTTTTGAGATAAATTTGCATTGCAAAAAAATCAAATGCCTCAGGCAGGAATTGAACCACAACTTTTCTGCTATCTGGTTGATTGCCTTAACTACTAAAATACAGTAGAGGCTTGGTTTTACCCATCGAATTTGTCAACGCTTTGTGTTTTATTGGCTAACATTTATTTCTTAAAATCTTATCACAAATTTTATTAAAATATAATTTAGGTAAAATTTAACAAACCTGGTGATTTTATAAACTTAATGTGAGTGCAATCTATGGCACCTATGACATAAGGAAATCTAGCTCTCTTAGAAAAGTCTATTTGTGTTTGACGGATTTCATCTGGTAACTCAGGAAAATATATGTGGCGTGGTCTGAGTGAAGCAATAGCAGCACTGACTTTGTGCACAATTCTATGGGCAGTAGAAGTGCTAAATCCACATAAATCTGCAGCAGTCATTTGATAGCATCCAGTAGCATAGAAACGTAGGGCACATAACAACTGGTTAATTGGAGACACGCTGTTATTTCTTAAACAAAATAATAATAGATTAGCCATTTATATAGGTACCAATAATGTTATGCAAATAATGCTAGTGGTGTGCATTACAACATTTAGGTATTGTAGTACTTACTTTTTATCATTACTTCTTAGTTTTATTACTACAGAAATAAAAAACGGAATTTAACTATAAGCTCTTTTGTAGTGAATTAAAGTTTAATTCATTATTCATCATCATCATCAGCCCACTGCTGGGCACAGGCCTCTTACGTGGAAGCACGTGGGGATATTGTGCCATAACCCACTACGCTGGCCCAATGCGGGTTGGTGGGTTTTAACAACTGTCATCTTACGATAACAACCAGGACCAACGGCTTATAGTTTAATACAGTTTCACAAAAAATGAGGCCAGTTTACAGATGTCTAATCTAAACTAAATAATATCTTACCAAGATTTTAACAAAGAAAATGTTGTGTTGTGATAAACACATCTTTATCAATGGCGAAAGTCACCACACCACACAAAAAAACAAAGTGTATCTTGCTACTTACATATTAGTAGGAAACTCTATTTTATCTTCAATTGATTCCAATACGGAAAGAACTGTTGGTTTTGTAAGACGAAATCTGGTTACAAAATCTTTATCATCGCGCCTGCAATTCCTCTGGTTTTGCGGGTGTCCATGGGCACCGGTGATTACTCTCCATCAGGTGACCTGCCTGCTCGTTTAACTCCTTCTTTTATATAAAAAAGTCAACTTACTGTGCAAAATAGTTAGTTATAAATTCATGGCGCCTTCTATAATTGGGATTGATTCTTTGTGCTCTTCCTGTATCCATGTTTCCATTATTAATATTGCCTAGCGCTAATAAAGTATCCCAAGAAGCTGGAGTTATCACTTGGTTATCATTAGGAGGCGTAGTTTCACCTCTTCTTCTGGCAATGTTATGTAATACAGCTGTGGCAATGATTATTGGAAATGAATTCTGTACTGAAACTCCTAAACCAATAGCCATGGCTGGGAAAAGTCTTTTCCAGACTCCAAACAACCTTTCTACACAATTTCTTGTCCTTATTTGAGATTCATTGTACAAGTTTTCAGCCACAGTATTGCACTGATCTAATGGAGTCATCATATAGCTGTTACATGCATACCCTGCATCTCCAACAAGAACAGCACTTCCATAACGACCTTGTTCAAACATTGCTCTTCTATAACAGTTATTGAAAATATATGAATCATGTGTTCCCCCTGGCCAACGAGCAACTACATCAGTAAATTCCAACTTTGCATTACAGATGGCTTGAACATTGAGTGAAAAATAGTTTTTTCGGTTACGAAAAATCTCTGGATTCTCTCCACCTAAAAACATTTTAATAAAACATAATTAAGTAAAATAATATCTTAATTTATTTTAGTACTTAAGTACATTTTTGAGATAAATTTGCATTGCAAAAAAATCAAATGCCTCAGGCAGGAATTGAACCACAACTTTTCTGCTATCTGGTTGATTGCCTTAACTACTAAAATACAGTAGAGGCTTGGTTTTACCCATCGAATTTGTCAACGCTTTGTGTTTTATTGGCTAACATTTATTTCTTAAAATCTTATCACAAATTTTATTAAAATATAATTTAGGTAAAATTTAACAAACCTGGTGATTTTATAAACTTAATGTGAGTGCAATCTATGGCACCTATGACATAAGGAAATCTAGCTCTCTTAGAAAAGTCTATTTGTGTTTGACGGATTTCATCTGGTAACTCAGGAAAATATATGTGGCGTGGTCTGAGTGAAGCAATAGCAGCACTGACTTTGTGCACAATTCTATGGGCAGTAGAAGTGCTAAATCCACATAAATCTGCAGCAGTCATTTGATAGCATCCAGTAGCATAGAAACGTAGGGCACATAACAACTGGTTAATTGGAGACACGCTGTTATTTCTTAAACAAAATAATAATAGATTAGCCATTTATATAGGTACCAATAATGTTATGCAAATAATGCTAGTGGTGTGCATTACAACATTTAGGTATTGTAGTACTTACTTTTTATCATTACTTCTTAGTTTTATTACTACAGAAATAAAAAACGGAATTTAACTATAAGCTCTTTTGTAGTGAATTAAAGTTTAATTCATTATTCATCATCATCATCAGCCCACTGCTGGGCACAGGCCTCTTACGTGGAAGCACGTGGGGATATTGTGCCATAACCCACTACGCTGGCCCAATGCGGGTTGGTGGGTTTTAACAACTGTCATCTTACGATAACAACCAGGACCAACGGCTTATAGTTTAATACAGTTTCACAAAAAATGAGGCCAGTTTACAGATGTCTAATCTAAACTAAATAATATCTTACCAAGATTTTAACAAAGAAAATGTTGTGTTGTGATAAACACATCTTTATCAATGGCGAAAGTCACCACACCACACAAAAAAACAAAGTGTATCTTGCTACTTACATATTAGTAGGAAACTCTATTTTATCTTCAATTGATTCCAATACGGAAAGAACTGTTGGTTTTGTAAGACGAAATCTGGTTACAAAATCTTTATCATCGCGCCTGCAATTCCTCTGGTTTTGCGGGTGTCCATGGGCACCGGTGATTACTCTCCATCAGGTGACCTGCCTGCTCGTTTAACTCCTTCTTTTATATAAAAAAGTCAACTTACTGTGCAAAATAGTTAGTTATAAATTCATGGCGCCTTCTATAATTGGGATTGATTCTTTGTGCTCTTCCTGTATCCATGTTTCCATTATTAATATTGCCTAGCGCTAATAAAGTATCCCAAGAAGCTGGAGTTATCACTTGGTTATCATTAGGAGGCGTAGTTTCACCTCTTCTTCTGGCAATGTTATGTAATACAGCTGTGGCAATGATTATTGGAAATGAATTCTGTACTGAAACTCCTAAACCAATAGCCATGGCTGGGAAAAGTCTTTTCCAGACTCCAAACAACCTTTCTACACAATTTCTTGTCCTTATTTGAGATTCATTGTACAAGTTTTCAGCCACAGTATTGCACTGATCTAATGGAGTCATCATATAGCTGTTACATGCATACCCTGCATCTCCAACAAGAACAGCACTTCCATAACGACCTTGTTCAAACATTGCTCTTCTATAACAGTTATTGAAAATATATGAATCATGTGTTCCCCCTGGCCAACGAGCAACTACATCAGTAAATTCCAACTTTGCATTACAGATGGCTTGAACATTGAGTGAAAAATAGTTTTTTCGGTTACGAAAAATCTCTGGATTCTCTCCACCTAAAAACATTTTAATAAAACATAATTAAGTAAAATAATATCTTAATTTATTTTAGTACTTAAGTACATTTTTGAGATAAATTTGCATTGCAAAAAAATCAAATGCCTCAGGCAGGAATTGAACCACAACTTTTCTGCTATCTGGTTGATTGCCTTAACTACTAAAATACAGTAGAGGCTTGGTTTTACCCATCGAATTTGTCAACGCTTTGTGTTTTATTGGCTAACATTTATTTCTTAAAATCTTATCACAAATTTTATTAAAATATAATTTAGGTAAAATTTAACAAACCTGGTGATTTTATAAACTTAATGTGAGTGCAATCTATGGCACCTATGACATAAGGAAATCTAGCTCTCTTAGAAAAGTCTATTTGTGTTTGACGGATTTCATCTGGTAACTCAGGAAAATATATGTGGCGTGGTCTGAGTGAAGCAATAGCAGCACTGACTTTGTGCACAATTCTATGGGCAGTAGAAGTGCTAAATCCACATAAATCTGCAGCAGTCATTTGATAGCATCCAGTAGCATAGAAACGTAGGGCACATAACAACTGGTTAATTGGAGACACGCTGTTATTTCTTAAACAAAATAATAATAGATTAGCCATTTATATAGGTACCAATAATGTTATGCAAATAATGCTAGTGGTGTGCATTACAACATTTAGGTATTGTAGTACTTACTTTTTATCATTACTTCTTAGTTTTATTACTACAGAAATAAAAAACGGAATTTAACTATAAGCTCTTTTGTAGTGAATTAAAGTTTAATTCATTATTCATCATCATCATCAGCCCACTGCTGGGCACAGGCCTCTTACGTGGAAGCACGTGGGGATATTGTGCCATAACCCACTACGCTGGCCCAATGCGGGTTGGTGGGTTTTAACAACTGTCATCTTACGATAACAACCAGGACCAACGGCTTATAGTTTAATACAGTTTCACAAAAAATGAGGCCAGTTTACAGATGTCTAATCTAAACTAAATAATATCTTACCAAGATTTTAACAAAGAAAATGTTGTGTTGTGATAAACACATCTTTATCAATGGCGAAAGTCACCACACCACACAAAAAAACAAAGTGTATCTTGCTACTTACATATTAGTAGGAAACTCTATTTTATCTTCAATTGATTCCAATACGGAAAGAACTGTTGGTTTTGTAAGACGAAATCTGGTTACAAAATCTTTATCATCAAGAGTGTCGAAATGTTCTTCTCTCTCGCGTATCCATCTGGAGCGACGAACAACAAACTCATCCTCATCAAAATTTTCGGCAAAAGCTAGTGCCAGGGCTCTTTTCATCTCTGTTTTAAAGCAAATCACTAGTAAAAAGATTATTACAAGGGGATATAGAAATAAACAATTCTCTACTCCACACAATCATGACAGTGACAGGCAAACAAACAGCTATAAACGCGGTTTAGCCAAGCTAAACGTCGAAAATCGGCCGTTCAGAAACTGAACTAAGTTCAACTTGAACGACGTTTAGTTTATGCCGGTGAAACGCAAACTTGAGAGAGGAACTCAGTTAAGCGCGTAATCTGAGTTTAGCCCGAATTGATCGCGATTAATTACAGCGGTGAAATCGCCCCTTAGAAGGTTACTTGAAGAGAGGAATGGGAGTCGGAAAGAATTTAGATCAAATACAAGAATGTCTAGTAGGAGAAGTTAGAGATTAGGCTAGAACTTATAAGGAAAGGTGGATAGGAGTAGAGGAATTCAAAACAGATTTATTGGCCACTTATTGGGGTGAGAATATCCAGAGTGAGCTAATAAGGGAAATGGTTCAAAAAAAAAATTTAAAATTTCTTTATTTGCTAGAATACATGGTAATTAGGATGGTGACAATATTTACGTACATCATGATTCGCCTAATTATTAAGCATGCAAATACAAATACAATACGACATTGTTACAATTTCCATTGAATTAATTAGTAAGTATAACGAAAAGTTATTAGGTATATTAAAATTAAATTATTAAATTGTAAATTGAATGTCAGGGTAGTGAATTAAGAATAGAATAGTGTCAATAGTGTTATCACAATATCAATTAAATGTTATGTCTATTATTTAAAAAATCCTTGATGTCATAAAAGTTTACGGTCAATAGCCATTTATATAAACATTTTTTAAATTGATATATATTTAATGATTTAATATTCTCTGGTATATTATTAAAAAATTTTACACACATAGTAAGACAGCTCTTGGAATACTGCATTGTTTGAGGTTTTTCTTGCAGTACCAATCTATTTGGATTTCTCGTGTTTCGGGGGTAAACATCACATGCTTTCCTAAACAGTTTTTTATTTTGCATAACAAATACACATATTTCAAATATGTAGAGCGATGACAGAGTTAACATGCCTAGTCGCGGAAATAACGCACGACATGATGTAAGTGGAGGAACACCACATATAGCTCTTACACATTTTTTCTGAGCAATAAAAGCTCTATTGACACTTGTACCATTACCCCAAATAATTAAGCCATATCGTAATAAAGACCCAACATAAGCATGGTAAGTAGTAATGGCGGTTTTTACGTTTGTCACATTCTTAACTTGCTTTAGCGCATACAAGAACCTATTGACTCTTATACAAACATTATCTACATGCGCTTTCCAATTTCGGTCTTTAGTCAATCCTAGAAATTTCGTCTGCTTTACTTCTTCTATTTCCACATTTTTATAATTAATGGCAAGCTTGATATTTTTATGATTATTGAATTGTATATAGTTAGTTTTAATCAGATTTATTTTTAATTTGTGTATGTCAAGATAATCAATTAAATTATGAATAGTGCCATTAATGTCATTTTCATGTTCATTGTCGGTACAATTTTTATTATTTGATGTCACTACAATAGAAATGTCGTCCGCGAATGCAATACATTTATGGTTTGTTACCTGTGTAATATCATTAATGTACAGTAGGAACAAAATTGGACCTAACACGCTGCCTTGGGGTACACCATATTCGTTATTTTGTATTTTGATGAATAAGATTCAACTTCATTGTTTTTATTTAATTTATTAATAATAACACACTGTTGCCTATTATAAAGGTATGACTTTAGCCACTCAAAAGCCGGACCCCTGACACCGATGGTTTCAAGTTTACTTAATAGTAATGGGTGCGAAACGTGGTCAAAAGCTTTAGACAAATCAACGAAGACAGCAGTGGTTAAGTATTTTTTATTTATACTTGTTAATATTATATTCAAAAGTTTATGTACCGCTAACGTCGTGGACTTGTTTTTTTGAAAATCATACTGTTCTGTGTTTATAATATGGTATTTTGTACAAAATTCAATTAGTTGTCTATACATGCACTTTTCAATGATTTTTGACAGTATCGATATTAATGCAATGGGACGGTAGCTATCCATTTCATCACGATTGCCTTTTTTATATAACGGCTTTATTAATGTCTGCTTGAGAACTTTAGGAAAGACACCTGAAGAGAAAGATAAATTTATAAAATAAGTTAAGACAGAAACCACATCGTCAATGCATTTCTTTAAAACCTTTGTAGAGATTGCATCGTATCCTACTGAATTTGTAGGTTTTAACAGCATTACTTCTTTCCGTACTTCAGCTTTCCGTACTTCTGGTGCAAGGATGGTAGGATAGACAAGAGAATCCGTTCATGCTAAACCATTTCCTTCAAATAGTAGGAAAGGCACAGATGTTAAGCTATCCCATGTCAGAAAAACAAATCGTTTCCGACATTATCAGACACTATCCGAAAAATGTACAACAAGTTTGGGCGGCCAGTGGGATAAACACCATATTTGGACGGCTGAATTCTTAAGGGATATGGAGAGCATAGGTAAACAAAAGGCTCACAATTACTCGGTACCAGAAAGCGCTACGGTAGCAGAAAGGAAGTGGAACAATGCTAGGAAAAATTATCCTGTGTGGAGGAAACCAACGGCGGTACAAAACCCGGTCACACGTCCAAGGGGGATAATCAATGCGGTAGAAGAGGAGACAGATGGGGTTTCAGCTAGTCTACAAGATCAAGGGTTAAACTAAAGGAGGCTGAGAATGAATGCAAGGGTTAGCAGATAATGAGTAAAATTAATTGGAAGCCAGGGCAGACGTTAAGGTTAAATGGTAGGGGTCTAGTAATCCCCTTAATAAGAAAACTTTTAGAAAGGAAGAAAACTGAGGGAGTAGGATATCGCGAGAAATGCCCTCTTGAAATGCAATTAGAGAGAAGGTTAGTAGAGACTTTAAAGTTAAAGATTAAACAAGTGCAAATGAAGGGTAATGTTGTTAAGGTTGTAACTTCGGTGTTTGAGGAAGAAAAGGGTATGGAGAAACTACTACCAAATTTTAAATCGGAAGTTGAGGTACAGATATGCGACTTTATTATTTTATATGCAACGTCATAGGATTGTTATATACAGGGAACAATTAAACCTGTATTTCAGACGAGTTCTGGAGTGAGTTAAAGAGCAAAGAACCAAGGATACCATTAATGCCAGTAAAACCTTTTTAAGTTAGGTCAGCGGTTGGACAGAAAAGTGCTGAAATACGACATTAAGTACTTCTGCCGCTACAGCTAGGGCGATTGCAAGAAGACACGAAGTTTCTGATAGTACCGGGGCTATCTAGATCACTAATAATAGGTTTCGACTGTATGAAGGAAAATGGGAAAAGGAAAATGGAATATTATAAACAGTGAAACAGGAAATGTCAAAAGTCGTAATAATGAGTACAAATTGAATTGTGATAATAAAATCTTGACTTCTGATGCTGATGTTGCTGCAGCATTTGAGAGGTTTTTTACTGACATTTCAGTTTCAACTACAAAAGCTTTGATTTCCTCCCCCACTGTAGCCGAATCTGCTTTGAAGGAGAATGTTAAAGAATGCAAAAGTAATTTTAGTTTAAAAAAAATTTGCACTGCAGATATATTAAAGACATCTAACACTCTCAATAAAAAGAAGACTGCTGATCTGTGGAGTAATTCCGTGGACGTCGCTAAATCAGTAATTATGACAATAGCTCTAGTTTTAGCTTGAATATTTAATGAATGCATTGACTGTGGTGTTTTTCCTGACCTAATGAAACATAGTAAAATAATTCCATTATTTAAATCAGGTAGCACTTCTGATCCCACTAATTTTAGACCTTATTTTGTGCTACCCACATTTAGTAAAATTTTTGAAAAGTTGATGCTAGCCCATTTTGGGGGTTAGTTACTCGCGTCCGTAGGTTTACCCTTGAGACCCTACACGTGAACCCTGGGTGGTGCTAAATGAGTGACACTAACCGAGTGGTAGAGCCACGCTGCGTTGCAGCACGCATTGGGTCGGCTCGCCCGGCGTAATACCACCCCCTCACGAATATTCGGCGTGAAACAATGGCACTCTGTGCTGTTGTGTTTCGTCCGGCGAGCTCACTCGCCTCGAACCCTCAGGTTCCGGAGACCCATCCTCCCCCCCCCTCACAATTGATATGGCAGCGAACTTTAATCTAGATTTACCCCAGGGGGTTGCCGACACGGCAAAAGTTTGCCGTGTCAAGGCATGCTGCATGCAGCAGAAAGGCGAGACAATTGGCACCCCCTCCTACGCTTCGCGTGGACTTCTGCAACATCAGGGGAATCCACTCTAACTTGAGCGCCGTCCATTACCACCTCGAGACGGAGAAACCGGCCTTGCTCTTCCTCACCGAAACGCAGATATCCCCCCCTCCTGACATCTCTTATTTGCGCTACCGGGGATACAACCTGAAACATTCATTTGTGCCACGAGCCGGTGTTTGTGCCTATGTCATTATTTATATATTTATTATTATTATTATTTATATATATTACAAGAACGCAAGCGTGAGGCTTTAAATCAAGTCCGCAGGGTGGCTGCTGAGGCAGAGTTAAGAAGAGTGGCTCAAGTACCCCAAAATGTTGATAGGCGTGTAAATATCGAATTAATGTAGAGAGGACAGTCCAACAGGCTTCAAAATTCAAAGGCTTTGGAACGAGAGAAACATTATGTAATAAAAACAAATATAAAATTTAATACAAAATTGTTTATTATTGTCACAATATCACAAATCCTTAAATTCTACACATAGGTACTTAAATTAGGAGAAGCCCTTAGTTAGCTCATCATCAGAACGACGACAGCAGCAACGTTTATTCTGTAAGCAAAATATACATTTTTAAACAGCAGTATTCTCAGCAGTTATCTTCACTCGTTAGTTGAGTTCGATGGCGCAGCGGCTAGCGCGTTCGGCTTGCGATCTTGCCCGCTAAGCAACTTTGGCAATGCCGGGTCGCTGGATGGATGACCAAATTAAAAAGATCTCGTGCTTCGGAAGGCACGTTAAGCCGTTGGTCCCGGGTTGTTGTCGTAAGATGACAGTCGTTAAAACCCACCAACCCGCATTGGGCCAGCGTGGTGGGTTATGGCCCAATATCCCCACGTACCATTGACCACGTGGGAGGCATGTGCCCAGCAGTGGGACGTTTATAGGCTGATGATGATGATTCTATCTTCACATCTCAAAAGCTCTTTTTCTTTTGTAACCGCATGGATTGTGGAAGCTCCTTAGTGGCCTCTGCATTTTAGTTAATATATAGCAAATTAACACACAAATATTATCACTACCAAAATGCTTAGTAAATACCTCTTCAATTTTGTGCTAGCGAACACAGATTGACCATGAAATGAACAAAAATACACAAATAATTTATAAACATGGAAAGCAAAAAGTATCACATTGGATAATGAGTTGTGTATTAGTAAAGCAAACCCAACACAGAAAAAGCAAACTGCGAGAAACGCCAATGGCGAGGTCCCAGTGGTTCTCGAGAAAAATCACCAATACCTCAATTTGTCTCAGAGTGTTTTCTTTTCTGGGTGTCGCCATCAAAAATTGAACCGTAAATCTACAAAGTAAAAACTTCTCATAATCTCATATTATCTTTGTAACTACTGCCGGCAAACCAATTAAACGCCAACTTACTTTTACAATAGTTACACAATACCTTACCTTATCAAGTAAAATAACTCCGAGCGAAATACAAATAAATTCAATTATTTTAATGGTTTACTATTGTTTAACAAAAAACGTATGACAAAAGATAATTTTACAAACAACGTTTGAAACTAATCATTTGACAAACTTTCTTTTCGCAAACATATTACTTTAAAAATAATCATTTGACATAATACAGATTTCGCAAATGCTTTTCTTAGAAAATATATCTACTGTTAAAATCTTATTTTAATAATATTCACTTGACTAAATAATTCGTTTGCCAAATTGGTGATTTTACAAAAAGTATGGTATATTAGGTATGATATATTATATAAGCAAGGATGTAATTATATAAGCAAGGATGTAAGCTACGCTGCGCTTCGCGATTGTCTTAATTATCTAACCTATCACGTGACCTACAGGAGTAGGGCAGCTAGTATTTGTTAAATGTTATTTATGCTTTACATTGTTTTGCCAACTAACATGTTTAAAAAATAATCAATTTGTGAAATAATGTTTTAGCATTATGAATTTTTTTTAGTACATAGGTATATTGTCTAGTAAGTAGTTTATTAAACAATAGTTTGTAAAATGATACATTTATCAAGTATTATTTAGTCAAATGTTATTTTTCAAATGAAAATTTGGTATTTGTTTTTTGTCAAATGATTGGACACCTATTTTAATATTTAAACCTAACGTCAACCCAACTGTCAATCAGAACCAACAGTGCTTTTTTCTTCATGGGAGGGTATGCAAAGGGATACATACATACATCCATATTTTGTGTTCAATATCTCCGTTTTAATACCATTTTTACTATGCTTAGAACAAAAAAGAGTGTTATGTTTGTGTATAAACTTAGATCCTAGGTTATTAGGCGTGATGTAGCCCTGTAACAACAACTTTATTCGTGGACATAATCGATTACATAACGAATAATCGATATAGAATTATTAAAACTTGCGTACGGCAACACACACTGGTTTCAAGCGTAGGTGCAGTTGACGTGCAGTGCAGGTGACGATGACGCGTAGTTTTATTTTAAGGCAATACCAATTGTTGTTTGCGTTTAACGTGTACTTCACGTATGCGTGAACTGCACGTACACTCGACTAATACGTCATAAAATTACGGCGATCGGCCCGCTGGTCTCTTGCCAAAGCTATTTTAGGGAATTTTTGTAAGCCGTCCCTACCACCATTGCACAAGACAGATGACTGCCTGGCCTTCACTGCAAAGGAGAAAGCCGATCTCTTGGGCTCTCTTTTCGCATCAAACTCGACTTTGGACGACGGGGAAAACTCTCCAACAACTATACCGCATTGCGCTTGTACAATGCCAAACGTTCAGTTCCTGCAAAGGTCAATCTGTAAGGCTCTTTTTTCCCTTGATATCCATAAATCGAGTGGGCCTGATGCAGTTCCACCCATTGTGCTTCGGACGTGTGCTCCTGAATTGGCACCAGTTCTAACGCGCCTTTTTCGGCTCTCTTACACTACTGGCGTCGTCCCGAGCTCTTGGAAGACAGCCCTTGTCCACCCGATCCCAAAAAAAGGCGATCGCTCAGATCCGTCCAACTACAGGCCAATAGCTATCACCTCTTTACTCTCCAAAGTAATGGAGTCCATTATAAACCGAAAGCTCTTGGGGTACCTAGAAGAGAACCAGCTACTAAGTGATCGCCAGTATGGTTTTCGTCGCGGTCGTTCGGCTGGTGATCTTTTAGTGTACCTTACTCACCGATGGGCGGAGGCAGTCGAGAGTAAAGGGGAGGCACTAGCAGTTAGCTTGGACGTATCGAAAGCCTTTGACAAGGTATGGCACAGGGCTCTTCTTTCTAAACTTCCATCATACGGGCTTCCTGAGAAATTGTGTTCATGGGTTGCCAGCTTCCTTACTGGGCGTAGCATCAGAGTCGCAGTCGACGGTTCGTGCTCCGACATGAAGCCCGTGAATGCTGGAGTCCCGCAGGGGTGTGTGTTGTCCCCTACTCTGTTTCTTCTGCATATCAATGACATGTTGCATAACAACAGCATTCATTGCTATGCAGACGATAGTACTGGGGTAACGCTCTACACCGGGCGAGCTAATATTTCTCTGGAAAGCGTCATCGAGAGCCGGAATAAACTTGTGACTGACACCGAGAACATGTTAAGTCATGTCTCGAATTGTGGCCGACATAACCTAGTCCACTTTAACCCCTCAAAAACACAAGTTTGCGCATTTACCGCAAAAAAACATCCCTTCGTCGTACCTCTAAACTTTGAGGGAGCTCCCCTTGATACCAATCCGACTATTGGAATCCTTGGCGTCGATATTTCGAGTGACGTTCAGTTTCGTGGTCATTTGGAAGGTAAAGCTAAATTAGCTTCGAAAAAACTGGGTGTGCTTAATAGAGCAGGTCAGTATTTCACGCCGGCCCACCGCTTACAACTGTATAAAGCACAGGTCAGGCCGCATATGGAATTATGCTCCAATCTTTGGTCTGGAGCACCCCAATAGAAACTCCTTCCATTTGACCGCATCCAACGCAGAGCTGCTCGAATTATCGACGACGTGGATATTTCAGGTCGGCTCGATCCACTGGCTCTTCGGAGAGACGTTGCGTCTCTCTGTATATTGTACCGTATATATCATGGGGAGTGTTCTGAGGAATTGTTCGGCTTGATCCCTGCCGCTGATTTCCTTCACCGCACTACACGCAATCGACTGTCATTCCATCCACATCACCTTGATGGATGGCGGTCTACTACTGTGCGTTTTTCAAGAAATTTCTTGCATTGATCTACAGTGTTGTGGAACCAGCTCTCGGCGGCGGTATTTCCGGACCGTTACGACTTAGTGATCTTCAAGAAACGAGCCTATTCCTTCCTTAAAGGCCGGCAACGCGTCTGCGATTCCTCTGGTCTTGCGGGTGTCCATGGGCGGCGGTGATTACTTTCCATCAGGTGACCCGCTTGCTCGTTTGTCTCCCTCTGCTATAAAAAAAAATAATTCAAATTCATTTTTATAGAAATAAACTTTTACATTCTAAACAGTATGGTTTTACAAGAAGTCGCTCAAAAACTGACGCCGGTGTTGAGCTTTTATTTCAAATATTTGATGCCTGGGAGGATTCACAGGATGCCCTAGGGGTATTTTGTGATCAAAGAAAGGCTTTTAAAAAAGCTTATTATAAAATGTCAGATTACACAGAAGACAAAACAGCTTGGCTCTGAACTGAAATGCTCCAAGTACTCCAAAAGCTATTTCTAATTGTATATAATTAATTAATTAGTACCGTATATTTTATATTCAAATTATTATTTTGTATTTTATGACCTGGCAACGATTTGTTTTTTCACTGGTTTTTTGTTTTGTAAATGTCGTTGCTTCTGTGCACTGTGGTTTCTTGCGCCCGTTCTTTGCCACAGTTGTAACATGACGTCATGAATGGGGTGGTAGTGGTAAAAATTTGGACGATTCAAAGTACATACTAATTGAGTTTATTGAATAAATATATTTTGAGTTTGAGTTTGAGGTTGAAGGATGTGGGGGTTAGTATCAGCGTTAAAGGGGAAAACCATGTTATTAAATTTGTGAAACAAAATAAGCAAGTTAGTGTAGAAGTTAAGCCGTTAGAATGTGGAGAATTGGGAAATGCTCCGTCTGAAATACAAATAAAAATAGAGTTGGACTTGAAAGATCTAAGGAAACTGGAAAGCCTCTTACAAAAGTATTCAAAATTGTTTTCGTCTAAACTTGGGAGGGCCAACTGTTATGAACATGTGATAGAGATGGAAGAGCATGCTCCTATAGTACAAAGATCGTATCCAGTGCTTTATGCGTATAGGAAAAAAATGGAAGCAAAGCTAAAAGAAATGGAAGGTCAGGGTGTAATTAGTAGAGCCTGCACGCCTTATTGTAGTCTGTTAACGTTCACGCTGAAGGGAGATGGAACGATACGTGTATTACTAGATGCCCGTGGGATTAATCAGCATATGGTAGCAGAGACTGAGAAACCTACGTTACAGTTAGATGTGATCAATTCCATCCATGGGCCTAATTACATTACTACCATAGATATGAATAGTGCTTATTTCGAATTTCCAATATCGTTAGGCAGTAAAAAGTATACAGGGTTTAACGGAAAATCTTATGTTTATAATGTACTACCGCAGGGACTAAAGACAGCAGTGGGTAGCTTTAGTAGGGCTATGGATATAATATTAGGTCCAGACGTACGGGAGTTATGCGTTAATTATTTAGATGATCTGGCCGTCATAACTAAAGGAACCTTAGGACAACATTTAGAACACCTAGATACAATACTAGGGAAGTTAAAAAAGGCAAGGCTGACATGCTACAAAGAAAAGTGCCGGTTCTTAAGTAAAGAGAGCAAAATCCTAGGTTATATTATTTCAACGAAACGGATTAGTACAGATCCTGAGAAGGTAAAGGCCATCCAGAACTATCCACGACCTAGGAAGATAAAACATCTACGGGGATTTCTAGGGTTGTGTTATTTCTACAGAAAGTTTATAACACAATATAGCTTTCTCAGTAGACCGCTATGTGAGTTATTAAGGAAGGAGGTGAAGTGGCATTGGGGAGAGGTTAAGCAGGAAGCTTTTGACAATATTAACTGGCTTACTTACTTAATTATTACCTGGCTTACTAATGACATTAAGCTCATTATGGCCAGGCGCAATGCTGCTAAGGCACGGTTCAAGAAGGAGCCGTCGGACGTAAATCGGGGTAGATATAGAGAACTGCGAAATCGGTGTAGTAGATTGTGTAGGGATGCGCAGCGTCGTCACATACATTCTTCTGTTACAAATGGTGATCCTGCTAAAGTATGGTCATTCCTAAATTCTCTCGGTATCGGTAAGTCAAAGATTTCTGTTCTTAATAACCTTGACCTTGCTTCCTTAAACCGTCATTTTTCAGCTCCTTCCTCCATCTCATACAATTTGAAACTAAATACACTTCGAGCACTGTCTTCTCTTCCTAACCAACAGCATCCTGCATTTTGCTTTCGCCCGGTCTCTAAACGCGAAGTTAAAGATAATATCCGGGCGGTCAAATCTAATGCTGAAGGCATGGATGGGATTGGCAGAAGGATGATTCTACTGGGGTTTGAGGTTCTTGCCCCGATTCTTCATCACGTTTTCAACTTCTCGCTCAGTACCGGCAGTTTCCCTAGCTGCTGGCGCCAAGCCGTAGTCATACCCATCCCTAAAACCTCGAATCCATCCTTACCTACTCATTTTATACCCATATCCATTCTTCCCTTCCTCTCCAAAATCCTAGAGCGTCTTGTCCTCCACCAAGTCAGTGCATTTGTTAATTCAAAAATAAATTTCTCAGTCCTTTTCAATCCGGCTTCCGCCCGGGACACAGTACGACCACTGCGCTGACTAAAGTATCCGATGACATACGTCTGGGAATGTCGAATCAACGCATGACAGCGCTTGTTCTTTTAGATTTTTCTAATGCCTTTAACACAGTTGACTTCGATATTCTCCTGGCAATGCTAAAGTCTCTCCTAGTGTCAGATTCGGTACTGGAGTGGTTTCGTGGGTACCTTTTCGGGCGGCGGCAGTGTGTTCGTGCCAATGACAAACTGTCATGTTTTAGCGATGTCACTGCCGGTGTACCACAGGGCGGTGTCCTTTCTCCTTTCCTCTTTTCGATATTTATCAACTTTCTTACTCCACTCCTTTCCTGTCAATTCCACTTGTATGCTGACGACCTGCAAATCTATTCTCAATCCTCCGTCGATGATATTGACAGTATGATCGCCAGTCTTAACGCTGACCTTGTGACTATTTATGAGTGGAGTCGAACCCATGGCTTAACGGTCAACCCCGACAAGTCACAAGCCATCATCTTCGGGGGCACTAAACAAATAGCTAAATTGGATAAAATATCTATCCCTGCGCTGGCGTTCAACGGCGTCTCATTGAACTACTGCCGCACTGTCAAAAACCTAGGTGTCCTCTTCGACTCCACTCTTTCCTGGTCTCCTCAAGTGTCTGAGATGAGTCGAAAAGTGTTCGCTTCCTCTGGCTCGCTTCGGAGGTGGAAAAACTTGCTTCCTGTACGGACCAAGGTAGAGCTTGCGCAATCTCTCCTTCTTCCGATCTTGGACTATGCTGATGTTTGCCTCGTTGACTTGAATGAGGATTTGCTTGATAAGTTACAACGCCTACAAAACCTCTGCATCAGGTTTATCTACGGTTTGCGTAAGTTTGACCATGTGTCTCAATTCAGGCGTGAGCTTGAATGGTTACCGATTAGATTGCGTCGTGAAGAACATGTTCTTATTCTTGTCTACAACGTGCTGTATGATCCTCGATCCTTCTTATCTTAAAGACTGTTTCCGGTTTCTCGGTGAGGATCACAATCGTGGTCTAAGGTCCAAATCAGATAATGTGCTAAAGGCTCCTTTCACTCGATCCGGATACTTTAAGTATTCTTTTACTGTCCAAGCTACATTCCTTTGGAACAAATTACCTTCTGAAATCCGTCACTCCAAGTCTAGGTATAATATGTATGTTAATATATTAGAATTTGTATGTTTATATTATTTATGTATCTCTTATGTTATTACGTAATATATATCATTAGATCTTGTGCACTTTCCCTATCTCCTTCATATTATGTCCATAAACCAAAGGTTGTCTGGAAAAGATCGCTCTTAGCGATAAGACCGCCATTGCCCATACTAGTATTAAGATTGTGTCATGTGTAACTGTTTCTTGTGTATGTGCAATAAAGTGTTTATCTATCTAAGAAGTCAATATGTAGTAATTCGCGGCCATACAAGGAACACCCGCTTTTGGTCCAAAGATTGTAACTAGTGGCTTATGGTCAGTACGTAAAAGAAATTCCTGCCATACAAATATTGGTGAAACTTCTTAACGGCAAACACAATAGCGAGCGCTTCGCGTTGTATTTGACTATATTGTTGTTCGGCCGGTGTGAGCGCGCGCGACGCGTAGCTGACGGGCCGTTCGGCACGGCCGTCCGGGCCGGCCGGCTGCGCCAGCACTGCCCCCACCCCGCGGGCGCTTGCGTCACACGTTACTATCACCTGCTTATCTTGATCATAGTGCGAGAGCACGTCTGCGCTCGTTAATATTTTTTTTAGTAAACTAAACGCGTCTTTGCATTGTTTATCCCAATTCCAATCAGTCGATTTTTTCAATAGTCTATATAACGGGGCCAAGTTCGAACTCATGTTTTTAATAAACTTAGCATAAAAATTTACCATCCCTAAGAAAGACCGTAACTCAGTTACACTGTTTGGTGTAGGTAACTTAACTATAGCTTTTATCTTGTCTGTATCCGTATGAATTCCATTTTTATCAATAATGTAACCTAAGTATGACACAGAGTCTGCAAAAAACGCATATTTCTTTTTGTTTAATCTGTAATCCGTTTTTGCGCAATCGTTAAAAAACAATTTCGAGCGTTTTCATGTGATCCATAGTATTACTTGCCATTACCAGTAGGTCATCCATAAAAACTGATACTCCTGGGATATTTCTCATAATATTTGCCATAATACGTTGAAATATTGCTGGACTCGATGCTAATCCGTACACAAGTCTGTTATATATAAATAAACCACGATGTGTATTGATAACAGTGTATTTTTTCGAGTCGTCTAGTTCAATTTGATTATATGCAGAAGATAAATCGATTTTCGAAAATTGAGTGCCCCCATTTAAATCTGCAAATAATTCTTCCACCCGCGGTAACGGATACTTATCAACCAACAAAGAGGGGTTCAAGGTTACTTTATAATCGGCACAAATACGTAATTAACCATTGGGTTTACTTACGACTACCAGCGGCGTAGCCCACTCCGAGAAGTCGACAGGCTCGATCGTGCCGTTGAGCAACATGTTGTCTAGCTCCCGGTCTACCTGGTCGCGCAGCGCGTACGGCAGCGGGCGCACCTTGCAATACACTGGCCGCGCACTCTCTCGCACATGCAGCGTCGCCTGACCACCCGTGTACCTTCCCAGTTGTTCATCAAACAATTCTTTATACCTATCGAGTAAAGATGACATACTGTTAGAATTTTTTAAATTTTAAACACCGCTTATACCACTATTATGAAATACAAGCAATTGTACCCTAAGTTCAGACAACCACTGTCTTCCCAACAAAGAAGTAGTGCCCCTTCAATTACTTTACATTTCTGCGTGGGTAGTTGTAATTGATAACACCTGTTTTTAAGAGCTCTTAAAGAATATTTTATTATTTTTTAATTATTAATTGTACATAACTGAGAGTGAATAATCTTAAATGATAATCTAAAGGATCTACTCGCCAACTGTTATCTCCTGCTAAAGTAACTTCTTTCACAAGCAAAAACAATGGAACATCTGAAGCAGTCACTCACTGAAATGATGACACTTTTTAACACGCGAATGTCAAACTATGAAGCTGAACTGCAGAAGGCACCACCCACTACAACCACCACAATAAGTCTGGCAACAGATTTCTCCACCTTCAAGAGTTTTATCGCTAAGTCCCTAAGCTGCTTTCAGCGCCAAATCGAAGTCCTTGCCAACAGTGTTGATCGGCTGGAGATGCGGAGCCGAAGAAAGATGCTGCTGCTGCATGGTGTGGCTGAGCAACAGAACGAGAACACCTCTCAGGTGGTGGTCAAAATGCTTCAAGACAGCTTGAAGATTAATAATTTCAAGATTAGTGATGTCAAGCGTAGCCATAGGATGGGGCGGTCTACAGTAGGTCAGAAATCAAGACCAATTGTTATCAAGTTCCAAGACATTACTCTTCGTGATAAGGTGTGGTTTGCCAAAGCTCTGTTTAAGGGTACCGGGTTCACTATGTCAGAATTCTTGACAAAGACGAGACACGATACTTTCATGAGTGCAAGAGAAAGATTTGGCATAAATCGTTGCTGGACAAGAGAGGGCTATGTCTTCGTCCTCGGTCCGGATAGCACGCGTCATCGTGTTTCATCACTTGGAGAGCTGAACGGGATCGCCACGGAGACTGAGCCATCAAAACCAGCCTCCGCTGCATCTAAACCAACATCAACGGTGAGAAGCAGGCGTGTGGCGGCGACAACAGTCCGGAAGTAGCCGTGCCTCAGTCATGAAGTACCTGTTCGTATTTTCATTCATTATTCTTTATGCTTTGTTGCTTTTCTTACTAACCCTCGCTTTACTAACAATTTTTACTTGTGTACGTAGGTTTCTTGTTAAAATATTGTAGGTACGTAGGTAGGTATCTAATTAATAATTTCCTCTTTGATCTCACTGTTTTGTAGTTTGTCACTCACTCATGCCACTGTCAATGTCAAGTTTTTTATTTTTATTTTTATTTTTTTCATTTTTTGTACCGCGAAGGAACAGGCTAAGGTCAGAGACCATACTGCCTAGTCATTAGTTTTTTTTTATTTCTTTTTTCCCTTGATGATAATGAGGGTTTATTCGGGCTGGGGTCCGCTATTTTTATTGTTATGCTTTTTCGCTTTGCTTGTCATGTTCCAGTACGTGTCTTTTGCTCGAACGCTATATTTGTTTGCTTTTTTAAATTATTTTTGCTGTGTTTAGTTTAAGTTCTTATTTTATTAGTTAATTAGATTACGCAAACAGTAACTGGCGGGTGGACAATATTTAGTTTGGTTTATTTATTTTATTTTAAATTAAATTATTATTGTTACTTATTTGTTTATATCACAGACATTATATCGACATATTAGTATTTTGTATTTAGGTTTTTATTATATATTGTAATTTAAATTTAGTTCTAGTTTTTAATAATATTATATGTAATTTTGTTATGTCTAAACTTAGTAGCAGCGATACGGATGGCTTTTTATCGGCTTGCAGTAGTGATGACAGCTTTTCTAGCATTCCCACTCTCTCTGAGAATCTAGCGTCCCAGTTCTATGGTCTAGAAATTTTTCATATAAATGCTCAAAGCATTCCGGCACATTTCTCCGATATACTGACAAGCTTTGATGGTAATTATATACATGCCGTTCTGGTATCCGAGTCATGGCTTAAGCCCTGTCTCCCTTCTACTTCTTTCTCCTTGCCTGGTTTCCATCTAATTAGAAATGATCGTGTTGTCGGCGGCGGGGGTGGTGTTGCCATTTATCTTCGCTCAAACATTTCTTTCTCTATTGTTGATGTGTCAGCACAGCCACCGCCGTCTACTGCGGGCGAGCATCTCTTCTTGGAAATTACTCTTAATAGCGCCAAAATCCTTCTTGGTGTTTATTATAGTCCCTCCTCACGCATCAACTACTTTTCATCTTTCGAAATCCTACTTGAAAAACTTACTCCCTCTTACAGTCACACCATTATTATGGGCGACTTTAACACCTGTCTTCTCAAAAATGATTGCCGCTCTTCTGCACTTCTCTCTATCTTGCACTCCTGTAACTTATCTGTTCCTTCATTAAATGCTACTCACTATTTTCCCAACTGCTCCCCATCTCTTCTAGACCTTTTAGTTGTCTCTTCTCCTGATCACATTGCTAGGCATGGACAGTGTTCTGCTGATGCATTTTCCTACCACGATCTAATCTTTCTTTCGTACAAGATTCGTCCTCCTAAAAATATTCACAAAACTCTGTTGCAACGCAATTTTAGTGGCGTAAATGTTGACAAACTTCGTAAGGATGCCATCAATATTGACTGGGCACCGCTTTTTGAAGCTGAGTCGGTGGATGAGATGGTTGCTTTTTTTGCCTCTAACATCATAAAACTTTACGATGAGCATGCTCCAGTTCGCGCAGTTAGACTGAAACATCCTCCATCACCATGGCTCACAGATGACATCAAGGCCCTCAGCCACAGGAAATCTGTTGCCAAGTGTAGATATAAGCTTAAGCCTACTTCATACAACCGGGAAAGATATGTTGCTATTCGGAATCACTGCAATAAGGTGTGTAGGAATGCGCAACGCCACTTTATCCATAATTCCGTTGAAGACGGAGATCCAGCCAAAGTCTGGAAATTTCTTAATACCTTGGGCATTGGTAAATCACGTCAAGCTTCGACTCCTAAAGATTTGGATATTAATTCTTTAAATAAACATTTCTCTTCCTCTACCAATTTTGATACGGTTACTAAAACCAACACTTTAAACTTCCTTTCAAGTATTCCTAGCCCTAATTATGCTCCATTTGTCTTTTCTACTTTCACCGATTGTGACGTTAAGAAGAGCATATTGTCGATCTCTTCAAATGCAGTGGGTGCCGATTGTGTCAGTCGAAAGATGATATTACCTATCCTTGATGAAATCCTTCCCGTCATCTCCCATATTCTCAACCTTTCGGTATCAAGTGCCTCGTTTCCCACCGATTGGAAAGAAGCCCAGATCTTTCCCCTACCCAAGAAGTCCAATCCAACATCCATCCAAGACTATCGCCCTATTTCTATTTTACCATTCCTCTCCAAGGTCCTTGAACGCCTTGTCCACAACCAGCTCAGTCCCTTCCTGTGTAGAAATAGTCTATTGAATCCGTATCAATCTGGTTTTCGGCCTGGCCACAGCACCACTACAGCCTTGGTTCACATTGCTGACGACATAAGGTTGGGCATGGAAAACGGAAAAGTTACGGTTCTTTCTTTACTTGATTTCAGTAATGCTTTTAACACCGTAGAATTTGACGTCCTGCTCGGCATATTGCGCTCTATTAACGTATCTCCAACGGTGATTGACTGGTTTCGTAGTTACCTGTTTGGGCGCCGGCAGCGTGTTCGTATTGACGACACCTTCTCTAGATGGTGTGATACGTCTGCTGGTGTACCGCAGGGTGGCGTTTTATCTCCCATGCTCTTTGCTATTTTCATAAATTCTATCTCAAATCATCTAACTTCCTCCTACCACCTTTATGCAGATGACCTACAGATTTATATGCAAGTTCCCGTAGAACAATTAGATGTAGCTATCACTACACTTAATTCTAACTTGGCTGCAATTTGTGAATGGAGCAAATCTTTTGGACTTCAAGTAAATCCCACCAAAACACAAATCATATGTATTGGCAGCCCTAGAATGACATGTAGAATCGATGAGTCATTGTTACCTAAGATTTATTTTGATGGTGCTGAGCTGTATTTGAGTGACTGTGTCAAGAACTTAGGTATCATGTTTGACAAAAATTTAACCTGGAGCCCTCAATTACAAGAACTTAGTCGCAAAATGTTTGCATCTGCGGGGTCTTTGAGAAGACTTCGCAATTTTCTACCAACCGCCACTAAAATTGCTCTTGCACAGTCTCTTCTTCTTCCCATATTGGATTATGCCGATGTCAGTTATATCGATCTCACAGAGGAGCAACTTAATAAACTTGAGCGTCTTCAAAATTTTAGTATACGATTCATATTTGGACTTCGCAAATATGATCATGTTTCCGAGTTCCGTACGAAACTCAAGTGGTTGCCTATTCGCCTTCGCCGGAATGCTCATATTCTGTCCCTCCTTTTCAATATTTTGTTCAACCCTACCACTCCCTCTTATCTTAAAAATCGTTTTAAATTCTTGTGTGACTCTCACTCACGATCATTAAGATCTGCACATAACCTGATACTCGAGATGCCCGCACATTCTACAAAATTTTATGACAGGTCTTTCACAGTACTGGCTGCTCGTTTGTGGAACAATTTGCCTTTGACAATCAAAATGGCCAAAACGCTACCGATTTTCAAGAAACTGGTCAATAATTATTACTTGTCCTTATAGCCACCCGTTTAGTAAGATCGCTACATTATGTAGTTTAGATGCTATTTATTTCTAATTATATAATATATATATGTGTATTTAAATATATTTATGATGGATGTGTATATGTATATATGAGTATGTATATAATATGAATGTATTTATTTAAGTATTTTATTATATTATACTTATTAAACATTAGTCTTACTATTATATATTAATTATTATAATAATATCCATGGTGCACTACAAGCCCACTTTTAATTTTAAATCAATCTTGTCCATCCAAAGGTTGTCTGGAAGAAATCACTTTTAGTGATAAGACCGCCATTTGTACGTCTACTTATATATAGTTGTATTTTTGTTTGTTGTCAAAAATGTTTTTCTTGTGGTGTACAATAAAGTATATTTATCCTTATCTTTATCTTTATTACATATAAGTCTAACTCTTTAATACAATTAGCATATTTAACTTTAGGTTTTATAATACCTATAGGCCTCACCTTACTACCATCATAAAAGCGCAATGTTACAGAACACGTTTTTATCGGTAATTGCCTAAACATATCATCATAAGTACATTTGCTTATGCACGATAATGCACTGCCTGTATCAACCTCCATTAATAACGTCTTATTTTCTATGAGCATTGGAATGCTTACCGCTGGATAACTTCTTAGCGACATTTGATAAACCGCTTTCTCTTAAGACGAACCCTCTTTGGCATAGTGTTCTTCATCCTCAGGCTCCGCGTAGTACTGGCCTGACTGCGCGCGACTATTTCGCAGGTAGTTATTTTTATATTTTTCAGTGCTTCCTCGGTTTTCTTTCTTGTTAAACGAATGTTTCCCTTGCCTCTTATCTGGACACATCCGCTGTAAGTGGTCCATCCGCTTGCATCTGCTACATTCGTATGCACGGAACCTACAATCTTTGAGCGTGTGATAGACGGAACCACAGCAAGTACATCGGTCTCCCCCGCCGATCCCGCGCTCGTTACTTACGCTCGCACGGCTCAACGACACGCCGTGCAGGTCTTCCTGTACCCTCGTCAGTTCTGTCCGTGGTTTTTCTACAACTGCAGAGTTTCTCTCCGCAGCCTCTAAGGCTGTTGCTAGTGAGATTGCCTTGCTGTACGTTAACCCAGCTTCTGCAAATAACCTCTGCCTGATGATGTCATTGGCTAACCCGCAAACCAGTTGATCTCGCATATTTTCTTCAAGCGTGCTACCAAATTCACAAAATCTTGATAAGCGCTTTAGTTCTGCCACGTAGTTGGCAATACTCTCCCATTCGAGCTGACGTCGTTGCCTGAATTTGTACCTCTCTGCCATTTCTGATGGTTTAGGTTGTAAATGATCGCCTACGATCTTCACAATGTCTTGAAAACCCAGGCTCGCTGGTGTTCGCGGGCTAGTTAAATTCACAATTAGTTCGTATGTTTTATCACCAACGTTCGCGATCAAAGTAGGCACGTGCAATTCCGCCTTTATGTTATTAACCACAAAGTACATTTTTAACCGATCACAATATGTAAACCAGTTACCGCTGTCCACGTCGAATTCCGAAATTTTGCCGATTGACATCTTTAGCACTGATTCTGTACGTAATTCACAACACGCGTAGATTTTATTCGTTATCCTCGTCGCCAAATAGTGTGTTCTGAAGGAGTGAAATGAAAAGCGTCCGTTCTGTATCGAGTATATTGCGAGACAAAGTTCACCCAGATATTTGATAGTTACCCTACGTTACAAATAATGTTTATTCTACCCACTATACATACACAACACTTATGATCATTATTATTTAAACAAAAACGAATGTGTTAAGTATTGAAACTTTATGTGATACAACATAGTTAAACTTAGTTTAAATAATTAAATTTCATACAAATAGTGAGGATTTGAGGAGGCAGATGTTAAACATCTTTCCGTCGGTCCTCGTGTGTGATGGATACCCTGTTGGCTATCGCCGAAAGCGGTATGTAATATAAGCGAGAAGTATATACCAAACAGGGTAGGAGCCAGGACACAACCCTGTCGCACTCCTCTGGGGACCTCGAACGGTTCTGATAGATTTCTATTAAAAACCACTGACCCCTTCATGTCCTCATGGAACGATGCCACGAGACGAAGAAGCTTAGGTGGACACCCAATGCTCTCGAGCGCTGTGTACAATCCTTTCCGGCTGACCGTATCGAAGGCCTTATTAAGGTCAACGAAGGCTGCAGCTAAGGGGATCTTTTGTTCACGACACTTCTCTTGCATTTGGCGAAGTGTGAAAATCATGTCAACTGTGGAACGCCCGGAGCGGAAACCACACTGTGACTCAGGATAGACGCGCTCTGCAAGCTTTTGGAGTCTTGATAGAATGACTAGGCCAAAAAGCTTGCCAACTACGCTCAAAAGAGAGATACCGCGGTAGTTGTTACAGTCGCCGCGGTCACCTTTCCCTTTGTATAATGTGATGATGTTAGTGTCACGCATATCCCTAGGCACACCTCCCGCGTCCCAGCATTTACACAATAGATTGTACAAGATTGGTCTCACGCATTCGAGTTTAACTATTTCAGCTTGGGTGCCGTCGCCGCCAGGACTCTTCCCGCGCTTAAGCCGATTGACAGCCTTGGTGAACTCCTCTACAAACGGTGGATCATCTAACTCGGTCATTACATCCAGTTTGGGCATGTTTTACACAGCCTCCGGATGTATGTCGACTGGACTCGAGTAGAGATCGGTGTAGTGCTCGACCCAGCGGTCAAGTTGATTTTGGCTATTTAGGATGATAGCACCATTCACGTCCTTGAGAGGAGCTGTCTTCTTGGCGACAGGTCCAAGGACCCTTTTGATGCCTTCATAAACACCGCTTATGTGTCCACTGTCGACACACAATTGCATGGTGCGACCGAGTTCTGACCAGTACGAGTTAGCAAAGTACCGTGCACTTCGTTGAAGAGCAGCTTTTGCGTTACGAAGTGCTTTTTCAGTCTCCGGAAAGGGATTAATGCGGTGTCTTAGGGCAGCATCGCGCTTGGAGTCAAACAGAGGTGGTAGATGTTCAACGTTTTCTGTAAACCAGTCCTGGGACTTGTTTTTCTCAAATCCGAAAACCTCAGCGGCGCTTTCAGTCAGTAGTTTTTTGACACTTTTCCACTACAAACCGAAGTAATTGGTTAGCCAATTAAGTATGTGATGGCTGCTGCAACTGAAGTGGTTGTATTCGCTTTTGTTTCCCAGTTCCCTACAGAGACCATATTTGTCCTTACATTAACTATAACAAATTGATGAATATGCAGTCTAGACGTACCCTCCACTTTGCTTGTTTGCTATTTGGCATTGTCAAGTCACAAGACCCATCATATTTATACGAAAAGCTCCAATTTTCCCTACGACCATGTAAAGATGCCTCTCGTCTTGTATGCCCAAGTCATAGAACAAAGCTTTCAGAGGTAGCTTCCGTTATTCATCCACAAAATGTTGAAACAATATCCCTTCCTCCTTAAGGAATTCCGTTACTGCTGGCTCATTTAAGCGAAATTATAGTAAATACTTACTACATCTACAATGTTCACCCTGAGTATATGCGACATGCTTGCAATTCCATGTTTTAGGCTTAATTGTATAATGTATGTGGGTATAGAAATATTATAATTGTATGCTCTTTTATGTATTGTTAATTTCATGGTTGTCATAATAATATGTAGTCGGTCAGATGTGTACCTTGTTTAGTTTGTTTAAGTTTAAAGTTTTTGTTTTATTGTAAATAAAAAAAAAAGATTTTTAGTGGGTATCCACGTAAGATAAGCGTCGTAAGATTGGGTTTATCCAATGACATTTTGCTGAGTGAAGGCCCTTTGGTACCTCGATGTTTTATGTTATGTTTTATAAATTGTTAATTGTTCTGTGTTTTGCTATGTTTCATTTTTGTGTTAAATGTATTTTCTTTTTAAATTGTACCAATAAACGTTTTTCTATTCTATTCTATTCTAAGTTGATTCAGACCTTCCAATATTGTTGATGTTTTCCCACTAAAATATATTTTTTCCATCTCCATCTTTCGGCTTCTCTGCAGTGGTGACCCCGGCGTAATCTCAACACGCCCATACCCTTTGGCATCCCTAAATAGTTTTCTGTACAATAGAATAAACTTTTCTTTATGTATTTACCGCTTGAACAAAGTACAATGTAAAAAACCGTACAAAATAGGCTAAAAGGGCAAACATATGATGAGACAGAGAACATATTATTAGTAATTACATAATTTTTCAGACTATTTAGAAAATAGTGCTGATTAATTAGAGCAATAAATAATATTATTCGAGGTGTCCATTGTTACGTTGTAAATTCTGGTCCCTGTCTGCCTTTGCTAATCTACAATAAGGGTTCGCAATAATTAAACAATAGTTACCTGAAATCATTGTTGGTAAATTATCGGGTTTCCAAAAACATTAATCATTGTAGTTTGTTTGAATTGAATCCATTATTTCTTCATAATATAGACATGTAGCTTTGGCTGACACATTACTAGAAAAACTTTTATTGCGTTTTCAATTAATACACCTTTGGAAATCCGTTTTGGCAAGACTAACGTTAGATTTAAAGAAATTAAGTTAATTTCTGTGTTTGTTTACATTTTGATTTATTTTGACATTTGTCGGAGACAATTTCTGACAGCCCATAGACACATAGAGGCGGAGCGAAATTGCTATCAAAAAAGTATTTAAAATTATCACTTCAATTTTAAATAATAGCCGATACAGTTCGGATTATAAACTACTTAATAAATTAATATTTATAATATTTCCTTTCGGTAATTAAATTGAAATAAATAAATCCGGAAATGGAACTATTTTTTCTATAAAGACTTTTATCTAGAACATTCGATTGTGATAAATATTTTTTATCTGGATATTGTCTCTGCCCGTAGGGGTAGCCAGAGAGGAAAGTAATACTCAGTAATATTTAGACAGGGTAAATAGTCCGGGAAATTTAATTTCAATATAATAAAAAAAACGCATTTCACATTGCTAAACGTTAAATTTTTTAGTTCATGTAGTTGGATTTATGACAGATTCTTTCAGTGTCAGGACGAGTGGTTAAAACGTCATATTTGACGTTTTGGTAGTTTGAAGGAAAAGTTCTCAAAGAACAGAATGTTAATAATTTCCACATTTTCAGGTAAAAATCCTAGGATAGCCGTCCATTTTTAGGGCTTCCGGCTGAGTAAAATCGCGGAACAGAGATTCATTCTCGTCGTTGTGGTCCAAGTAGTAGCTGGAAGAATCATTTTACTAAGGTAGGATTTTATTGTGAAATGATATCAGGGAAGTAAAAGGGTTTTTTTAGAGGGAGTGTTGGGATGGTATGGTCTACAGTGTGTTGTAATTCCAGGAATCCGTGCGCACATCACAAGTTCCAGCCCCCTTGCAGCCCGGCCGCCACGCGCCACGTAAGCCTTATCACAGCGCGTAAGTATAACTTAATCATTGTTCATAAGTGTTTCCGTCAAGCTCTGTGACCCATAGGCTCAATTATAACTAAGAATCCAGAAATTCGATTCTGAAGGTTTTTGAATCATTCCGTGGCAACTTGTATCGCCAAGCCATGTGGCATGTGTGTCAACCCTCTTTAGAAAGTGGATACTCCATCACCCAACAATAATCTAGCATTGTTTAGTCGAATATAATGCCTTGTTGTACCTTGTGTCCTAGTTAAATGTGAAAAAACACTAAATTTAAAAAATGGTGTTACCTAGTAGTGAACTAGTGTTAGTTTATAGTTGTACCACAACGCAGGGATGCTAGGAACACACCAGTTAAGTAGCGAGTCCCTGGAGACCTATTACGAAATGATCTATCCGAATGTTCGGGTCCGACCGACATTCGTCCGAAGTTCCGATTGTTTAGTTATTACGAAACAAGTTCGGATTCGACCGGTTCGTACGGAACCAAAGACAAACTTCAAAAGAGTTTCGGAACGAATGATATTAACAACTAGTGTTACTCCACATAATACTTTTATGGCGATACAATTAAATTGTCTGTTTAACACAATATATCTCTTATATTACTGAATAATTAAATATTGTAATTAAAGAAACATGAAGTTTATATAGAATTCTAAAATATTTATTGGGAGATATTCTATAAATGGACGATATTCGGAATACGTTAAATCATAAGACTGTAACATAGACTTACTTTGCTTGTTAAAAAAAAACTTCAGAATACGTAAACAAACAAGAGGCACGGTCTCTTTTTTGCATAAGTTTTTTGTTGTGATTTTTTGGACTACTTTGATAATTTCTCACTCAAGAAGTGATAAAATGCATACCAACAAGAAATGGATTGTGGTTTTGATAAAACTACTCACGAGAGCCGTAAATCTTAAGTTCAAGTGGATAGTGCAACATAATCTTATAGACGGCCACGGGAAACGCTTAAAAACAAGAGTAAGCTGAAATATTTTAACTATTTCAAACTTAAAATTATGGAATGATTAAGTGGGCCCAATGTCGTTTCGTGTTAGAGTTTTGTTGGAAGTGAAACTTATTATTCAAAAAACCTTTGGCGTGTCATCATGTCTACTCCAACTGCAGAACAGCTTGAAACCTTATTCAACTTCCTCGAGGAGCATCGGGATTTAGCCCGAGGCATCATAAGGAGTGTGGAAGGTCGCTTACGTTCCCACCAATTATGGGAAAGTATTTGCACCACTTTAAATGCCATGGGAGGGTGCACGAAAACAACAAAGCAGTGGCAGAAAGTAAGTTTGATTTTTTATTACCTACCATTAATTTTATATATTTAGTTATTGCATTGCAGTGTCACTACTCTATTAGAAAGTTAACAAAACATACAAATAACTACTTAACTATTGTTTTTTCCATTTGACTTAGGTTATGTAGGGCACATTTTGAATTATACCTAGGTAGTAAAGTATTTCATATTTTGTGTGATTAGTGTCTACAGGGAACATCACAAGTGATTGAAAATTTGTAATTAGACCAAAATAATTATCTGACAACATACTTAAATGAAATAAGTTTTAAAAATGATTATTTTAACAACAACATTATTATATATTTTAGGTTTGGACTGATAAAAAAATATTTGGCCAACGAGGCAGCGGCAGCGGCTCGAAGATCCGCTTCTGCTACAGGTGGTGGACCATCATCAGCTCCTCAGCTTTCGAAATGGGAGTTGAGGGTGGTATCAATCATGGGAGATGGATTTGGCGAGCCGCAAACTACAGCCAGAGTTTCTGCATTTGTTGATGTAAATATATTTTAATTTATGAGAGCAATACTTATAATATTTATTTTCTGTGCAAACATTAACTATGATTAAAATTTATTTTCAGCCAGTTCAAGAGCCACCTTCATTGGGGCCATATAGTGTTCCAGAAGAGGTAGAGACAGAAGAAATCACTTAGACAGAAGAAATCCCTTATCTTGGTAGGTTAGCAAGAAATATTTAGCTAGTAAGTAATATATTTTATTTGCTTGTCTTCTTTATTGTTATTGTGTTTAAATCACATTTTACTTTACAGAAAACCCAACAGAAGAGAGAGATCCCACCGACCAGGAGAATCTGGTAGGTACAAGTGGTGTAGCTCCAAGCACACAGAGAACCATTGTGCCACCTTTAACTGCTACTCAAACACCAAGTAAGTTCAGTCAAAACAATAAATAATATTTTATTAAAATTCCAACAAACAAAATATGTTTCAAATATCAGATATTAATGCTATAATGAAGTTACATTAAATTAACCTTTATCATTAAAAATGTCTCCAAAACATTCAGTAACTGCGATTTCTAAATAAAACTAAAAGTAAAAATAGTTTTGATGGAATACATAAAGTAAATAATTTATTACTGTAGTACTTATATTTATTTCATTGCTGTGTACTGCTACTACTGTAATCTATACATATAATGAAACAGTAACACAGCCAAATCTGAAAATCAGGATTACTGCGTACTACTGACATGATATAGACCAAAAAAACATTAGAGAAGATACCTTTTCACGCTAAAACTACTGAACCGATTGTATCGAAATTTTGTATATAGATAAATTACACGTACGAAGTCGCGGGCAACAACTAGTATTTTAATAAATTACCTTAACTTGTTCAGTGGTGCTAAAAACTCTTGTCTATAAATAATTGTATAAAAATACTTATGGTTAAGGTCATTCAATAATATACTTACGAAATGACGATATTAATAGCTATACAGATAGATACTCTAAATTTAACTATTAATGTACTTTTGCAGGAATGCAAGAACAAAGATTGCCTCGACGCCAGTCAGCTGATAGATCATTTCGAGAATATTTGCTCCGACTTGAAGAGGCTCGGTTGCACCTTGACGAGCAACGAAATGAATATTTGTCGCACTTGGTGCATTTGGCTGATATACGGGTGGCTCTAGTGGAATTATGTGGGCTGGCGAGACAATTTCTGGAGCAGCAAAGACGTAGTTAAGGGGGTGCCGCGCGACCGCACAAAAAGACATAAGTCTTCTTTTAAGTTCATTAAACTTAAAAGCAAAATCAATCATATTGATATTAACAATAAGATCAATTCTGCTTTGAAGTTTTAGACCTAGTAATTTAATTAGACCAGTGTTTTTATTTTGCGAAATGTGCAAAACCATCACGCGCTTGTGTTAAAAATTAAATTTACTTTTAAAGAAGGGGATGTAAGAATTATTGTTTCATGCGTAAATTTAAGAAAGTTTTCAAAAAAATATGTTTTAGATGTCCTTAGATTTATGTATTGTTTGTAATTTTTTAAAGAATTTGTTATAAATTTCAACAAGGCATGACCTTGTGCATAGATCAGGCTAACTTACAAAGAATTATTGTTTAAAATTAAGAGAGTTTTCGAATAAATATGTGTTTAGATGTCATTAGATTTATGTACTTGATGTTTTTTTATTTTTAAAGAATTTGTTTCAAATTTCTACAAAGCATGACCTTGTGCAATGATCAGGCTAACTTACATAAGTTCTTTTAATGTATTTAACTGAATCAGCGCATAGTATAAGTGACTTAAAAATACGTAAATTTTCACAACTTCGTGCAGGACTCGCTTAAAGGGGCAGTGAATATAATCTATTAGCTAGTATTCTAGGTTTTAGATGTTGATTTATAATTTATAAATTATATGTTTGAAAGATTATGTATGACGTAAAAATAAAGGACAATGCACTTTAACTGGTCTGAAATTTTACTAGACCTCAGCCGTTGATAAAACCTATGGCAAACGGTATCAATTGTAGCAACATTTTCTATGGCACCAAAACATCTAACCCGGTGGAAAAAAGTTACAGCAATAAGAATAATAAAAAGTTTGTAACATTGTTTTTATTTCACAATCTTATTATTATTCTCATTGCTTTAACTTTTTACCCCTGGGTTAGATTTTTATGGTGCCATAATAAAGATAGTTACTACTGATAAGAGCTATTAGTTGGATTTTGGGCCCAAAATGTATGGAAAAGTTGCATTGTCCATTAATGATTTATAAATATTTGATTTCTTATTGATGTTCAGTCAAATGGTAGTTTTTAGTTTTTTTTTATAATAAATGTTAGGGTTCCAACCAATGTAAGTACATTAATTTGGAATTATACAGGTATTATGAAAATAAAAATAATAAATTTTTTGTAAATAAATACATTAGGCATCATATAATTTTAATTAGCTAAGTTTATATAAGTAATCAAATTTATTTTCTAAATACATTATTCAATATTAATGTTACTTAGTAATAATTTACTTAACGACTATATTAGCATTAGGATTAAAATCACAAAAAAATACCTAATTAAAATTATTATATTATACTCTTATCTATTTAATATTGCTATCACCCTTTCCCTCTCCCTTTAGCCCCTTCTTAATGCTTCTACAGACGAAGCTTCAGGGCGATATGTGACCTGCCAAGAATTCTCTATATCGAGGTCGTCTGGGGTCAGCGGAGGAGCATCCACGCCAGCTCTAATGCACATATTGTGTAAGACACAACAGGCCAAAATGATTTGGCCTGCGGTCTCTGGTTGGTAGTGAAGCTCCCTCGCTGCCAACAGACACCTCCACCGACCCTTTAATATCCCAAATGTGCGCTCTACGGTGGAACGAGCACGTTTATGCACAGCATAGTATCGGCCCTCTGGAGTGTTCTCTTCAACATTGCCCAATGGTACCTATCAGCAAATAATGCCGTAAAGGATATTCTGAATCACCTGTAAAATAGAAAGTTATGCGTTTTTAAAGTAGATAGGATAGCATGTATGTATGTTAACAATCGCGATTGAGAGATCACATTGTAATCCTTTATGAGTTTAAAACCAAAAATATTTAGTGAGCTACATGTAAGTCCGATATCTACATGTTGTTTGACAGAGATTGTTTTAGCGATAAGCGCTCTTTGTTACTGTGTACTGTACTATGCCTTTCCTTATGTTTGGGTATAATAAACAAAGTGTTTTGTATTGTATTGTAAGTAGGTACCTAATAGATATGTTGAATGTAGTTGCTCCGGGCTTTGATCTCGCTTTGAGACCAAATAAATGCATCATGGGTTGCTCCACCATATGAAGCGTCTATATTTATAATGTAACAGTCGGTGTCACATATCTGAAAAAAAACAAAATATTGGTCAACATATAACTTTTTAATAATTTGGCTTAATAAATCTAAAATTTACAGAAATTTCACTGAAATGTAAATGATGCAAAAAATCTATTGTTTCAGTTGGGAATCGAACTCGCGCCCGTAGCTTTATTCAACGTTTCATTCATTTTAGCTAAATATTTTGTAGGTATGACTGTATATTAACAACTAGCTTTGAAGCATATAAAAATTATTACTCACCATTTGAATATTAATAGAATGGAAATGTTTCCTATTAAAAAAACCTCTCGTCGTGCTCAGTGGGCCTAATGATTGCAACGTGTGTGCAATCAATGCACCCAACCACCCCCGGAATACGATATCTCTCATAAAACCTGAAAAATAAAAAAATACATGGCATTGAAGTATTATATACTTTTACACAAGTTTCTTCTTCTCAGTCGTGCACTCTCGAATGAGTGGTTGTGATCATGTTTTGGTCGTCGTCACCGCTTCTCTCGTGATGCGTCGCCATGTATCCCTGTTTGGCAGAGTGAGAGCAAACACACAAGTTTATGGACCTTGTAAAATAAAAACTTATGCTAATTAGATCGGCACGGAACAGAAGGGACTGGCATAAATAAAGGGAGGCCTATACCCAGCAATGGGTGGTTGCGGGCTGATTGATTGATTGATTGATTGAATTAGACAACATCAGATACATTATTATAAGTAGTATAATATTTGTGATATGGTAATTGGACACAACAAAGGTAGCACAAACTTTCTTTTATGAACAATCATTTAAACCAAGATGTTTCTAAAGATCCCAACCCAAACATAAATTTTCGCAAAATTAAGATCAAGTTTTCAAGAATAAATAGTCTTATGGAATACATTTTATTGCCATTACCTACGTGGTGTACATTAGGTGACTTGCATGCATTTTTACTTCAAATAAATTACAAATAATACATCAAATCTTACTTTGTCTTAATAATGTTCCTATCAACTGCATTCTAAATGAAAAATAGGGAAATTTTATATATTTTTGTAGTATGGTTGAGGTATTGATTCCCAATGTGACCTCACGCAGACAACGTGACACAGTTAGCTGGGCCATCGGAGTGTCTGTGCTTAGCCCCACAGAACCTTGATAACTGCCCCGGGCATAAAAATTTAAGGCAACTAATATCTGAAATCGAAAGTTCCATGTTGTTACAGCATTAAGGAAATAACATTGAGCTAAAACACTATACATACCTTTGTAGCCGGGTCTATTCCACGGGCATTTCGCTTTGGAGGTAAAAAGTTCCCGACTGAGTCTATAATTGCTTATAAACTCAACGTCGGCAATGATATGAGTGTCAAGAGCTTCGCGAAGACGCCTCCGATTTTTTATACGCTCCATGCGCTCATCCCTTAGAGCTTCTACTCCCAATAAATACAATTTCCCTGCCATTTCTACTAACTTAAAACAATCACTATAAACAGAAAACACAAATTATTTTGTTTTCAGGTTAACCACTCAACTTTGTTACTTCCTATAGGATCGACTTACGACTGCCCCGAATTTCCGAAGCTCACAAGGCAGCTATTGTGTTATCGAGAAATTTGACATTAAATCGACGACGAAACGCTTGTCAAACTCAAATTATCGGTCGGAAGAAACGCTTTCAGAATAAGGTTTACGACGCAACTTACGTCAAATACAGTTCGGTCGGATCGAAAGTTCATGACCGGTTCGACCGACCGACCGACGCATTTCGTAGTAGGAAACGACCGAACAATCGCCCGATAGATCGCGTTTTGTCATTTCGTAATAGACCTCCTGAATCTGATATGTTGATGCTCAGGTTTAAGATGGAAGACTGCGGGACCAAATTCGTTCAACGATACGGATCTAAGTGTGGTATGTAGTGCTAAGACTCCGTATTGTCCGTATAATTCCAGGTGCTTCGAGAAGTCTGCCTCGCCACCAGGATTCAGAGCTGTCCCTAAAGCCTGGACGCGAAGCGTTTTGTCGGGGTCCCAACCGCAACCTTTAGAGTCGGCTGAAAAGCGAGCGGACACCGCCCAGCGGATTAGCAGGCGTAGACGGTTTTTTCTTAACCCCACATTTTTCATTTTAATACCACAAATTTTTAAGTAGGGAATCATGCCCATGGAGGGCAATTTGGGCCAATTTAAGAGAGTTGGTAAACTTATCAACCTTTGAGGATCTGCGAGTTTGACCTGTATTGCGAAGTTGTTGGTTAACGTCGTCTCCCAGGTCCGGGAGTCAGATCGGGTCGACTATACGATCCTGGCGACCATTATTTTTAATTTTATTTCGGTATAACCCCACGGTTCCACGGTCTTAGGTTTTTATACGGTTAATCTGGTTATTGAGATCTGATTACTGGGATGTAAGGGAGCTACACAAGACCTCTAGCTCCAACTGTCAACCTCACCTGCACGCGGTACATCCTGCAGTAACCGACGAGGCTCTGGCGACCGGTCGACGGCGGTATAACCCTTCTCATCCAGACACAGTCAAATCCCTGACCGCTGAGGGGCAGCAGCCTCAGCGGTGCGACAGACTGTGTCCCTGCGATCGCCAACCCGCATGCCCAGCGTGGCGATTAGGGCAAAATCTCCCATATGATTGGCACACAAAAAGGACGGCCCCCAGTTCCCGGCAGCTCCGCTAGTCCTGGCCAAGGCGGCGGTCATGGAAATGGCGGAGCAGGGGGTGCGAAGAATCTCCGGGCTACGGCAGGCTGCCCATCCCAACTGAACCTGGCTACGTACAACGGACGCACTCTACGGCTAGACGAACACCTGGCGCAACTCGAGGTAGAACTTGAAAAGGTTAAATGGCATATTCTGGGGTTATGTGAAGTCCGAAGAGAGGGAGAGGACACCATAACCCTAGAATCCGGACATGTCATGTACTACCGCGAGGGCGACCATATCTCCCAAGGTGGCATTGGGTTCCTGATCCACAAGTCCCTCGCCGACAACGTCACTGAAGTATCCAGTGTGTCGAACAGGGTAGCATACCTGGTACTTAAACTCACCGAGAGGTATTCCCTCAAGGTGGTTCAAGTGTATGCACCGACCTCGTCACACTCGGATGATGAAGTGGAGTTTGTCCTGGATGACATTGCTAAAGCCTTACACACCACCACTAAGGCACACTTTAACATTGTCATGGGGGACTTCAACGCCAAAGTAGGATTACAGACTTGCAGCGAATCATCGGTAGGGCCACACGGATTTGGTAGTAGGAATCACAGGGGGCAAATGCTGGTCAACTTCCTAGAGCGGGAAGGACTCTTTTTGATGAATTCTTTCTTCAAAAAGAGTCCACAGCGAAAGTGGACTTGGCGAAGCCCCGACGCTGTGACGAAAAACGAGATAGACTTCATTATAGCGGATAAGAAGCATATATTCAGAGATGTTTCAGTGATCAATAGGTTTAATACCGGCAGCGATCACCGGATGGTACGAGGCACTCTGAATATCAATTTTAAGCTTGAACGCGTCCGCTTGATGAAGTCTAAGCTCCGACCAAACTTACTCCAAACCGCTGTGAACTCAGAGAAGTTCCAACTTCAGCTCGAAAATCGATTCGCTGCCTTGGAAACTACCGATGACGTAGATCAGGACCTACACAATGTGGTAAACATCCTCAGGGAAGAGGGCACAAAATTTTGCTCGGTAAGGCGTACGGGCAAAAAGTCTAAGTACTCGGACGAGACTCTCCGGCTAATGGAAAAGCGACGCCAGACACCACTCACCCCTACTACGCTGTCAGAACACACGGCTCTTAACAAGTGCATTGCTAAGCGCATACGCTACGACCTCCGTCGCTCCAATACGCTTCGTATTGAACGAGCAATTGAGCAAAATCGGGGGTCCAAAGTGTTTGTGCAGCAACTTGGTAGGAGCCATCTGACGCAGCTCACGACATCTAGGGGTGATACCGTCGTTTCCAAGCCGGAGATTCTGGCTGAGATCGAAGACTTTTATGGCCGATTGTACGCCTCGCAAATTTCGTGTCCGGGATCCAGTAATGAGGATGTTAGAGCCACATTAACCCGCCACTACACCGAAGATCTCCCAGAGATCAGCCTAGACGAAATCGAAGTGGCTCTGAGACAGTTAAAAAATGGAAAAGCCCCAGGGGAAGACGGAATCACGTCGGAACTCCTAAAGGCAGGTAGTTCACCAGTCCTGAGGGAGGTCCAACGCGTTTTTCAATCCGTCCTGGACCATGGGAGAACTCCAAAGGCATGGAGCAAGAGTGTGGTTATCATGTTTTTCAAGAAGGGCAATAAAGCTTTATTGAAAAACTACAGACCGATTTCACTCTTGAGCCATGTCTACAAACTGTTTTCCAGAGTTATTTCGAACCGTCTTGCGCGAAGACTTGATGAGTTCCAAACCCACCATAGACCACATTCACACAATGCGACAGATTATACAGAAGTCCGAAGAGTATAATCAGCCATTGTGCCTAGCGTTTGTGGACTATGAGAAAGCCTTTGACTCTGTTGAAACCTGGGCTGTTCTGCAATCTCTGCAGCGATGCCAGGTTGATTGGCGATACATCGAAGTGTTGAGATGCCTATACGATGATGCCACTATGTCTGTCCAAGTCCAGAACCAGCAGTCTAAACCTATCCAGCTGCGCCGCGGAGTAAGACAAGGAGATGTCATATCTCCCAAATTGTTTACGAGCGCGCTGGAAGATCTGTTTAAGACGCTGAGTTGGAATGGAATGGGCATTAACATCAATGGCGAGTATATCTCACACCTGCGATTTGCTGACGACATCGTCATATTGGCAGAATCGTTGCAGGATTTACAGCAGATGCTGAACAGTCTTGCTGATTCCTCACGACGGATTGGCCTGGGCATGAACTTAGATAAAACAAAGATCATGATTAATGATCGTATTACCCCAGAGCCAATCACCGTTGCCGGAATGCCTCTCGAAGTTGTGCAGGAGTATGTCTACCTCGGGCAGACGCTGCGGTTAGGTAGACACAACTTCGAGAGAGAGCTAAACCGGAGAATACAGCTGGGCTGGGCTGCGTTTGGGAAACTTCGTCAAGTCTTCTCGTCCTCCATCCCTCAATGTCTGAAAACGAAAGTTTTCAACCAGTGTGTCCTACCTGTTATGACTGGGTCGCTGGGCTGGTCCACAAGCTGAAAGTCGCTCAGCGCGCTATGGAGAGAGCTATGCTCGGAATTTCCTTGAGAGATCGAATCCGGAATGATGTTATTCGTCAGAAAACTAAGGTGTTCGACATAACTCAAAGGATTAGCAAACTGAAGTGGCAGTGGGCCGGCCATGTTTGCCGAAGAACCGACAACCGTTGGAGCAAACGGATACTGGAGTGGAGACCGCGTTTAGGCAAGCGTAGTGTAGGACGCCCTCCGGCGAGATGGAGCGACGATCTACGGAATGTAGCTGGCAAAAACTGGATGAGAAGAGCCGAAGACCGGGCTCAGTGGCGCGTCTTGGGAGAGACCTACGTCCAGCAGTGGACTGATATAGGTTGATGATGATGATGATGAATCTGGTTAAACGCCAACTTTATTTTTTTTACTGGTTTTAAGGTACTGGTTTTATCCCAACCACCCACGACCATAGCTCTTACCGCTAAAATATTAGCTGGCTGGTTAGGTAGTAGAAGGAACACTATTATTAAATTTATTTAAAATTAAAATTATCATCGACCCGCTTGGTCACTTTTGACTCAAAGGATTTTCTTTTGGTTTAAGGTGAGTAATAGCTTTGTAATAAGGTTTAGATTAATTTAGACAGTAAATTAAAGTTGACAAAATTATTAGAAAATTTATTGGAATTTAATTTCAAATTGACCCGTCGGGGCAATTTCGACTGATAGTTTTTATTTGGTATTTTCGGTCTTATAAATTAAAATGAGGAAAGTAAATGATCACTACCTAATTGAATATAAGTAAAAATTGTTACTAACCATTATTTAGATAATAGAAGTGACATAAAATTTATAATTTTATTTTATTGTTATTGAACGAAATTTAGTGTGTATTAGTTGTTCTTTTACAATATACTACCGAGCTGTTAAACATTTTATAGTTTTATTTTACAAAAACCCACTGAAGCTTGCGTTTGGGAGTTTCTTCCTTTCCCTAAAAGGGACAAAATCTCAAATGTAACACCATATTGGTTGCATAAATTAAAGAGGCATATTTTAAGGCAGCATAACGTTTTTTGGCATTCTCTTCGTTGCGTATAACGTTCATAAAGGATAAATCATTTGGCATACTTAATTTCCCCTTATCTTCTTTTATAATAATGATATATCAGCATCAAATGATTATGCATAAATGTTTTTACAATAACGATTATTAATCATAACATTTATTGGCAGTCATACATAATAGAATACCATAATGTTAACATTCAGGGTAGATCTTAAATTTGAAATTTTCCTGTACGAATTTTATTTGGCCGAAAACGTTTTGTAATTTTTTGTTTTAAATAATTTTCTTTTTACCGAACACATAATTGACAAAGTTTTAAAATGCCGATTATCGATTGTTATTTTTTTCAAAATCTTTATGTTTTGAAATCCCACTTTACGTTTGGCCGAAGCTACTAATGCTGGATGATTAATTTTCCAAAAACACGTTTCCAATATTATAAAAATACAACATTTAAAATAATTGAAATCCATAACATAATCGAACAATTTGTAATCGTAGTAACGTTTAAGCATGTAAGCAAACACGCAGCGTGCAAGCAAGCATGCAGCATGCAAGCCAGCATGGAGCATGTAAGCAAGCTGCAGCATGCAAGCAAGCAAGCATGCAAGCAAGCATGCAGCAAGCCACCAAGCAACCAAGCATGCAACATGCAACCAAGCATGCAGCATCATCCAAGCACGCAGCATGCAGCAGGCATGGTTTCTGTCACGGCTCCGTCCCTGCGACGCTCCGGCGGTCTCACGCGAGCTTATCGTCACAGATGGGTTTCGCTCACTACTGCAGTTTCGGCTTGCTGGCCGGCTTAGCCGGCCAGCCTCAGCTACGGCGCACACTGTTCTACGTAGTATGAGAAGCTTGGCCAAAATTATTTACCAATGTTTATGTACGAATTTCGATACACACGATTAGTTTTTGTTAAAATATAATGTTAAAAAGGTTTTTCAAGATACACAAGTAAAATTTTTAAGTTCAGTTTCAGTTTCAGTTCAATAAACACAAGTTTTCCTTATCAATTTATACTGATTAACCGAAAATTGACCATTAATAAAGAATGCTAAGGCCTAAGAATAATAACGCATAGAACGATAGTCTAGTATTAGAAAACTGTCATGGCGTGAGGCAAGAAAAAATGGATGTAGGAGTAATTTACGCGTACTATCTCGGTGACACGCACACAAGTGTACAAGTAATGTTGCTAGAGGAATCAGATTTGCCCCAAAAGTAAGGAAATTGGAACTGTTGATAGATAGATAAGTTTAGATTATTAGTACTGACTCGGGCCGTTTCGGTACCAAGCTTGGTTTTACTGGCCTCATTTATCATGCGTGTTTTTCTATGGCTAAGGTTTTCTCTGGGGTCAGCTGATGTATTTCTACTGGTTTTACAGATGTTTTCAACTTGTAAGATTCTGGTGAAATAGCAATTTCTTTGATAATATAAGCAGCTCCAAGCTGACCGGCACTTCTTAAATTCATAGACGTAGCTTAACATAATTCGGATGTTGAAGTTGACTGCTAAAACTTCACATTTACGTCGTTAGATCGGTATTTGTGCTTTAGAAAAGCGTACTTCGAATCCAGCTCTAAAATTACTTAGAATGTGTTTAGTTCATTTTAAACGCCTCTTTGGTCTAGTGGCTTAGCCACCGGTTTCAGGCCCAGAGGTCCCGGGTTCGATTCCCAGCGGGGGGTACATCTTTGTGTACTCGGTTTGGTTGGTGGTAGGGCTGTTGAGTCCGCCTGGCTAGCTACCACCATCTTATCTAAGTTTGTCGCCATAACAACGATGTTTATAGCATTGTTGTGTTCCGACAGTTTGGGATAAGATAGCCAGTTCCTCAGTGGTTGAGGATTCCGGGTGAAGCACGCTTCCACCTTCGGCCTTATCGTCACTTACCATCAGGTGAGATGAAGGCCAAGCGCTTACCCGTTGTAGATAAAAAAAAAAAGTTCCATGTATTTTTTTAAGGTGGACATTGAGTTTTTTTATTATGTATATGTTGTGTAAGGTGTTTAAATTTGCTTATAAACGACTTCACTGGACGTGAAAAACAATATTCGACCAACTCCAACCTAGTCATTGATAAAGTACCTAAAAGCAAAATGACAAAAAATCAACGAAATGCAGCTATTAGTCTGTCAATCAATAGTAAATACGTAAACGTATCTTCGTGAATATGTAACCTACATGGTACTTATAACTTACAAATAAGTCACCAAGTTTAAAAACAGGAAAACTACAGTGTTAAATAAACGTAAAGAGTCATGGCATAGTAAACATGAAATGGTACATAATATTCAGTTAATTAAATGTTCGTGTTCTAGCACAAGTTGTATGAGTGGCGGTAAAAGGCGGTAGATTTTTTAACAGAAATATATAACAGACATACTAAGCTACGTTTTCTCGAAACACACTATAGCACAGAAATGTACAGAACATCAACGAAAACGCTCGTCTTTAAGAAATTTTTACCTCGTTTTGTGCGAAGTCAAGTAACATTTTAATTTATATGAAACTTATGATATCAATATGACATACTAAACAACACACACCTGCAGTAACAGAATCCATTATTAATAATTATAAATATTATCTATTTTACAGAAAAATGGGACACGAATATACACAATATTTTGTTTGTTTTATTGCACTGCAACTAACGTCTCGTGAAACTGTGCTCGTTACGACAGAACATAAATTATACATACCTTATATTAGTATTCTTTAATGCATAATATATCCAACTACCCTCAGATACCGACCAATGTGAACAAATGTGATTTTTAAAATTTTTACTTATGGCCAAGCTTCCCATACTACGTAGAACAGTGTGCGGCGGCGAGCGTTAAGTCGGGTCCGCTGCTCCAGATTTTGAACAGAACATTGTTCGAAAACATAAATTACTCAATGGGCCACATTATTACTCAATGGGCCACGCCCCTTATTTATGTTTTCGAACAATGTTCTGTTCAAAAATCTGGCGCAGCGGACCCGGCTTTAAAATCACCTGCTCCTCAGCTCACGGACCGCTTCGCCCCTCCGCGCCTACGCGGGCTTAAATTACACTAGCGTAGGACAGACAAGATTACGTGGAGTCGGTTTGCCGCGATTCGTTTCTGTCACTGATTTTTGTAGCACTACCTTACTGAAAACACAAAGTATTAACTTTATAAGACATTTTACTTTATTTACCTAATAATAAAATATGTATATATGAAAAACAAAAAAAACGGAAATCTGGGTATGATATTTTAGAGAAAAAGTTACTTCGAATTTTAATACTTCTAGAAAAGAAATTTATTGTGAGCAAAACATCTTCCGAAAGAAAAAAAGTAGTTTTGATATTAGGCTAATAGTTTTTCTGGGAAATGAAACGTATATAATGATATAATAAGTACATGGATTAGCAAAATTATGTATAAGCAACAATCTGGTATTTAAAACTTCATCATACCGTTTTCGAACAGTTGTACAAAAAACAAACAAATTCGTAAAGGAAAGTTTCGAATTTATGATAGGTTACCTACCATTTCTGTTGTCTAATAAAAAAAAATTACCTCGAAATTCGAGACAATAGCTATGCTGCGCTTCATCCATTATGCGTTTCGTATTAGAATAGAATAGAATATGTTTATTTGCATTTGACTGAACATACATATTAGTTATTGGAATATATTACAACTACAGTGTTGTGGAACCAGCTCTCGGCGGCAGTATTTCCGGACCGTAACGACTTAGGGATCTTCAAGAAACGAGCCTATTCCTTCCTTAAAGGCCGGCAACGCGCCTGCGATTCCTCTGGTTTTGCGGGTGTCCATGGGCGGCGGTGATTACTTTCCATCAGGTGACCCGCTTGCTTGTTTGCCTCCTTCTGCTATAAAAAAAATCTACGTAATACATATTATTAAATATGTACACTAACCTCTATTACTTAACATAAGTCTTTTGTATGTAGGCTAAGTTTATACAGCAATAAATTATCTTATCTTATTATTATTCACTGAATAGGAAGAGCATGAAGTGGTGAAAGAAGATGTTCTTCGAGTGAGTCTCTAGACTTCAGATTGTATATGGCGCGGACTGCCCTTTTCTGTAGAATAAACACATCGTCAATATTAGCAGCGGAGCCCCATAACAATAAGCCATAAGACATCACGCTATGGAAATAACTAAAATAAACTACTCTTGCTGACTCAACAACAATTAGAAGCCTTATTTTCTTAACTGCGTATGCAACTGAACTCAGTGTTCCTGACAAGGTATCAATATGTGGGTCCCATTGTAAGCGTGAGTCCAGTTTAATACCTAGAAACACAGTAGAGTCTACTAATTCAACTACATTTATCGTTCATCTTAATTTGTGTGCTTACCAGTCTTACATTAGGTTAAGAAAATTTTACACACTGTGTTTTTGCTGAATTCTGTAATAATACAGCCTCACAAGGAATACCTACTTCAGTGCGAAAGCCGTATCATCGAATGTTGTTTGTTCGAAAACCTTCCATCGACAAGTCTATACTGCGACGTCTTGTTACTGCGATGTTTCGTTACATCGACAACAACAACTGTACTGCGAACGATTTTATTGCGAAAATATTTTACTGCGAAGCCTTGTTTAATCGACGTCTTGTTACTGCGATGCGATGTTATGTTACTTAGGCAAAACTTACTTTGAACAATTTTGCTGCGAAAACCAAGTACCTACATAGATTTTTTTTTCAAAACAATACCTTACGTTAGCTAAAAAAAATTGTTTTGGAAAGTGAAGTTAATATTAAGTGATTTTTGCTGAAGCGTCTAAATTGTATAAGTTTTGAAAAAAATATAAGTAAATTATGGTCACTGAGCTAATTTGGAATATTATTGACATGTCATCTGCGAAAGAACACTAACTTGTATTCTTTCGCAGATGATATGTCAGTAATATTACTTTGCACGAATAAAAAAGACTTAAACTTTAATTTAAATGAAATAATAATTACAATAGCAAATTGGCTTAGTGATCATAATTTACTAATATTGTTTTCAAAACTTATACAATTTAGACCCTTTCAGCAAAAATCACTTAATGTTAACTTCACTTTCAGAAACAATTTTCTAAAAACTAAGGTTAGGTATCGTTTTGAAAAAGAAAATTTTAAGCGGGGCGTGAAAAAGCATTTATGCAGGCCGCGATAGTGTGAGCGTTCGGCATAGCGTGGTAGCGCTGTGATGAACGCATTCACTTCTTGGGCTTTACTGGCTGCTTTTCATCAGGCAGAGTGAGGCCATTATGGCGTGCCACAATAATAAAAATGTATGTAGGTACTTGGTTTTCGCAGCAAAATTGTTCAAAGTAAGTTTTGCCTAAGTAACATAACATCGCAGTAACAAGACGTCGATTAAACAAAGCTTCGCAGTAAAATATTTTCGCAGTAAAATCGTTCGCAGTACAGTTTTTCGATGTAACGAAACATCGCAGAAACAAGACGTCGATTTAACAAGGCGTCGCAGTATAGACTTGTCGATGGAAGGTTTTCGAACAAACAACATTCGATGATACGGCTTTCGCACTGAAGTAGGTATTCCGTCTCACACAAGTTTCTAGCGAAGTAGGGCAGGTCATTTATGTAAATCAAAAAAGTAATGGGCTCAATATTGACCCTTGGGGCACGCCTATTATATATAATAGTTATGGGTGCTCCTAAAAAGACACAACACCATTAATAACAACTTTTTGAGTTCTATTCGTCAAGTATGATTGAATAAGGCTCAGTGCTATTTTTAAAACACCATTATGCTCTAACTTATTAACGAAAGTTTCATGACTAACGCAATCAAATGCCTTCGAAAGATCACAGAAAATACCTATTGTAAATACCCTAGGAAAACAAAAGTATTAGTAAGAAGAGGTTTCAAAAGTCTAAAAAATATCATTGACACTTCGAAGTCAAAGCACATCGGTTATGTTTGCAGGATCAGCATCAGGAGTTTTATTACCGATATATGTAGTATATAAAGCTGAGCAACTTTACGATTCCTGGTTGACAGGAGGGCCAGCTAATACATGCTACAATCGAACGAGAAGTGGTTGGTTTGACAGTACAACGTTTGAGGACTGGTTTTTCAAAGTGGTCGTACCATATTTCTGTGAAGGTCCAAAAGCAACTTTAGGTGAAGGTCCAAAAGCAATACTGGGAGATAACCTGGCTAGTCATCTGTCTGTAAAGGTAATACAGAAATGTGAGGAAATTGATGTTCGTTTCAAATTTCTCTCTGCAAATAGTTCACACCTCACTCAACCGCTCGACGTCGCTTATTTCCGTCCACTAATAGCGATATGGCGAAAAACTTTATTAGAATGGAAGCAGAAAACCAGGGGCTGTATTCCTAAAGATCAGTTTCCGCGACTTTGAAAACGATTAATGGATCAATTATTAACGTCTTCAGAGAATTTGAAATCAGGTTTTCGTGCAGCTGGAATTTGCCCTCTAAACAAACAAACAGTAATGGACAAGCTTCCTCTTCAAACTCCGGCAAATAATAGCACCTCTAAAAAATAGGCGAGTGCATTTGAAAGTTGTTTTAAAGAAAGTCGTTGTTTGCGCCACAGCGCAACGGCGAATCGCTGCCGCCCCTTCGGCGGCCAATGAGAAGCCAGCGGACCGCCGCGGGAGACGCGCGGCGCATCGCCTGACAGCGCCCGCGCAAAACCACGAGCAGTGCCTTTCGAGATCTCAAGGCGAACCCACGCGTCGCGCGCCCTTGAACTCAGCCCGTGACCACGTCACGGATGTGTACAGTGTGTGTGCAGTGAGAGAGCTACGTTTACCCGCTCAACTACCCCTAACACTAAACGAACAGCAGTGCCCTCATTGAACTGTGTGTGTGTTGCCGCCCTCAAGCCCGCTAACGCCCGCGCCAAGAGCGCCAGCCACGTTCACCTTCAGCACGATCCAGTGCCTACAGCCCGGACCACAGTAAGCCCATCTATCCCATTTTTCCCTTTCCCTGCGCCGCATGTTGGTGCCTTAAGCGCCAACATTTATGATCCTACGAGCCGGATATATCCCAGCAACAGTCCACTTAATATCACCCTACCCTACACATTTAATATTTTCGCCTCGACTCGTGCCGCCACCCATATACACCTACAGACAACTACACATTGACAATGCACGCGCAAGCCGGGCCTAGCCCAAATACGCCCTACTGTCCCTATTGTAGGGAAAGGGTGCACAAGCTCATCACGTGCGCCCGCTATAATGCCCAGCCGACGCAGGGCCGGTGGGATTTTGTGGTGTCGCGCGAGCGCTGTCCCCGCTGTCTCGGACCACATTACCCGGACGAATGTAAGTCGGTGAAGGCATGCAGGGTGTGTGGCCGCCCCGAACACCACACGTCCCTCCACCGACCGGACGACGCCACGCAGCACTACCAGCCGGAATCGGCGGCGCGGTGGCTCCCGCCCCATCTGCGGGACACTCCGGCACAACGACCCATCGACAGCCCGCTGCATGCGTCCGCGCACGCACAGCAGCCGTCGCAGCAGTAGGTACATGTCACCTTAGGTATTCAGCCCCACATTATTTATACAGTCCACTATTATATATATATAGGATAGATAAGGTTCAGCCATAATCAGAACCTAACTTTATTTTAATTTTCAATTTAAATACAGAATGGTAAATTGTTCGGTAACTTAGTAGTTAAATTATTACGTTACGTAGGGTAATATAACGAGAGAAGGTTTCCCGTTTTATTACGTTGCGTGTGGTATTATGACTAGAGATTTATTTTCCCGTTTTATTTTGTAATGAAATTTTTATGTTCGTGTCGTGTTAAATCGGCTCAGATCTCGTGCATGCTCACCACGCGTGCCAAGTAGCGTGCTTTTATTTTTCGCTTGTGTTAATTTTATATATTTTGTCTGTTTTTAATTTTTGCCTTGGCAATCGGCTCATTCTTGTGCGTGCTCACCACAAGAGCATAGTACTTCTACACACGTGCACCCACACATCAGCCTGCAGCACATACACACACACACACATGCAGTCTGCTTTTTATTTGCTTCTATTGCGGTCGCTTTTTATTGCGCCTTTGCTCTTTGCGCCACAGCGCGCATTGCGCTTTTCTGTGCCTACATGGTACCTGCCCAGTGTACAACCTTTTTTTGTTGTTGTTTTTGTGCCTATATGCTATCATGCTCAGTGCACGACTCACGTGACTACATGGTAGCATGCCCAGTGTACAGCCTTTTTTGTAGTTGTTTTTGTGCCTATTTGTTGCTATGCTCAGACCACGATTACGTGTCTACATGGTAACATGCCCAGTGTACAGCCTTTTTTGTTGTAGTTTTTGTGCCTATATGCTATCATGCTCAGTGCACGACTCACGTGACTACATGGTAGCATGCCCAGTGTACAGCCTTTTTTTGTTGTTGTTTTTGTGCCTATTTGTTGCTATGCTCAGACCACGATTACGTGTCTACATGGTGCCCAGTGTACAGCCCTTTTTTGTTGTTGTTTTTGTGCCTATATGCTATCATGCTCAGTGCACGACTCACGTGACTACATGGTAGCATGCCCAGTGTACAACCTTTTTTTGTTGTTGTTTGTGCCTATGTGCTGCTGTGCTCAGTGCACGATCTTACTCATACAGTCACACACGTGCATTCCTCTCAGCTCATCATATACACACCCACTCGACATTAACTCAACACAGCACGAATCGAGGCTGTAGTCTCCTTTAACTTCCGTTCCTTCCCCCCCCCCCCCCCTCCTACTCCTTCCCCCTGGGGCCCGGGAAGATGTTTGCGCCACAGCGCAACGGCGAATCGCTGCCGCCCCTTCGGCGGCCAATGAGAAGCCAGCGGACCGCCGCGGGAGACGCGCGGCGCATCGCCTGACGGCGACCGCGCAAAACCACGAGCGTGCCCTTCGAGATCTCAAGGCGAACCCACGCGTCGCGCGCCCTTGAACTCAGCCCGTGACCACGTCACGGATGTGTACAGTGTGTGTGCAGTGAGAGAGCTACGTTTACCCGCTCAACTACCCCTAACACTAAACGAACAGCAGTGCCCTCATTGAACTGTGTGTGTGTTGCCGCCCTCAAGCCCGCTAACGCCCGCGCCAAGAGCGCTAGCCACGTTCACCTTCAGCACGATCCAGTGCCTACAGCCCGGACCACAGTAAGCCCATCTATCCCATATTTCCCTTTCCCTGCGCCGCATGTTGGTGCCTTAAGCGCCAACAGTCGTCTTAATACATCAGCTCTACTTAAAGTGAGAAAGAAGAAATTGCAAACATCGGCAGTTCAAAGCCTTACCGTCTCCGATATTACAAATCTTCAAATACTCAAAATATTGAAGAAGTTGACGTGTGCATTTATGATGCTGAAGAAGACTATTTGGAAGCAAACATTGATTCAGATCCTTTAATTACGAAAACAACCTGTGAAGAAGATACAGATAAAGGGTTTTTCAATAAGGACGCGCGAACTTTGACAGCTCATAGCAGCCATCTTGGTAAAGCGACAGCTGTCAAATTTGGCATGAACACTTGTTTAGTCGTGACATTTCACCATGGAACGCTACACGCTTCAACAACGCGTAGAAATTGTTAAAATTTATTATCAAAATCAGTGCTCTATTCGCCTAACGCTCCGTGCATTGCGTTCAATTTATGGCGTTCATGGCCATCCTGCAGAGTCCACAATCCGTCGTATAATGAAAAAATTTGAGACAACTGGGTCGGTGATCGATGAAGCAGTACCAGTACGTCAAAGAAACGCAAGATCATTAGAGAATATTGTTGCCGTTCGGGACAGTGTGCGAGAAAACCCTAGGCAGTCCATTCCTCGTCGTGCGCAAGAGCTGGGTCTTTTTGCGACATCAACTTGACGGATTTTGCTTCGAGATTTGGGTTTTCATCCATAAAAAGTTAAATTAACTCGAGAGCTAAAACCCAACGACCACAGACAGCGCCGTGTATTCGCTGATTGGGCTTTAGAGCATTTGGCTGTTGATCCTGCTTTCGGGAAAAAAATCATCTTCAGTGATGAGGCTCATTTCTGGTGGAGTGGATTTGTTAACAAACAAAATTTCCGGATTTGGAGCGACGAAAATCCACGGGAGATTCATCAGGTGCCTCTACACTCTGAAAAAGTAACTGTTTGGTACGGTACTTGGTATGGTACGTGGTACTTTTTGGTTGCGGTATCATCGAGCCTTACTTCTTCGAAGATGCGCAAGGAGCCGCGCACACTGTCAATGGCGACCGACATCAGACGATGATAACAAACTTTTTGTGGCCTAGAATAGATGGTATGGATCTCACAAACATGTGGTTCCAACAGGACGGCGCCACTTGCCATACAGCACGGGATACATTTAATTTATTGGATGAGAAATTCGAAGGCTTCGCCATCTCGCGTGGTGGCGACATCAACTGGCCACCGAGATCGTGTGACTTAACACCGCTAGACTACTTTCTGTGGGGCTACGTGAAATCTCTGGTCTATGCAGACAAACCAGTCTATTGCCGCCCTGAAGGCCAACATATCTCGCGCTCTTCGTGAAATAGAGCCCCATTTATACGAAGAAGTCATCCAAAATTGGTCCACCAGGATACACTACCTACAGCGAAATCGCGGCGGCCATTTGTATGAAATTATATTCCATACATAATGTCATCGAATATCCTTTAAAATAAAATAAAAAATTGGGGCAATATCACTTAAACAGGTACACGATACATTTGACAGTGATAATATATCAAAATTTCAAGATTTCGGTAACTTAATAGAACAAACCACAAAACAATCAAATGTTATTTCTACCAAAAAGTAGTTTGTAGTTTAAAACTACAAAGAAAACATGTAAATTAAGATTACGAAGAGCAAGACAAAATTGTTTCCCAGCCGCCAAAAGTGTCGCAATCACAACAAAAATCATTACATTCTATTGAAGATCAAGAAGACATAATTTCGCAGTCAAAAATATCTGAATCAGCACAGAAACCGTCATCTTCCACAAAAGATCAGGATGACGTAATTCCCCAGCCAAAACAGTTTACACAGCAACCAATATCAATTAGTGACTTTGTAAAAATTCACATGATATATGAGGGTGAGGGTTATAAAGGAGTTTTTTGCTCAGATAATTAGAACTTTAAATGAGAATGAGTATTCCTGTAAGTTTTTGAGGACTACAAACAAAGGAATTTATGTATTTCCCTCTGTAGATGACATAATGACTGTTGACTCTCAACAAATTATATCAGTTGTGAAGCCAGTAATGATTAAAAGAGGTCGTTATAGTTTGAATGTAGGTAATATAAGGTCAAATAATGAAAACTGATTGGTTTTAAGTAAAGTAAATAATTGTTACAAACTAATATTGAAGACTGATTGATAAATAAGTATAGTAAATTATAACAAAAACATATTGTTTAATAATGACTGACGACTGGTTAGTAGTAGTCTTTTTTTTTTGTTTATTAGTTATAAGTACAAGTATCATAATGTTTAGTCAATTTCATACATGTTGTCAACTTGAAACATCCCATTTTATCAACTGATATAATTCATTCATTTGTAATTTTTAATTATTGTAATTATTAGCTTGTAAAGTTAAACAAAAAGTGTTTACTTTCTTTCTAACAATTATACCCACCATATATGAAACCATTGGAATATCATTCATATAGGATTTCGACAAGCTTATTACCGTTCTTTAACAACTGGTTGCAAATTGTACAATAGCAACGCGATTGCTACCAGTTGCGATTGTTTAACTGGTATTACGGATGTGAATCGCAAACTGGTCGTTCGTTTGGTGCATTCGTGACTAAAATGTATGGCAACTAGCGTCACTCACGATAGAACGGAAATCAATGGGTCCAATGGTAAACGCAAAGTCGCAAACGTCAAAAAATATAACCAACAAGCAAGGTGTTAGTCCTGATAATTATTTATCTAAAAGTTATTTCACTCGTATGGATTTTGTTTGCCTGTTGCAAGTCGCACGCAGCTTATCAGTGTTTAAGTGGTTTAAAATAAGAAACATAAGTGTTTCGCGTTTATAGTCTTCTCAAAAGTTTGAGGTGACATAAAAAAAACACTTCAAAACTTTGTTCGAAAGTCAGACCAACCAAATAACAAGTGTTACAAAGAGTTTTTATCTTAACAATAAAAATTCCATGTGTCGTACGTTGGTGAGTTCAGTTTCTATTGATTCATTTCATTCATCTCGCCACCGCTGTAAAGTCGTAAAACTCAGTTATAGAAAGCCGCGTTTCAAACGATCAAATAGAAATGTTATAAATATATCTAATGAGCCACCCAGCATCATGTAATTTTGATGGGTGATCTTTATACTTGCTTACTAAAGAATAACTTTCGATCCTCACGTCTTAATTCCATTGTAACTTCAGTCAACTTTGTTTTGCTTCCACTCACTGCCACCCATCATTCTCCTAATTGTCAGGCCTCTCTCTTGGACGTACAGATAGTCTCTAAACCTGATTCAGTCCTTATGCATGGACAAACTACTGCCCCTTTCTCGTATCATGACCTCTTATATTTATCCTATCGTGTACGCACTCCCAAACCCAAAGCCAAAGTAATTCTTCAGCGTAATTTTGGTGATATCTGTGTGGATCGCTTGAGGGGTGACTTTTGTTTGATTGACTGGTCTACAATGTTTGCGGCTGGCACGGCAAATGAGAAGGTTAAAATTTTCAATACACATTTAACTATGTTTAATTCTCATGCGCCTCTCAGACCAGTGCGTATTAAGCATCTACCTGCGCCTTGGCACACTCCTACGATAAGGAAGTCTATGCAACGTAGGGACAGGGCTAAATCACTGCTTAAGAGGTTTCCGAATAATAATAATTTGAGCTCCTACAAAAAGTTGCGCAATCACTGTAATCGGCTCTGCCGCGATGCCAAACGCCGATATATCCATTCCTCAGTGGAAGACCTACCCCAAGGTAGGGTCTGGAAGTTCCTTAAATCCCTCGGTGTAGGTAAGGACCGCAGCAGTACTGGTGAATTACCAGATCTCAATCACCTTAACAGACATTTTGCCAGCTCACCGGTTATTGTTGATGGTACTACCAAGGCAGCCACGCTCACTATGTTAGACACAGCGGCCCGTCCTGACGGTGAACCCTTTACATTCCGTGAAATCACTGTAGAAGAAGTTAAAAAAAGCATCCTGTCCATTTCCTCCAAGGCCGTAGGCGAAGATGGCATTTGCCGTGACATGTTGGTGCCACTCCTGGATGACGTTGTGCCTATCATTACACACATTATTAACCACTCTTTGGCAACCAACGCATTCCCCTCTGAATGGAAATTAGCCCACGTCATTCCCATTCCTAAGTCCGCTTCTCCTACCGCTCTCTCTCAATACCGTCCTATCTCAATCCTACCATTCCTATCCAAGGTCCTGGAAAGCGCTGTTCACAAACAACTGTTCTCTTTTGTCTCACATCACAACTTAATTGGTCCGTATCAATCCGGTTTTCGTCCTGGCCACAGCACAGTAACTGCCCTGTTAAACGTCACTGACGATATTCGCTACGCCATGGATAACCGGATGTTTACGATCCTAATTCTATTAGACTTTAGCAGTGCTTTCAATTCCGTTGATTATGACATCCTCATAGCCATTCTCCACTCCCTTAACCTTGCCCCTGCGGTGATTTCTTGGTTCTCGGATTATCTCCGCAATCGTCACCAGAGGATCAGGTGTGATGACTTATTTTCGGAATGGGCTTCTCTTACTGCGGGCGTACCGCAGGGTGGGGTACTTTCACCTCTGCTCTTCTCGATATTCATAAGTCAGCTCGTAAAAGTGTTATCCTGCTCGTACCACCTATATGCAGATGACTTGCAACTTTATAGACAATTCCATGCGGTTGATGCTCACTCTACTATAGAATCTATAAATAAGGATCTCCTCTCGGTGAAGTTGTGGGCGGACGCCTTTGGACTCCTAGTAAACCCAGCCAAATCTCAGGCAATAATCGTGGGTAGCAACCGGCTGCGTGACAGACTAGACCTCAATATACTCCCCAAGGTTACGTATAATGGAGTGAATATTGCATTTTCTGATAAAACCAAAAATCTAGGCCTCATTATTGACCAAACTTTGTCTTGGAGGTCACAGGTGAATGAGGTGAGTCGACGCATGCACTACTCTTATCATTCTCTCAAGCGACTGCAGTTTTTCTTACCTTACAAAACCAAAATTATGCTTGCTCAGTCGCTTCTGCTCCCTCTTCTCGACTACGCTGATGTTTGTTATTTAGATGCAACTGAGGAGCTGCTTAACAAACTGGAGCGCCTGCAAAACCTGGCCATCCGTTTTATTTTCGGCTTACGAAAATATGACCATATTTCGGAGTTCCGGTTGAGGTTAAAGTGGCTCCCAATCCGTCAACGCCGTGATATGCACATCCTTTGCTTCCTTTACAAAATACTTCACTACCCCCAACTCCCTCATTATTTACGATCCCGTTTTACGCACTTACCTACCTCTTCCCGCCCAAAACGTTCCTGTGATACCAGGACCCTTTCCTATCCACAAGCCAACTCCAAGTTTTTCCACAATTCCTTTACTGTTTATGCAGCTAGACTGTGGAACAAACTACCGGCCAGCATCCGTGAGAGGTCATCGGTAGAATCATTCAAACACCACCTCAAAGAGCACTACCTGTCTAACATTATCGATAATCAGTAACTTAGTTTAGATATAAGTAATTTGATATATATATTGTGTATGTTTATTTATATAGTTATCTTTATTTATGTATGTCTTGTATAGCGCAATAAGTCCCGCAGATTTAATTTTATCACCACAGCTAGGGTTGGCTGGAAGAGATCTCTTCTAGAGATAAGCTCACCTTTGTATATGTCCTGTGTAACTTGTGTATTAATGTAATTTCTTTGTGCAATAAAGTATTAAAATAAAGGTTTTAGTTTAGGTGGGAGGTCAAAACAGACTTCTGAAATGTTGTGGAACAAGCTAGCTTCTAATCTGAATTCTCTTGGCCGTGAGACTAATAAAAGTGGTGCACAATGGAAACGGGTAAGTTGTATAATTCTAATGATACTTATTACGTTTAAAAAAGCTGATTAATGGTACACTTGATTCACGAATAAGTATTTTTACAGTATTGGATAGGTTTAAAGCATAAAGCCAAAAGCAAGGCTGCTATGCTTCGAAGAGAACAGGGTGGAACTGGTGATGGGCCAAGCCAACAGAAACCCTTGTCAAACACATTCAAGAAGGTGTTGGCTATTATTGTTGAAGAAGCAGCATGTGGTGATATATAGTTTAGGGTGCCTGCCTTTGTAAGTCCCTTGGTCACAAGTAACCACGACCAAGCTCCTTGGTCGTGGTCAAGACCAAGAAGCTTGGTCGAACAAGCTTCAAAATTCACTGCTGAGCTGAACGCCCGCTCGTTCGCACACCGCCGCCGCCGCCGCCGCCGCCGCCGCACGCTCCGCCCGCGCGAGTCCGTGTTAGTCACCGCCGCCTTAGCTAGCTGCCATAATCCAGGGTGCTGAAGACGCCGATTACCAGGTTAGTGTTGCTGCTTATTTTACGCAGGGGAACACTTGAAGGCCGTAACCTCCGCCCTTGGCTTCCTTCGTTTTAAACTGTCCCTTATATTTATTTTAATATGTGATAACCGCCCCGCGCATACATGGTCGCGCATTCGCTCATTTTCGGAAAACACAACTTGTATAAAAGAGTAAACATTTCATGAAAATCGTTAAAAGCTGCATTTAAGTCACTTTGACTGTAGAGATTAGAGAACGAAAGACTACTTAGATATTTTTTAAACTTTTTAATATTTTCTAATGAATAGCAACTTTTAAAAACAAAGACAGTTTGAGGGATTTCCTTTTTATGCTTAATATTAAACTTTAACACTTGAGCAGTGTCATGGTCCGATAGCCATAACGGCAGAACAGAACCAACTGAACGTTACTTATTATTAAGTCCAGACACGCCTCACCTCTTGTTGGACTATTTATGTTTAAATTGTATTGTTTTAATAAGTCGCGAAACGTTATGGTCAATTTGTTTGTTTTAAGCATGTCAATATTAATTGATATGCTTAAAAATTGGTCTTGAGAAGCTGGATGCTAGTATGTAGTTATAAATGTTTACATTTCTTTTTTCACCCTGCCTAATGAAACTTTCCGTGAGACAGATGACGTCAGGATTGGTAACTTTTCCGATACTTGAAAGAGTCAACTTGAATAATTCTTTTTTAGAAAGTATGCTATGTATATTTGATGAAATATTGTGAAGACATTAGGTACCTGAATTATTCTCGAAAAAACAACTCCGATGAAATTGACTGTTTGTTGTTAATAACATTAATTTCTTGTGAATTTTTTTCTAACTTCTTAAAATAAAATGGTATAGTACCTTTTTTTTTGGAATGGAAATAATAGTTTTGTCAAGGCATTTTTTCGACTCCTTAATATGATTTTTAATGAATTCGTAAGATAAATAATTATTTTTGTATTCGATATAGTTAATACAATTAATTATTTTGTCACATAATACATTTAAAAAGTGAGTGTTAGCATAATAGTTGTTAGCTGAATGTCAATGTAATTACAAGCACAAAAATGTTTTTTCCATAACCTAATATTATATTTCAACGTAATTTCATTTAAAACATGTTATTGCATATAGGTAACAAAATAACAGAAACGTTCTCAAGTTCATTTAACAAAATACATATATTTGAATGGAGTAAATGAATATTTTTATCATGACTGCCAAAGCCTAATATAACAATATCATTTGGATTAAGACGTTTACCTATGTCGTTACAAAGATTTAACATTTCGGTACTCGAGCCTCCGCTGATAATGTGGGCTTGGATTTTATAAGCATTTCATCTACCAAAACTCGAATTTATTAAATTGACAGATAACCCTCTAAGTAATTCATCACCCAAAACGTAAATTTTGTTAATAAATTCATTTGGGTTTTCATTACTAGTAGCGCCATCTGTTGAGTCTCTTGCAAAATGTGTTAAACATGGTTCGATGGTTTTCTCTTCGGTTTCGCCCTCTAGCGGCATAATGATTGAATTAACTTTATTTTGTGATTCGTTAAGCTCTTTATTTTCAATTGGTTTATTTTTGACTACTTTGGTTTGTACTTTTTTTGTAGAATTATTCTTTGGTGTTCTACAAACATGAGTCAGTTGATTGATTTTTAGTTCATATTTTACAAGTATTTTTTTAAAGTACAATTCTCGGACACCAAGATAGATATTTCATTATCGGCAATTTCAAGCTTTTCTTCGAGCTTTTTTAATTTTTGTTGAAGTTCATCCAATTTTTCTTTATCATTTGGGCGTAATGTTGAAAAGCTCCTATTCAAGTCCGTATTCGGCGTGGATATTAATGAGGAGTCATCAGCAGCATTGTCATCAGAAAGTTATTCGAACGAATTCTGAGTAGAAATATTAATTTCATGCCTTTTACGATGTGTTATATTATTATCTCGCTCTTGATTATGCGTATTGCTGGTAGTTGGTTGTTGCATCGATTTCTTACTTATAGGAGGTGAAGAACAGGAGTGGCATTTGTATGCTTTTTTACTTGCGATTGACATAATCTCATAACGTTGAAATGATACACTCGTACAATCCAAGTGAAAAGGTTTATCACATAATGAACACGTTAGAAATTATTTGTTATTTATTATATTTTTACACTTGAAACAGTTCAGAGCCATCTTGCGGCTAAGCTTTGTACTATTGGTGAAGGCTGAAAAATGCATCTAAAATAGCATGCGTTACGCTAAAGCAAGCGCTTTAAAGCACAAGCATGAGCGCGCTGTTGACGATGATGTAGCAAGGCCAGCGCACGGGCAATGTGTCAGCTGATGAAGGGTTCAAAGTCCAACTTGTATTTTGAATGACAAAACGGAACGATTTTAACTGTTATAAGCTAAATTTAAAAACTATCGAAAGATAATTGATGAAAACTGTTCCTTTTTCACAAATGAGTAAGTGGGAATTTAGTTTTTGTGCACTTGAATCCAATTATTATATATTTAGTCCGTAAAACACTATTTTTTAGTCACTTTTTCATCACGAAAATATTGATTGATTAACTATAGACTGCACTTAGCTAATAATGTCACATTGAGAACACGCAAAAAGTCACTGGTTAACGTTAAAATTCAACAAAAAACATCGATTTAAACAATTTTAAGAATCAAAAAATACGGAGCTCACTGTTTATCTCTTATTATAGTATTGATACTATCGATAACTCAGTTTGGTACAATAGTATCGGTATACTGCAATACTATCGATAGTATCGATACAATCGATAGTATCTATAGCTCAGTTTGGTACAATAGTATCGGTATACTGCAATACTATTGATAGTATTTATACTATTGATGCTCGATCGATAGTATCGATACTATTGTTGCTGAATACTGCAATAACAATCGATACTATTGATAGTATCGATACTATCTATATGTTTGCGCTATTGATAGTAGGCAGTGATTCAATAGTATTGTTTATGATACAATACTATTGACGTAAAGTTCACTATCGATAGAGACTATCGAGCGGCAACACTAATTATATGACTTCGATGCCAATCATCACAGTAGGATAATATTTTCCTTGTGTAGGAGTGTGTGATTGCTGTATTTTGATATGTCACTTATAGGGGACCGACTCTTTTCATTTATTTGACTAACACTAACTATATAAACTATATAAATATAAAAACAAAAAACAAAAAACATTTAACACTCTCAATAAAAAGAAAACTGCTGATCTGTGGGGTAATTCCGTGGACGTCGCTAAATCTGTAATTATGACAATAGCTCCAGTTTTAGCTTGCATATTTAATGAATGCATTGACTGTGGTGTTTTTCCTGACCTCATGAAATATAGTAAAATAATTCCATTATTTAAATCGGGTAGCACTTCTGACCCCTCTAACTTTAGACCTATTTCTGTGCTACCCACATTTAGTAAAATTTTTGAAAAGTTAATACTAGATCAAATGCAAATTCATTTTTATAAAAATAAACTTTTACATTGTAAACAATATGGTTTTACTAGGGGTCGCTCTACAACTGACGCCGGTGTTGAGCTTTTAATCCAAATATTTGATACCTGGGAGGAATCACAGGATGCCCTAGGGGTATTTTGTGATTTATCCAAGGCTTTTGATTGTGTTTTACATGAAACTTTGGTCAGGAAGCTTAACCACTATGGAATTAGGGATGCTTCTTTGAGCCTTCTAATCTCATACTTGAGTAACAGGATTCAAAAGGTCGACATTAACGGTAAAAGATCTCCGGGATCAGTGGTTAAAATGGGAGTTCCGCAGGGTTCAATACTTGGTCCATTCTTGTTTTTGGTTTATATTAATGACTTACCTTATTTTGTAAAAGACAGTCATGAGATAGTATTGTTTGCTGATGATACTTCACTTTTATTCAAAGTGAAACGACGACACCCAAATTATGACGATGTGAATAATGCGGTCTCAAAGATTGTTCACTGGTTTAGTGTTAATAACTTGCTATTAAACGAGGGAAAAACCAAATGTGTAAGATTTGTATTGCCTAATGTTAAGCAGGTAATAACTAGTGTACAAATTAAAGATAAGAATGTGAATCCTGTGGACACCACTGTGTTTCTAGGCATCACGTTGGATGCCAAGCTTCAGTGGGGCCCACATATAGCTAAATTGTCGAATAGACTTAGCTCTGCAGCTTATGCAGTAATGAAGATCCGTCAGTTAACTGACGTTGATACAGCGAGATTAGTTTATTTCAGTTACTTTCATAGTGTAATGTCGTACGCCATTTTACTGTGGGGAAATGCTGCCGACATTCAAACTATCTTTGTGCTGCAGAAGAGGGCTATTCGAGCAATATATAACCTACAGGCTGGTGACTCTCTCAGAGAGAGATTTAAGGATATAAGTATAATGACAGTTGCATCACAATATATTTATGAAAATCTTGTGTATGTTCATAAAAATATTGAAATGTTTTCAAAAAACAGTGATATTCACAAATTAAATACTAGAAGTAAGAACAAATTAGCAGTGCCTTATACTAGGCTCCATAAAATAAATAATTCTTTTAAGGGTCTGTGTGTACGATTATACAACAAAGTACCAAATGATATTCAGAATTTAGATCTTGATAAATTTAAAATCAAAATCAAAGAAAAGCTTTATAAAAAAGCTTATTATAAAGTGTCGGATTATACAGAAGACAAAACAGCTTGGGTCTGACATGCTCCAAGTACCTACTCCAACAGCTATTTCTAATTGCCTATAATTAATTTATATAGAGCACCATATTTAATTAAACTATTTACATTCAAATTCATATTTTGTATTTTGTGATCTGGTAACGACATATAATATATATATATTTTGTAAATGTCGTTGCTTCTGTGCGCTGTGGTTTCTTGCGCCCGTTCTTTGCCACAGTTAAAAAATGATGTCCTGAATGGGTGGTAGGTTAAAAAATATTTGGACGTTTCAAAGTACTTATTAATTGAGTTTATTGAATAAATATATTTTGACTATTGACTATTGACTATTGACTATGCAAATTTTACGCAAATACAATATTTTTCGACAGATGTCTTCTTCAACTAAGAATTTGGTGGGTGCCCTAGAGATAGTGCGATCTCCCGGCGGGTCCTTGCGGGTGGACGAAGAGAGGCGGGTACTGGTGGAAGATACCCCAGGAAACCGCCGCTTGAGGGTGAGTTTTATATGTGTAGAAATTTAAATATTTTGATTTGTGCTTTCACACAGAGAGACTTCTAAAAAGTTTAATATGGAAAGCGAGTGGTTGTGTGTGCAAGTTACTTTTGTGTTGTTCTATTGTAATTATTCTAATTAACCATTGTTAGCTTCCGCCTGTTTTTGTTTTGGGAAACGGCTTTTAGATTGCATAAACTCACTTCGTATCTGGAGCAATCGCAGTAAGTTTGTGTCATTTTGTTTTCTATCATCGCGGTTCGAGATTTGAAATGAGTTTACGGAATCATCAACTGTCGGTTGGATAATTTGTACCATCATCATCATCATCATCATCATCAGCCTATACTCGTCCACTGCTGGACATATGTCTCTCTATTTGTACCATAATTATGTGTAATTCCAGTCTATGATTTATCTGTGTGCCAAATTTTATCCAGATGTGTTCAGGTAAACTTTTATTTGATAGAGCAACAAACATACTAACAAACGTCAAAACTTGCGCATGTGTGTGATATTGTGCGGTCGTCTTGTATAAATTGGTGCTGGTTCTCTGGTGACGGATTCTTGTTTGCTTTTGTCCCTTGGAAACCAGCGACAACGCCGGAGTTGACGCCGTCTACTCCGACGTCATCATCGGCAACCTTTGGGGGTTCCCGGCCTAAAAAAGCGTGTCGTGGCCTGCGGCTCGACGACGACCACATTGCCAGAGCTCTTGAGAACTCTGGCAGTAAGGACGACACCGACGACAGCGACAACCAGGGCGACAGCGGCTCGGAGGATGACATTGCTGATCATCGCATTGTAAATATGCGGCGTAATGCGCGGCGACTACGCCAGGTAGAAATAGCAAATGAAGAGGGATGTCTGGATGAGCTACTGGCAGATGAAGTAGTGGAAAGACAAGAAGAAAGATTGGTAGATGAGTAAGTGGAAAGGGATGATGGTATAGAAGAAGAAAGAGTGGCAGGTGTGATGTATGATGACGATGAGGGAATGGAAGGACCGAATGCTAAGATGTTAACGATGGAATCAGTGTCCGCAAATGGGTTGTCTTGGTCGGAAGACTTCAACGTTTTCTGGCCAGGAGGAAACTTATTTGCGTTCACCTGGTCAATCGTTTGCTTCTCAGGATCCGGTCGAGTGGTACAAGGCTGTGTGGACGGAAGAGATCATGGCTCACATTGTGAATGAGACAAATTGGTATGCATGGGAAATTATCGTTGCATTTACTGAAGTGGGGGATAGGTTACCTGAGCCCTTAAACTCATGGACCGAAACCACCACTAAATGTACCGATACTTTGGTATGTTAGTTTTAATGTCGATGTGCTATACAGGTCTGTTGTGAAAGATTATTGGTCGACAGGTGTCATGGGAATGCCAGATTTTCGGCGTTACATGACAAGAGATCGCTTCACTAGTATTACTCGCATGCTTCACTTTGTGGATAACAATGAAGTCCTTTCTTTTATCCTCATATGAAAAAAAAATATCGAAAATCACTCCCATTTTAAAGCACTGTAACAAAAAGTTTACGGAGCTGTACACGCCTAACAAATATTTGAGCCTCGACGAGTCTCTTTTGTTGTGGAAGGGCCGCCTCAGTTGGGTCCAGTGCATTCGAACTAAGGCGGCCCGATTTGGTATAAAGAGTTTTGACCTTTGTGAGGCAGAACAAGGTATTTGCTTAGGTGCCTCATTTATGCCGGTAAAAGTTCAACAATGAACCCTAATCCCATCCATGGGTTCGATAACTGCACTGCTAAGGTAGTTCTCGAACTTATGGATGGGTATTTAGACGTAGGCCATACCCTTGTCATGGACAACAACAACCACGCGTGATCGCGGTTTACAACAAATACATGGGCACTCCCCATTTCCAGATTCGAAGGATCAGAAACTTTTCATGTTTTTAATGGAAAGAAAGCGCAACAAAAAATAGTACATGAAGGTGTTTAAAAGATTGCTCAATACGAGCCTTTTAAATACTTTTATTTTATTTAGGAAAATGCCAACGACGTCACATTCTCTGTCACACAGGCAGTTCCGGCAGGCTATGGGAGAGGCACTCATCAAAACGGGCTTGCCCAATATGATCCCAACCCCAATCCCAAACAACCGGGATGTTAGGCTGCAAAAAGGGGACCATTTTGTGGCCTTTACGGACAAAGTGCCGGGCAAGACATGTCGGGCCCAGAAGCGGTGCGTTCGCTGCACTGCGACAGGAAGGCGCAGTATGGTGACGCTTATGTGCACTTTGTGTAATGTCGCGTTGTGTGGGGGATCATGTTGGGCAGACTACCATAGTTTAAGAAAGGAGAACACCGGTTCTGGGCCTAAATGTGGGTGAATAAATCATATATCAAAAAAATCGTATATTTTTTTCTGATTATCCTCTGTAAATAACAGCATCGTTGGCAGCGGCCAACATTTTGGTATTTTTCGTAATTATGTATTTAGTTTATCGATTAGCAAAATCGATACGAAGAGATTAAACGATATGCAACATTAGTAGTGTAATATTAGGCATTCTAGATCACTTTTCACTCCATTGATCTCACTGACGTTCGATCAATGTCGTTAAAAAGTGATCTAGAATGCCCAATATTACTTTTGGAAATCACTGCCATTCGCTCGTATATATGTTTAAGCGCTATGCTTCAAAGTCATTTTATTGAAACTCCCGAAACACTGTGGTCAATAAGAAAACAGCTGCTATGAGATTTGTTAAACAAAAACAGTCATTAAAATTAAAATGCATTTGCCCACCATCATCAAATGAGTTAAAACGTCATAGCAACTTATTGCCGAACAGTATCCGTTGTATTGTTTGCGGCCCTTCGAATTGTGGAAAGACAAACTTAGTAATTAGTTTATTACTACATACAGATGGTCCACGGTTCCGCAACCTTTATGTTTATTCAAAATCTTTGTATCAACCTAAATACATATTTTTAGAAAAAGTATTAAATATGGTTGCAGGTACATCGTATTATAAATATAATGACAACACCGAAGTTTTGAGTCCACATGATGCTTTGTCTGACTCGATTATTATATTTGATGATGTTGCTTGTGAAAACCAAAACCACATCCGAGATTATTTTGCTATGGGACGTCATAGAAATATCGATTGTTTTTATATTAATCAAACTTATACAAAAGTACCAAAACAACTTATTAGGGACAATTCTAACCTAATTATATTATTTAAGCAGGACGATGTAAATTTGAAACACGTATATGATGAACACGTAGGGTCGGACATGACTTGGTCACAATTTCGAGAAATGTGCTCAACTGTTTGGAAGACACCATTCAATTATCTTGTAATAAATAAGGATTGTGAACGAAACAAAGGATGTTATAGGAAGACATTTGATACGTTTATAGAATTAGATTAATGTACAAAAGCAGTTGTAATTATGCCATAAAATCACTTTCATTTGTGACTTAAATCTGAAAGGAAACCTATTTGTTGAAATGGAAAGAGATTTAAAAGAACAAATTGTAAAATCATCATCAGCTGTTAAAAGGAAGGTAGACTTAATAAAGGATGCTAAAAATTCTAACAATGTTACCCTGGAAACAATATTTAAACCTATTGTTGACCCTCTTAACATTTTAGCGAATAGAAATGATGAAAAGAACTTACAGGAAGTAAAGCTTTATGATCCCATATCAAAAAAAATCGGGAAAAATGAAAGCGAGAAGTCGTATTCTTCTTGTGAAGAATATATTGATTCTAATAGTGTAGATGAAGAGGAATATCAAGACACACCACAAAAATCAAACAAAATCCTAACTACGTCACCTTTTAAGAACCATGATGTAAGTAAAGGTTCTTTTAAGTCCCTCCAATCATCACCAAACATTATAAATCAAGATGAGTCTTCCTCATGGTCTACGTCATCTGAAGTATTTATTGCCATACCTTTTGGAATTAGAAATGAGCGAGGGAAACTTGAGCTTGGAAACACTCGCGTTCATGATGACGGTAGAATTCTTAAAGTTGGAAACATTACTTTTGAAAAGACTCTTGGCTTAAAAGAACTATTATATAAAAAGGTACCAAATCTAAATGTTATTACAAATGACGACCTTGAAAACTACAAGCTACTACTTATCAATACTAATGCACACAGACGTAACTTTGATCCTGCCAAACCAATAAACAGCAATAAAGGGTTTAAATACATGAGTATTATAAAACCATTATTTAAATTCTCTAAACAACCTACTAGTACTGAGAGTCCTCCACAGGGAAAAGGTATCGATCTTTTAAAAAAAGTTAAAGCAAATACAGATTTAGTTTATTGGGATGATCCAAATGAATTAATAGAACGATTGAAATTACTGCTTGCGTCAAAAGCTGCTGGTAACACGGGTTTGGATAGTGAAATCGTTGCAATAATTGAAGAACTGCGCGAAGCGGGCATCATAAATATAGAATATAAACAAATAGCACGGGGAAAATTAAGCATTATACTCGCAGTAAGCAAAGCTTCGAGATTATAATGAATATAGATAAATTCGGTCATCACATTCATAAACGTTTGAGGTTATCTGAATACATCGATACCATAAACGATACGTTAAAAAAGTGCGAAACGGGCGAATACGACTTAAAATCGTCAAAACTTAAAGGTTTATCATCTCCAGACAAGGACGATGAAGCTGTAAATAAGGCATATTTGGATAAAACTGTACAAGATCTAAGGAATGAAATAAATAAAGTTAATAGTCGTGTAAAAATTTACATCCAGAACTTAGAATCAGCTACTTCCAATCGCTTGTCTACTATGTTTTACTCAAAAACAGAAATAGACCGTATGATTCAAGCAAAGTCAAACAAAAATGAGTAAAAGAGATATAGTAGAAGAAATTTACAGAGCGGCGAGAAGAAATTTTCCTCGCCGATGTACAATTATAAAAGGAGTAGATGATTCATGGCAAGCTGACCTTATGGATTTTCAAAAGTATTCACAATTTAATAAAGGATATAAATATGTTTTAGTAGTTATTGACACTTTATCGAAATACGTTTGGACAAATCCTTTGAAGAGTAAAGATAAAATTAATGTCACCAAAGCAATGGAAAATATATTATTGAATTCGTCTCGGAAACCAAAAAATTTGCAAACAGATTTAGGTAAAGAGTTTTATAATGAAAACTTTAAAGAGTTGATGAAAAAATATGACATTAACCATTATTCCACTTATTCTGTGAAAAAAGCAGCAATCGTTGAAAGAGTAATTAGAACGCTAAAAGGTCACCTTTATAAGCTATTTAGCTTATGCGGTCAATACCAGTGGATAAATAAAAATTTGAAAAACGTGGTACAAAGCTATAATAACACTGTTCATCGTTTAACAAAATTTAAACCTATTGATGTTGACAAAAGAAATCAGACAACTGTAAAGTACAACATCATCAAATCACAAAATAATAACATAACGAAAAAAAATAAGTACCGTGTTGGTGATCATGTTCGGATTAGTAAATACAAAGGTGAATTCTACAAAGGTTATACTCCCAACTGGTCAACAGAAATCTTCAACGTTGTGAAAGTTAACCATACAAATCCTGTCACATACCACTTAGAAGACAAACATAAGCAAATCATTTTAGGATCTTTTTACGGATACGAACTGCAAAAAACCCAATTTCCCGATATAAATCTTATTGAAAAAGTTTTAAAGAAAAAAGGAAACAAACTCTTTGTCAAATGGTTGGGTCTCAGTGATGGTGAAAACAGTTGGGTTGACAGAAAATTATTAATGACTTAATATAAATAACGCCTGATTATGTTGTACAGTCACTTTACGAACATCAATGAAGGAAGGAAGCGGCATTGTCAACAATTTAATAGATAACATTCCGTTCGAGTTACACTTACCTGGATATCAGTTTAGTGGTCCAGGAACAAAACTTAAAAAACGCTTACTAAGAGGTGAACGGGGAATAAATAAATTGGATGAAGCTTGCTTGTATCACGATATTGCTTACAATAATAAAGATTGGAACGTTAGACAAAACGCCGATTTAGAACTTTTAAATATGGCAAAGAAAAGATTGAAATCGAAAGATGCTGGGAAAGGAGAAAAGATTGCATCATGGATAGTAAAAAATGCAATGAAAGCAAAACTTAAAGCCGGAGCAGGAGTGCGGTCATTCATGAAAGGTGTTAAAAAAATTCAAAAGCAAATGAAAAAAATAAAATGTAATGATAACCGCACGGCTATAAAATATGCGCATGCAGCTGCAAAAAAAGTGTTTTCCAATATAAAAGGAATACGCTTCCCACGCTGCATTCCTGTTCCGAAAACTGGTGGGTTGTTACCCCTCATACCAATCTTTGCTGATTTATCAGCTCTTGGTTCACTCGCTGGAGGTGCTGCAGGTATAACAAAGGCTGTTAACGATTACAAGGTTGCTCAAAAAAATCTTCAAGAATCAGAACGACATAACAAGATGATGGAAGCTGTTGCACTTGGAAAAGTTGTATTTGAAGTCTCACAAAAAAGGAGCGGGCTTGTACTTGCAACCTCCAAAAAACTAATTAAACGGTTACCCAAACGAGCACTTACTAATTTAGATATATTAAAGCACTCAGTTGATATTCCATATTTTCGTGGCGTTTTTATGAGAGATACGTTACCCTCAAAACCAAGAAAAATTGAGTGTGCTATTCTTAATTTAGATAGTTCTGCAAATCCTGGAACTCATTGGGTAGCCTATGTAAAAGAAAATAATTACTGTGAATATTTTAACAGTTTTGGTAACTTGAAACCTCCATTAGAATTAATAAAATATTTGAAAGATAGACACATAAATTATAATTACAAACAGTATCAATCTTTCGGTACTGTAAACTGTGGTCATCTTTGTTTATTATTTTTAAGAAAGTATTGGAAAAATCATTTATATAGGTTAAAATTAAAATAACTTGACAGTATAAAAATGTCTTTCACTGTATCCATAACTGGGCAAGGAGCCTCATTAATAACTAACTATTCACCAACTTTAGGCAATATGAGTGCGGACTTATATACTTTTCTACTTTTAATTCTATTCCTAATATAGACGAAAGGAACAATAAGTTTTATTATGGTATCAATGAATTCATCGAAATTCCTGAAGGATCATATGAACTTCAAGATATTTGCGAATTTTTAAAAAGCAACATTAAGAACACTGCATTAAAATTGACTTGTAATAATAATACTCTCAAAACCAAAATATTTTGTTCAGAAGATGTTCATTTCGAGAAAAATAATTCCATTGGTAGAATTTTAGGTTTTGCTAACGACACAATTAAGGCAAATATAAGTTGTGAGTCTCAGTACCACGTCAGTATTTTAGCAACAACCATCGTACGCATCGAATGTGACGTAGTTAGCGGATCATTCGTGAATGGGAAAGTAAGCCATATTATTTATGAATTTGTGCCTAATGTACCACCCGGTTATAGAATTATTGAAATTCCTAAACACTTAATCTATTTTCCAGTCAATCAAAGTTCAATTAGTGCAATTAATATTAGGTTGTTAGACGCTGATAATAGACAGATTAATTTACGTGGAGAAGACGTACAACTTTATTTACATTTTAGAAAAAAATGATTAATTTTAATAAAAACCCTACCTCATCAAGTGTTCAAGTCAGTTCCAAAAGAGCAATAAGTAAAAGAACACCATCTGACTTAAAAAAGAAGGTTACTAAAAATAATAAAGAATTTCTGAAGCTAGTAGGCTTGTTAAAATGTACCTCTGGAAGTAGCAGGGTTGAGCCCCCTGTTGATCATAGGCAACCAAGAGTGGTAGATATTATGCAGAAATCACAAAATGATGTAAGGTTAGATATTTGTTCGTATGAAAACTTCGTGAAGTTGAGGAAAAAGAAAAGATACGTCTCACAGACGGATGATATATAATATTGTAGAAGTCGTTGTGATTAAAAATGGGTTTAATAAAAAGTTTATAAAAATTTTGACCCAAACTTTCATGAAACATAAAGAATTACCGCGGTTATGTATTATTAATAACCAAGTTGAACATGTTACAAATAAAGACTTGATACGTGTTTTACTAAATGATTATCATTTATTGCCGACAAGTGGTCATGTAGGCATAAATAAAATGACTAAGAATATTCGAAAAAAATATTTTTGGAGTAATATGCAAAAAGACATAACTGAATATGTGACTCGCTGTAAAGATTGCCAAAAGCAGAAATTTTGTAATAAAAATAATAAAGAGAAAATGGTAATAACCACTACAGCATCTACTTCTTTTGAAAAATTATATTTAGATATTGTGGGGCCGTTGGAGGTCGATAATTTGGGTAATAAATACATATTAACAATACAATGCGAATTGACAAAGTTTGTAGAAGCTTACCCAATACTTGATAAGTCAGCTGAAACTGTTGCTAGGGTTTTTACTGAAAATTTTATTTTACGATATGGTACTCCCAGGGTTATTGCGACTGACTGTGGAACGGAATTTATTAATTCCACGTTAGAAACAGTATGTAAATTGCTAAATATTGATAAGTTAAATTCAACACCCTATCATCATGAGAGTATAGGTTCGCTAGAAAACTGGCACAAACATCTCGGATGTTACTTGAGAATACAAACACAGAATCAGTCGGCAAATTGGAGTACCTGGATACCATATTGGTGCTTTGCTTATAATAATTCTGTAAATACTAGTACCAAATACTCCCCTTATGAACTAGTTTTTGGGAAAACATGTAACGTACCTAGTAATTTAGTTAGTAAAGTTGATCCCTTATATGTATACGACAATTATCCATCGGAGTTAAAATTTAGATTGCAAAAAGCTCATAATGATGCCAGGAACAACTTATTAATATCAAAACAAAGTAGAAAAACTAATTATGATTTAGATTGTAAGGAAGTACACTACAAAAAAGGTGATCTACTCTTGTATAAGAATGAAAATTATAATAAATTGAATGACTTGTATTTAGGTCCATTTGAAGTTTTAGAAGAGCTAGGTACTAATGTAAAAATATTAAAGAATAATAAAGAATATATAGTTCATAAGAATAGGACTAAGATATTTAGAAAATAAGAGTTTACTTTTCAGGGAAGGGATGCCTAGCCTTTTCAGGGGAGGTGTGATATAGTGAATTACACTATCAGCACGTACTCAATAGTACGTGATAATTAAGGTCTTCCTGATTGACAAGGCGTCCTTCTTGTAGGCCCGTGTAGCACTATTTTCCTGATATTTTGTAGACTTCAACTAGCGATTTCGCGGCGCGGACTTGTGACACCATGTCACGGTCGCCATGTAATGGCGTTGGGACGGAGACCCGAAATGAAACAAACTTGCGTTGAATCAATTCTTCTTTATCCTCTAGTGTATCATCTTAAATACTAATTAACATCACATCTATACGTGACTAGAGGAAGGACGCCTTGTCAATCAGGAAGACCTTAATTATCACGTACTATTGAGTACGTGCTGATAGTGTAATTCACTATATCACAAACATATTAAATATATCTCAGCCATCGTCATACGATAGCAGTATCGAGAGTTTTGAATATCATTCGTATAAGCCGTATGTAACAAGTTTCAACAATAATGATGAAATAAGAATACCAATCAATCAGCAAGATTTGTATGTGTTGCCGTCACGCAGCACTTTGTATATTGAAGGTAAAGCTGATGTATATAACAGTACCACTAAAGAAAAGGTAACAAGTGTGCATTTTGTAAACAATCCTGCATTATTTCTATTCCAAGATATTCGATATGAGTTAAATGGAATAGAAATAGATAAAATAAAAAATGCAGGTATCACAACGACAATGAAGTCTTATTTGTCTTTGAATGAAAATGAATCCAAAAGTGCAAAAGTTTGGGGTTGGTCTCCTGCAGGAATAACCAATGTTACAAACGGAGTTTTCTCTGTCTCGATACCATTAAATAAAAAATTAGGATTTGCAGAAGATTATGAAAAAGTTTTAATTAACTGTAAACATGAGTTAGTACTGTTGAGGAGCAACACAAATGTCAATGCAATAAAATTGAGTAAAGAGCAAATAGTGGAAAATATAACAATAAATAAAATCGTTTGGCGTGTTCCACATATTAAAGTGTCAGATCGAGAGAGAATTAATTTATTAAAACATTTAGAAAAAGATCGAGCCATTACACTAGCGTTTCGTAATTGGGACTTGTATGAATATCCGTTACTACCCAAGACACGTAAGCATACTTGGGCTATTAAAACTTCATCGCAAACAGAGAAACCTCGATTTGTTATTATTGCCTTACAAACAAACCGAAAACATAATGCTCAAATGTCAATGGCTGAGTTCGACCATTGCAATGTTCGTGATGTAAGAGTGTTTTTAAATTCATCATATTACCCCTACGAAGGACTTAACATAAATTTCTCTGACAACAAGTTCTTATTAATATACGAACAGTATGCAAGGTTTCAGCAGTATTATCACGGACGTCGATCAGAACCGTTGTCGAGTTTAAAAGAGTTTAAAGATATTGCTCCTTTATTCGTTATTGACTGTTCTCGCCAACAAGAAATGCTGAAGGGATCAATCGACGTAAGAGTAGAAATCGAAACAGATTGTTCCGTCGGGGGAAAGTATGCGAGGTAGTGATGGTGGAGGGATTCATTGCGATGGTTAATGACGGCTGCGTCTCTTAAAGTGATGTTGTATATTTACAGTGACTACATTGTGACTAACTTATTATCTAAACCTTACAAGACTATTTATACAGTAATACTACGTAGATGTTGGAGGGAGGATGCCGTGACATATCTTAATCGGATCTGCACGCGTTTAGGAATGTGCTTACAAACTCTTTAACCGATACGTGATGATAATAAATTATGTGGCGACTCTGGCCGCCACAGTACTCCCCCTCTTGAAAAAGGGAATAAAAAAAAAAACATCAGGTCTTCAGCTTGGAGATGCCAGTGGTGCTCTAATCCACGTTAAGTCGTGATGAGCGTGCTCAAGTCTTCATTGACAAAACGAGCGTTCTCCGGTCTACGTGACTCGAGACGAGCGTGTGCTACCATGTCTGCTGTGAGTCGAGACGTGTGGAGTGCGACGGTACTTATTTTGACCGTCGAGTGATGCCGAGGATCCAGGAAGCGTTACGTTGCTGCGATGGAACCTTGAGGCAGGCTGGCAGGCTGAATGCTGCTAAGAGAGCTGTTTCGTGTTCTTTTCGGGGTACTCCGTTGGAAGGTTGCTTGTTGCTTGAGCGGGGTCACCAGTGTTCCGTCGGGCCACGTATGCGAGGTGGAGGTGATGGTAGGTTCCATGGCGATGGTAAATAACGACTGCGTCTCTTTGTGTGATGTTGTATATTTTCAGTGACTACATTGTGACTAACTTATTATCTAAACCTTACAAGACTATTTATACAGTAATACTACGTAGATGTTGGAGGGAGGATGCCGTGACATATCTTAATCGGATCTGCACGCGTTTAGGAATGTGCTTACAAACTCTTTAACCGATACGTGATGATAATAAATTATGTGGCGACTCTGGCCGCCACACAGATCAAGAGATACCTGATCAGACCGCTGCATACTGTCTTATACTGAACGATTGCATATTTGAATATAAACCACTGAGTAACATTGTGAAAAAGCTATCATGAATAACGATACTATTATAGTGGATGTGCAAGGATTTAAGGATTTGAAAAATAATTTTATTGTAAAAGAGTTATCAATAGCAACTAAAAACCATACGCAGACGTTCTTAATTAAACCACCATATGCTTTTAAAAATCTAACAGATGAAGAAAAGAGGCAAATCCGGTGGTTAGAAAGGAATCGCGGGCTCAAATGGAGTGAGGGATTCATTGATTACCGTGAATTTAGACGAATAATAGTTCCGTATTTAAGCAGTAAGAAGGTATTAGTAAAGGGATTGGAAAAAGGAATATGGGTTCGCGAGCTATGTCAAGATTGTGAAATAATGGAGTTGGAAGAAATAGGTTGTCCTAACTTTTTAAAATTATGTAGTGATTACCATGTAGATGTAAATAAATTTAATTGTGAGTACTATGCAAAAATGTGTGCTTTAAAAAATGTTCTGTGTCTAAAAAAGTGGTACACTTTAAATTTTAATTGAGTTATTAATGTAATAAAGTATTTTCCTCAATAAATCAAATGTGTATAAATATCTTTTTGTTTAATAACTAAAAGTAAAAAGGGTGAATGAAACGATCTTAGTATTCAATTCAATAATATTTATTTTAGAATTTCTTAAAAACTATAACTATATCCACAAACTTTTTTTGATATATTGCTAATGATAGCCTCTGTTTGATCCATTAAGGGGTCAATATGCTCTGTTACCACATACTGCGCAGATAATAATGGATCAGTATGATTTGTTTCCAAGTCCACCACTTCAATTTTAATTAATCGACGACCTTGAATCGGCGTACTTTTCATCACGTAAGAATGAGAATGCTTCAGATAACTTCTTCTTTTTCGAAGTCTCTTCTTGGTGATATTATTCATCACCTTGTTATACAGCGGGGAATCGCATCGCCGTTCATCTGCTCTCCAATTCGGATACTCCTCTGTATATCCCTCGAGCATATCTTGAGCGTTCTGTTCAAAAGTGGGAGATGACGGTTGTACGACCTCCTTGTTGATGCTGAGCGAGACCAGGTTCTCTTGAGTATTCTAAAACATAAAATAAAATAATTCATTACATACATAAAACCACGACTATTATCTCCGAAGGGTTAGTCAGCGACTACGCAAGGAGGATAGCAAAAGCAGTCCTTTACCATAGCCCACTTTTCACCAAATAACGACAAAATTACAACACAAACAAAATTAATTTATAATCATACAAAATTATTTAAACTTACCATGTTGATATTATCTAGCTGGACTACTGACGCCTTCACTTTAATAATTGAAATTGAAACTAATTTGAAACCCGTTTATATTAATGTACATGATGACACAGCAACACAATATAGGTAGTAAAACATGTAAGTAATTGGCAATTCAGCAAAATAAAAAGAAAGAATTGATATTATTAAAGAATGATTAACTTGCCAATAACGTGACCTGATTTGTATTAATTAGGTTTCATATTACCTTATAATCAGAAGAGTACAACCTACTCTGAATTTGACTTGTTCAAACTTGTTTGCATTAGAATTTTCTTACTTATTTACCGTCAATGTTTTATTATACAAAGATATATAATAAATTAAATAAAAATGCAAGTTAGTCGGTTACTTTTATATTTTATTAGGTATATTAATACAGCTGGGTACAGTAAATTTTACATTACATTTCATAATCTAAGTTACATTTCCTATTCAAACAATAAATGAATCTGAGCAAAAGCAACAACTTACATATTTTTTAACAATTTTTATAAATCAAAATATTCATTATATGTACCTACTTAAGTATATTGAAAAACTGGTTACAATAGTTTATAAAAAGTTAATATTATTTTAAATTCAACCAATGAATCTTAGTAATGGTAATAAATAATAATACATTTTTTTATTTCTCAAGCCTTAAGTATAATATAACTCTATAGTATGATATAATAATATAATTTAAAAACACAGTGAAAAAAATCATTGCTAAAATATATAATCCCAGTGGCCCCAAGTCATAGTAGATATTTTATTTTTTAATATTACGCGTTTGTCATCATTACCTGACAAAGCTATCTTGTTCTGTTCTTGGGTAAATATTTCATGCTTTAAGGATTTAAAAATTATGTTTTTCTTTCTTAAAAAAGTATTTTTGTTTAATACGTTATTGTAATCTTCGAAATGTACAATTTTCAAAACCTGTTTCTGTATACCTTTAGCCTTTTTTAACTCCTCTTGTACTGTTTTTATACAGTATAATTTTGATCGTAAACCAACAAATTCAGAAATTAAATTTCCACCTAGTTCATCTTTGAAGAGAACTGGTAGTTTTTTGTTAAGACCAGGTATACCGTAACAGTTATTTAATGGATAATTACTAGTATCAAAATATCTAAGGAAATTCAACTTTAAATCTGTATAAAAATCTTTGCTTTCTATTGAATAAAGAAAACTGTCAGTATCCGTATAACAAAGCTTTAATTTTTCCTGATAAAAAGGTTTCATAATAGAGTAATGAAAATCAAACATATGACTTTTGGATATTTCTAATACAGAAAAGCCAATGTATATGGGTTTGTCTAAAGTAATTGTCTCGGGTTTCATTTGAACAGCTATAAAATTTTCTGTAAAAATAGTAGTACTATGGAAATTTGGTCGAGCTATTAGTTGCTCAGCACCGAAACTTTTCTTTGTTATTCTTTTCATCATTCCACTTATTAACCAACTTCACGCTGACCCTTTTCTCGGTGTCTCCTAGTGTTTTACCAAATATACTATTATTTAAAAGTTTGAAGAAATCTTGTTCAAATATAGATTTGGCCTTTTTTCGTAACTCAGTGTTCATATCAATGTACTGTTTTAAGTATGGACTCTGATTGAATTGAATTACTATGTATTTTTTTTAGCAATAAACCATGTTTTAGACATGTTTTCAGATGGGAAAAATGAATGACATAAAAAAACTTATCGTATAAGTTTGGTATCAATTTCGAAGTTTTAGATCCTGGAGGAGCAAATTTTTGAGCACAGAATGGAAAATCGTTATGATAATTATGCAAATGGAAAGGGTATTCTAAGTCTACTTCGAGTATATAGCCAATGTCCCCGTCAATGGGTATATTATGAAAATCAATTTTTGAAATTTCTAGTTCACTTAATAACTTAAAATTTGAATGAGGTAAATAAGCGCACATAGCATAGCCGTAAAGATTATTACAATCAATATAAACAAGGAAGTTATCACTTTTTGCGGGGTCATAAGTTTGTAAGTACTTGTTATTGGCTTTCGAATATCTTGTAGAACATAAACATATACCACCGCGTATGCCTTTTTGTATCATTCTTATTATTTCCAAATCATTTATTAATTCTAATTTAACATCTGTTTTTAATAGCATAGCGTCAAAACTTAGGCTAGGTGCTGTCAAGTAAAAATAAGGATCCAGTTTATAATTCGTCTTACACGTTTTTCGAAAACTTTCGAAGACGTCCGCTAGTAAAAGTACATCTGACTTAAGATATAAATCAGTGTATTCTCCAAGGCTCCGTAATTCAAAGGTTTGCCATACTCTTTTTGCGTGTTCATAATCTACTATTGATATGTTGCAATTGTGCAATTTACTAAAAAAGCATTTATAAGGAGGTATTTCTTCTTCATCATAAGAACTCCAAGTAGTGACGTATTCGTAAGGATAAACCCCTTTACGTCTAAGTAAATTAAAATGTTCCTGAGAAGGAAAAAAAAATGATAGATGTTTAAAATCAATTGTATTTAAATTTGCAACTAGCTTCTCTAGGCTTGTGCCTAAAAATTTAAAAGAATCGACAAAACGAACAGGTATGATAGCTTCGTTATTGATTTGAAAAAAATTGGTAAACGATATGTAATTTTCTTTATTTTTTGCAATCACTTGTATCCTACCTGATAATTCTCCTAACTGTCGTATGAAAAGATGACTGTCGTAACCAGCTAAATTATGAAAAAATATGGGAACGAACTTAGGCAAACAATATTTTATATTACAATAAGAATGAGCTGCACCACGATATCGTCCAGTAAGATGACAGTGATCTTTTACTTTGTCGTCAAATAATATTTTGTTACAAAGATAACAGTTTTTAGCTTGAGCAAAATTGGTTCTATCTTTATCTGTTAAGAACATAGGGATCGATGAATGCAAAATATTATAAATTACAGTTATATCAGATAGAAGGTTATCAAAAAATTTATTCACACAGTCAGGTCCTCGATAAGACTTTCGCGGGGCGTGTAATACGGTACCGCGGCGCCGCGTCGCGCTCCTGACGGCAGATGTCGGTTCTTTTATCGGGTCGGGCCCATGTGTCCTTACTCACCCGTTCCCCCTACGGGGGGGCGGGTGGGGACATATGGGTTCCAGCCCCGGACAGTGCATGGGGTTCTCACCATCCTCAGGAGGCCTCATGCCAGTGCAGAGAAGCATTTTCTCCGACTAAAACAAAGAAAAAAGGTCCTCGATAAGACACATATTTATTAAGGGAGCTGTCGTAGGAGCATACAACGTAGTAAGCAAATGCAGCTGGTACATGCTTTTGCGTAATCGTTGTGCAACTTGTTTCAGAATTTGGTTCAACTGGCTCCAACAAAGATTCAAAGTCTGCGTATAAGACGAAGGGCATGTCTTGCATGCGTTCATAATGTTCAAATTGTATTCGAGTTCCTTGATTAGGTAAAATCGTTGCTACACCACTGCAAACGTGGGCTTCGAGCTTAAGTTTGTTATCAAAAAATATCATACAATCCTCACATAAAAATATTTTGGAATGATGTTTAGTTAACTGCTTGCGAAGTAATTTAGCTAAATCTTTAATTAGACAGTAATGCGTACGTTTTCCATTTTCGAGAAAAAGCATGTTGACGTGATGTCTTTTACGTAATTCGCATTTGTACAGAGGTCCAACAACCTTACTGCTATTTTTAAGGCCATAAACATTAATACTTATGTTGGGATTATTCTTTTCAAAAATTCTTATATCTGTGAACCCTACTGGAAATGTCATATTTTTAACTTTAAGTACACTTTCAAAATACGGATATGCGGTTGTTCGATTTGCGTTATTTTTTGCAGGAAAAAGTGATGCCATGACACACCATAAAAAGCAGTAATCATCCGAATTTTTAATGTTGATACATGCACGTTTGTTTTTTATAGCGTTAGGTAAGTCTAAGTAACCTGAGGCTCTCAACGGGTTATATTTGTTTATATTTACTTCTAGATACAAGCTTCGTAAGTAAGCCCAACCACTATCTCTTTCCTCAAATTCTTCAACTTTTTTACAAATTTTATGGCTAATGTTTGTATACATATCATCAAAATTATAACTTTTATGTAAGATAATGTTTTCAGTAGCAAAAGATTTCATTGAAATCGAGTCATCCTTATGCAGAAAAAATTCAGAAAACAATTCGAAATTTACTTTAAGGTTTGTATAAGCCTCAATTCGGGCTGAGAGTAAAAGTTTCACGCGGAGGCGCAATTGCGATAAAAAATCAGCAGGAGCAAACACATGCATACGTTCTTCAACGTCCTCGCATCGAACACGGTACGACGCTATGCGACCGCGAAGAGCGCTATGCACTTGTTCGATACCTTCGCTCTCAATTACAGAACTATTATTTTTGTGTAAAATACTTTTTAAATGAGCAGAGAAAGCATTATTTTTAACGGATAAGTTGCAAGTTGAACAGAATATAGTCTTAACCATTATGATTTTGTTTTCACTGTGTTAAAAATTACAAGAGGTTAAAGTAGTTTTTAAGTAAAATCTATAAAACCTAACACACATATAATATATAAGTAAAACTAGTTAAGTCAAAATTTACCGAAGAGAGTGTAACTAGTTAATATGTACCTAGCTGACTGTGACTATTTTTTTTTTATCACTAAAGAATACCCCCTCTTCAGTAAATTTTGATTTGGCTAATTTTATAAATTTTTTATAGTCAACAATTCAGGAGACTCAGCTTCGCCTTGTAGTCGAACCCAAATTATTGCCTTTTCACACCTTTCAAGGCCGGTGAGGCTACACACCTCCTCAGCGTCGTAGAGACGCAGCTCCGCCACCAGTTCACCGTCGAGCTTCGCAGTCCGACGCGTTACCCCGCCTGGTACTCGTCGCGTTAGTACACTGTCGAAGGTCTGGTCTGTCTTGCGTGGAGGCGGCGAAACTTCGTTATCTGACTCTGAATCATTTAACCAGTCTAAAGCGGAGCTGGACCCTTCTTGTTTTTTCACAATCGTTGTTGAAGTCTTAGGCACCGACGATGAGTACAGGCATTTCTTCTTAGAGCTAGAAAGATAAGAAATGTAATTAAAAACTAATTATTAATATTGACGATATACGAAATAACATAAAATATATTAACAGGTTTTAAAAGTAATCAACGCAAATTACCTTATGCTTTCGTTGTCCGAGTCAAATGAATTGGCTAACACACAGCTTTTCTTGGCGGAGCGTTTAACTTGCTTGCTTTCAGACCTAAAATAACAATAAATATTAGTGACATTAACATTTAACATATGACAGTAAATACTAGTATGATTAAATAATAACATTTTCTGGTCTAGGTCACTGCTCCTCTACAGACCTTCTTTAATAACTTCTTTACACATAGAGAGAGATCCGTGCTTCGGAAGGCACGTTAAGCCGTTGGTCCCGGATGTTGTCGTAAGATGGCAGTCGTTAAAACCCACCAACCCGCATTGGACCAGCGTGATGGGTTATGGCTTAATATCCCCGTGCTATTATCCACGTGGGAGGTCTCTGCCCAGCAGTGGAACGTTTATAGGTTGATGATGATGATGATGATGACATAGAGATAACGGACCATAGCCCACCACGCACACCCAGTGCGGCTTGGTGGTACTAACGGTTGCAGATGCAGAAGGGATCAACCGTTGACATACCTTACAAAGCATATACGAAGTCGAGCAAACACAACATGTTAATAGAAAAATAAAAATATTTAAAACTTACGAACATTGTTTTGGTGTATATCTTCTGGATGATTCTCGTAGCGATGTCAGAGTACCGAAGCACTAAATATTGGTCGAACTACTGAGCTTAGGCGTACTAGTGGTCGATCTGACTTAGGAAGCACTGATACGACAACTACCATTTTTCGGGTATTTATTGGAGAAAAGTGTTTAACAACAATTTTACTAAGCAGGAGTGATCAACTTTTTTTCTTTTTTTGCTTGTATACAATTAAACTATTAGTGCTAGTTTTTACTTTCAAGAATAACACCGTATGTAAAACTGTTAATTCCAAATATTTTATTATTATTATTACCTTTATTACAAACCAAATAGGTACATATTGGGCTTATTATAAACACATAAATTATCTAAGTAAAGCAAGCTTAATCGGTAGCGTAACCTTCTGTACTACAAACCGTTACCTATACGATGTACAGTCACGAGCACCAATATGTATACACTTTGCCACTTATTCCGTTGTATTAAGAGTTAATATTGTTTACATATTTTTGCTCGTGACTGTACACATAAATGCTTGCATTCATCAAACCATTAACCTGAGCCTTTTTCGCGTTATAGTCAAAAACCCTACCTAACCACTACATTAGCTGTTATATTTTAACGAGTGTACGTTTAAGCAAAAGTAATTAAATAAGTATTACAATGTTATAAATAAATATGTGTTATTAGTAGCAAGAAAGGAAGTAATTACAAAATTGAAGCAATGTTTGTAACCTCTGTTTTTTTTAAATTTTAAGCAAAATATTTAGTTTATCGATTAGTGCGAAAACTTGCAGCGAAAGTATTTTACATTTCCTGTGTAATTGCTAACCTTTCGATAAAGCGCTGACGACGATTGTCCGGATGTGCAACATTAGGACTGTTTTCAATAAGCATGAAATTTACTATTACATTTCATCTCATGTAGTCTTTACGAGAGTTTCATAACCACCACAATCACAGATCGAGTTCACCACTACGTCATCGAGCTCCTCACACTCTAAAAGTTAAACATTTTGATGTACGTACTAAATTAAACAAATGTCTCGGTATGTTACAAGTTAGTCGCTCGGATATCGAGAGACGCGGGTTCGATTACCGTGAGGCAGTCTATTTTTATAACTTCGGTGTTTATGTACTCATATTATTCCCACAATAATTAAATCTAACCATATTTAGTGGGTACGTATTCAAATCGACATTTGCTTTATAAGTTAAACCATAATTTGAAAGGTACTGTTATGAAAATCCTATCTGATCACTTGTTGCTAAACGTGACTTCAGCATGACATAATTAATTGTTACTTGTTGCTCTGTCTATCCCACTTGTGGGAATACGGCGTGATGTTTGTGTTTGTATGTATTATGAAAATGTATGTTTAATGCGTTTGTCAATTAAAACAGTATAGACTTAGCTTTATCTTTCTAATTGTGTTTATATTAAAGGTTATTCCCATTCTCCTACAACAAAATGTCCCAAAGTCCTCCCCAGAAAAAATACAAATATATTAATTTTCATGCTCCTCCGTGATAAAAAATGGTCATCATCATCATCCAAAAGACGTTCACTGCTGGACAAAGGCCTCCCCCAAGGATCCCCACCACGTCCGGTCCTGCGCCTCACGCATCCAGCTGCTACCTGCAATCTTCACCAGATCGTCGGACCACCTTGTTGGAAGCCTGCCCACACTGCCCCAACGGCCGTCGGTTCTTCGAGCGATAGGCCCTGCCCACTGCCACTTATGTTTAGCAATTCTTCGGGCTATATCAGCTGCCTTAGTTCGTCTACGGATCTCCTCATTTCTTATTCGATAATATCTTTTATAATATTTGGTCTTTGGAGGAGTATAGGAATTGATGTATGGATTTCTAATATTTTCCAAACAAATTTTTGATGGCGCTTGGGAATAACCCGTATTAAAATTGTTTTCGTTAGCATTGAAACGGGAAGTTTCAAAGTCGAACTCGTAGTTAATGTATGTGTGTGTGTGTGTAGTGATTGCATACGTTGTTGTTGGTGGGATTGATATAAATAAGGTAACTAACAATTCCCTGCACAGTTGTCTGCATTGACTTAGATCAAAAAATACAAGTGTTTTTTTTATGAGAACCTTGAAAATGTGTTGAGTAGATCAGAGTCGACAATGACAATTGGCAACTGATTCTAATCAAAATACACAAGTGTTTTCCTTGGATCGAGGTTGAGGTGTTTCGGCATAAAACCTTTTCTTCCAATTGTTGAAAACCTTGAAAATGTGTAGAGTAGATCGGAGTCATCGTATACTGAAATGAAGTTTGATTCAAAAACACAAGTGTTTTCCTATGGGTCGAGGTTCAACTTTAGCAAATGTTATTCATAGTTCAACTTATTCGGGGATCCAGTCCTGGGAGACCAGGAAGCCCCATCCAGCTTAAGTTGTGCTGTAATTCCATATTGTTAAAAACCTTCGCATTCTTAGACGAAATCCTTGAAAATGTGTTAAGTAGATCGAAGTCGTTGTATACAGAAATTAAACTATTACATACTGGATTCTGATCAAAATACACAAGTGTTTTCCTATGGGTCGAGGTACTACTTTGATAAATGTTATTCATAGCACTAACTTATTCGGGGATCCAGTCCTGGGAGACCAGGAAGCCCCATCCAGTTTAAGTTGTGCTGTAATTCCATATTGTCAAAAACCTTCGCATTCAGTAGACGAAATCCTTGAAAATGTGTTTAGTAGATCGAAGTCGTTGTATACAGAAATTAAACTATTACATACTGGATTCTGATCAAAATACACAAGTGTTTTCCTATGGGTCGAGGTACTACTTTGATAAATGTTATTCATAGCACTAACCTTTTCGGGGATCCAGTCCTGGGAGACCAGGAAGCCCCATCCAGTTTAAGTTGTGCTGTAATTCCATATTGTCAAAAACCTTCGCATTCAGTAGACGAAATCCTTGAAAATGTGTTTAGTAGATCGAAGTCGTTGTATACAGAAATTAAACTATTACATACTGGATTCTGATCAAAATACACAAGTGTTTTCCTATGGGTCGAGGTACTACTTTGATAAATGTTATTCATAGCACTAACCTTTTCGGGGATCCAGTCCTGGGAGACCAGGAAGCCCCATCCAGTTTAAGTTGTGCTGTAATTCCATATTGTCAAAAACCTTCGCATTCAGTAGACGAAATCCTTGAAAATGTGTTTAGTAGATCGAAGTCGTTGTATACAGAAATTAAACTATTACATACTGGATTCTGATCAAAATACACAAGTGTTTTCCTATGGGTCGAGGTACTACTTTGATAAATGTTATTCATAGCACTAACCTTTTCGGGGATCCAGTCCTGGGAGACCAGGAAGCCCCATCCAGTTTAAGTTGTGCTGTAATTCCATATTGTCAAAAACCTTCGCATTCAGTAGACGAAATCCTTGAAAATGTGTTTAGTAGATCGAAGTCGTTGTATACAGAAATTGAAATATGAATTCGATTAAAATACACAAGTGTTTTCTTATGGGTCAGGAATAAAATTTGACAAATGTAACTATATGATACACCTTGGAGCGTGGTGGCAAATAAAAACCGTATATGACGGATACTTAAGTTTAATAATGTGATCTCAATGATGAATCGAAACTATATTACAAAATGGCATTATAAACAATATAGAATAAATTGACCAAGCGCCTTCGGAAAGACTGAGGAGCGTAGCTGTTAATGTTATATTGCTATTTTAATCGTGTAGGCGCTTACGTTTAAACAACACTTATACAGTACTGAGAGGTCACTAAGTCACATTCATTTATAGTTGTGCTGTAATTCCATATTGTCAAAAGCTCCTGCATCCTATGAACGAAAGACCTTGAAAATGTGTAAAGTAGATCGCAGTCGTTGTATGGCATTCTAGATCACGAGAAGTCGATTAGACATTCTAAAACACGAGAAGTCGATTGGACATTCTAGATCACTTTTTGACGTTGACTGAGCGAGTGGCAGTGATTTTCAAAAGTAATATTGGGACATTCTAGATCACTTTTTAACGACATTGATCGAACGTCAGTGAGATCAATGGAGTGAAAAGTGATCTAGAATGCCCAATATTACACTACTAACATTATTAAAGTATCTTACTATCCATTAAAAAACCAAAATCATTTATGATACGAAATAAACATCATAATAATTATCCACTTTTTCTTACTTCATTAACATCATCAGTTAGAAAGATCATAATAAAATCGATCAATTAATCGATGGTTCGATCGCTATCGATTGGGGACGCAGCCATATTGTAAAATGTCTATTTGTCTATGACTTACGTCAAGTTCACTGTGTTCATGTCATGCCAATTTTGATATCATTCGTATTTCGTAAGTGAGTGCTCTTTTCTGTTTTCCTGGATTTTGTTTTATGACTAATTGTGCTCGAATACCTGACTCCGACTTTGATCTTCTGGCTGACCGTTTGCTTGAACACTAGATACTGTACCCTGCTACTCATACTGACCTTTGCGCTAACACCGGACAACTTGGATATTGCCTTTTTGACGACCGTTAGCGAGTTTGAATGGACATCATGGGCCTGTGCAGTAATTATGAAATAGCAATGAACCGCTGCAATGCGATTGGGAGTCACATATTGAGCGATGAAGCTATACTATCCATTATAAGAGAATGGGTTGCACCTCGAACAGTAAGTACCTGCTTGGTTATCATTTTTATCAATGTGTTTCTTATTTTCCATTAATTTATTATAATTAAACATAAAGTAGGAATGTCCTCTTAATTGCTCGTACTATTACTATTTTCATTTGAAATGTATGGATAGCATTTTGTTAACTAGAGTGCATACTCATATGCTAGGCTCACTATACTGAAAGACAATTAAAATGACCCTAGGAAATACACTGAACATTCCTAAGCAACATTATTTACTAAAATGAATTTTTATTCAAACTTATTTCTCACTTGCAGGTAAATGAAAATGATTCTATTTGCCAAGCTTGCTGGAATCAGGCCAGTACAGCCCTTGCTGAAGATAGACCAGACGTTTCTGTAGGACACCGTCGTGTATGCATACTATGCGGACGTTCGCTTCTGCGAAGAATTCGTTCCCATACTTTAAGAACTGGTTCAGAGCAAGAGCGTAGAATATACAACGTTGTCAGAGAATGGATCTTACCACGTACTGTAAGTACAACCCTTTTAATATTATCATTCAGATATAGGTGTGATTCTTAAAGTAGTCTATATTGGCTCTAAGAGTTGATTATTATTTGCAGTGGTCTCTGTCAACATACATAGTTAGATATGGGTGTGTGTATAATAGCGGACTCCATCGGTTTACCAGACTAAAGGTCAAAATTCCTTGCACACCGCGTTGTCTATTTGGTACGGGTGTACCCGGGTTGGTTGGTGCGCTTCATACGAAAATCGCTGCAAAGTGGTAAAGCGATGGTGATCCCGACCGTACGTACATGGTCTAATAAGCCAGGGGTAGACAAGATGCAAAGGGATTACATGAGCATGAGATATTGTTTTGGTGATTGAATTGTGGATTCTGTGATGGATTATATGTTTTGTTGTGACAGAAATTGTATGTCTGTTTAATTTCTATCAAACAAATAAAATAAACCAAAAGAAAATTAACTTCACCTCCTAGTTGTTTGTGCCGATTTTGGGGTACGCTTTGACTGATTCAATTCTAGAATTGATGTTTCTGGTTATTACATTTTTGTGACTGCTGACCTTCGTAACCCTTAGAACAGCGAACCAGACAGATTGAATTATAACTGTTACTACACATCCAGAATTATCGACTGCAGGTTTCTTCATGATGTTTTCCCTTACCACGGAGCTAGTGACCACACATTGTAACGTTGCACTTACATGTTTATAAAATTTGCTTAATATTTAAATTTTTTTTTTTTAAAATACAATAAAAAAATAAAGTAAACCTATTTTATTTATTTAAAAAAAACAAATGATTATATACAACCTTAACCTAAACAATATTATAATACTTATATTTAATTAAAACTATGACACTATAACTATTGAAACACTAACTATTAATTATGAACACAAAATGTAACAATTGAAATAAAAAGGTAAACTAAACAAAATAAATAAATTGAATATTTTTGTCAACCGCGATGTGTGACCGCTTGTACTTTAACTCGCTTCTATTGTCTCGACGCAGGACCGGTTAACGTGGAGCTCCCACGGCGCTCGGCGCGCATTCGTTTCATATACGGCGCGCAGGTCAGAAAGTAGTAGCTACCTAACTGCAGTAATATTTTCGTTCGTAGAAAACGATTTTAAAGTATTAAGAGCAGTTCTATTTTGTTGGAAATAGTTATCAATTGCTAATTAACGTACGTTTTACGTTGCCATTAATTAACTCGGTTGTTTTCCGTCCCCAATTGGGTAAGTGTTGAACGAATAACTACAAAGTAGGTTTTTTCCTTTTAGCTTGCGAACAATAAGTAGTGATTTAATTATTTTGTGTTTAGCTTTTTACTTAAATTAATTTAGTTAATCAGTGAACATATTCCAATGACTTGCTTGTTTACGAGGCTGAGTTGTTCTGTAAGGATTTTTTATTTCCCCTACCTACACACAAATAGAAAAGATTTCCATTTTATGAAACTTGATCATTTTAATCATTTAAAACGTTAAATTACCTACCTATATTCTGTTTTATGGCCTCATTTAATTATTTTGTTATAATTGTAAATTCCTTTCTGGTTTCTTTAAAATAAGCCACTTCACCAGCCACTGGTCACCTCCTTTTAGTCTTCTACTTTTGGTGGTCAGAAGGAACATTGTGGGGGGCCTGTTGTAATGCTGGACGTTATAAATTCCAGGGAGCAAAGTTTGGAGCAACTTCCGGGACCAAGTACTTGCGTCACCACCAACACATCGACACCCACCTTCACCAGCCGTCTCGTTCGTGGAACAACAAGACAGGGGAGTGCCGACCAAGCGAAGCGCATTTTAAGGGCTTCACCCACGACCGCTGCTGCGGTATATTTTTTTAATAAACATTTTTTTTTGTGGACTTGGGTTTTAATCCTTAATTAACCCAACGTCACAACATAAATTAAAAAGGTCAAAAGGTGCATGCCTTCATCATGAGAGGCGACTACCTTATCCACTAAACTACCACGATTAATCACTCTTTCAGAAATAATTGACTTAAGTATAATTTTTTAGGTGGGCGCTTCCAGCATTGTGTGTGAAGCCTGCTAGATGAGAGCAAATAGGGCATCCCGCCACTTTCATTTAGGTTCTTCTACATCTGGTGCATCTACATCCGGTGCTTCTTCACTTCCTGTGAATGAACCAACTTCTCAAGGTGTTCCTCCTCAAGAATCTTTGCCAACACTACAACCTCAACATGTGCGGGGTACCTCTTCCTTCTGCAGCCACAATAGTCTTGCCTGACTATAGTAAACCCGTTGAAACAGAAAGCAGATGTTTTGTGGTAGGATGTCGAAGACGAGAAAGAAACCGAATCACACTGTCAATGCGTCAGTTATTACTTAAAATGTACAATTATTATGTACCTCCAAATAATAGATTATGAGATTTTCATTTAACATGTACATCTTGGGACTTTCTTAATGAAATAACTGACAATGTTATCAACAGTTTTACAGCAAATCATATTCAGGATATGATAACATTAAAAGATCTCAATCCGAATTTTATAGATTTTGAAAATATAGAGACTATGGAAGACCATGTCTTTTATCATTGGGTTGGCTTTAATAAAAACCAATTCAGGCAAATATTAGAGGAAGTACCTCAGTTTTCTAGCCTGAAAAGAAGTTCTACAGCATTAGCTGCATATTTAATAAAACTTAGGACTGGAGACTCAACTGATAGGTTATCAACTTTACTCCAAATACCTAAAACCACTTTAGGTACTATGTTGGCTAAAGCTCAAAGCCTTTCATTTAATTATTTTGTACCGCATCATTTGGGTATTAATCATATAAACAGACAGCAAATTATTCAACGAAATCTCTTTTTGCCCAATGCATTGTTTGGATATGATAATGGTAATGAAAAACCCATAGTCGTTTTAGACGGTACATATGTTTATGTACAAAAAAGTTCTAATTATTCTTATCAAAAAAAGACATATAGCCTTCACAAATACCAGAATCTAGTAAAACCATTTTTAATAGTACGAGTATGTACTGATGGTTATATCATTGATGTGTTAGGTCCCTATCCAGCGACTACTTCAGACTCTGCAATAATTAAAAAAGAATTTGCAAACGAATTATATCTGAGGGAATATTTTCAGTCTGGAGATGCATTTATCCTGGATAGGGGCTTCCGTAATGCCTTGCCCTTACTTAACAATTGTGGCTATCGGACGTATGTACCATCTTTTTTAGAGGAGGGTGAAAGTCAGCTATCAACGTTAGAAGCTAATAATTCTAGATCAGTCACAATTTGTAGGTGGGCAGTAGAAGCTGTGAACGAGAGGTTTAAGCGAGATTTGAAGCTTCTACGTCAAGATTTTTTTAACACAGCTTCGAAACATGTAATGACAGATTTTGAAGTGGCTGCCTCTCTTATTAATGCATTTCACCCTACTATATCTAATCGCGAAGACGCTCAGGAAATTCTGCAAAAGATAAATGAAAATATGTTTAATGATAATAGGTTAAGCTTCTTTGTGAACACAAATAACCTAAATCGACGTAGGGCACTATTCCAATCAATTGATGTGGACACCGATAATGTGAGCGATTTTCCTGAGCTATCATTTAATGAATTGATTCTTGTGTCTTTGGGTACATATCAAATAAAACAGGCACGATCCTATTACGGAGAACACGTAAGGGCAAACTGCTCATACATTATAGAAGTGTGCAGAGAGGTAGATGATGGCCTACTGCAAGAGCTGTCAGCATCTAATTCCACATGGTTATTAAGAGGGAGGATAAAATCGAGACATATTAGCCAAAAAACTTATTTTGTCTATATAATAATTGACAGCTCTTTAAGTGGGAGAGAATCAATAATACAGTATTGTTGCAACTGTATTGTCGAAAGCGGACAGTTGGTTGCTGTGCCCATACCATAAGTATTATGGTACCAATAGATACCAATCTTGGATGGGCACGGCACCAGGAACACATAGCTCCTCATGCACAATTTCTAAATTCTATATTAATATATTATGATCATGACGACCTGGAAGACTAATAAATAATTAAACATCATGAATCCCATTTTATTTTACCAAGCCTATCCTATATTTACCTATCTTATTGAGGTACCTATTATAATGTAGTAAGTACGTATAGGTACCTCAATGACCTTCCTAGACAATTTCATCAAATCACTTTGACAATTAGACATTTATATAATCGCCTGTAGCATAGAATATTAATTATTCTGAGAATAGAGACTATAAAATCGTGCACGCGTTCACAGAGCATGCACGATTGGTCGAATTGCTTGAATCATAAAAAAATAATCCACTTTTGACACACATTCAAGTCGATGGGTTTCATCTCTATCTTTCTAAAATAATTGCACGTATTCATGTCAAGCGCACGCGCTCATAATATAAGCAGCACTGCAGCAGTGCAACCTGCTTTAAAGCTGCTGTGCAGTTATGCACACAGTTTGCGCATTGCTCATACTGTCAAGTTGGGTGTACCTACCTACCACTGCAGCCGCAAGTTCGATAATTTAGCACGCGTACTTTAAATGCATGAAATCAATACTTATATAATAGGTATACAAATACCATTTTTCGTGTAATTAAAGCAACAACTATGACATAACCTCCAATATCTTCATACACGATTTTGACATGTTTGGCCGAAGCCGGCTGATGTGGAAATTGGGCAATTGTAACCTTTTTATAAATAAATAAACTTAAATAAACTTTCCTACACTCACACCAATTATCTAGCCCAAGAGAAGCTTCGAAGAAACTCGTTAAATGGTTACTAGACAACGGATAAACATACTTAAAATACTTAAATACATACTTATTATACATAGAAAACACCCAGACCCGAGACAATTTAGAAAACAATAATTTCTAAATTGACCCGACCGGGGATCGAACCCGGGACCTCAGAGATGGCGACACCATGAAACCTGGTGTACAAACCACTCGACCAAGGAGCTCGTCAAATATAGTAATAAATAATATACATATATATATATATCATATGTTCTAATTTGTGACTAATTTCTAGCCCTTAACATGCAGGCCCCACCCCAGTTTGTATGAGGAACCGGGGTTCTCCTTTAAAATATTTTTTTCCAGTAAGTAACTTTTTCTTGGGTAACTGTGTATCATGTACGAGCATAAAACACTTCCAACTTAACTATTACTGAAATGCCTTTACATACATTTATTGCACATGTTAAAAAAACTCTCATGAGTAAAGGTTATTATAAAGTCGAAGATTATGTAAATGACAATTTTTTTTGGACATAGTGCATGTACGAGCATAAAACACTTCCAACTTAACTATTACTGAAATGCCTTTACATACATTTATTGCACATGTTAAAAAAACTCTCATGAGTAATGGTTATTATAAAGTCAAAGATTATGTAAGTAAATGACAAAAGAGAATGCCGGAAGCTGTACCAATTGCTTATTAAAAATATATTTCCCATAAATACTTCAACACTTTTTGACTGCCATTACTAAAATATGAATCATTATTAAATCCGCGTTTACAAAATGTAATAAAAAAGTTCGATAGCCCAAGTTTTTGACTTCCGAATGCATTTTCGGTAGGTAGTGGAGAATGAGATAGAAGCCTGTTTTATCGACTTTTTTTGTGCTGGCAATGTATAGATATACATTGCCAGCACAAAAAAAGTCGATTCCAAGCAACAAAAAATCGATAAAAGAAATGGACCACAGAATGATCATTATCTGCGTAATTTGACGCTAACCTATCCATTTTTAATTGATCTTGCCTTTTCTGACACCATTTTAATTTTGATTTAAAAATCTTTCTTGTTTCTTTCATTTCACTACATATTATACCACTTGTGGGCTTACCCGCTAAAAGCCATGTTTTAAATTTAAGTCTAGCTTCCCGGTGAGCGCCGGCGACGTGCTTATTCCAACCAATTACATACTTTGGTTTTTTGTGATTTACTTTATAATCGTAACTCTCTATAGCTGCATTAGACAAAACATCAATAACACCAGAATACATTTTATCCAATATCAGTAGGTGGTCAGGATTGTGACAAGATGCACCACAACAATGACCCAGATCTGGCGGAAAGTCAATTTTTCTGAGTTTAGAGTTACATAACTCTAGGTATTTATCAATTTGATGTGGGTGTCTGTACCCCAAATAACATATTTGTTATGATCATCAGTTGTCACAGACGGAACTATCTTTTTAGCCAATTGGCGAAGACTACACTCGATCACCAGTGGGAAATGGTCAGACCAATACACGTCATATTGTACCCAGATATCTCTTATTGTGGCCATCGCAGACTTTGTAACAACGCAGTGGTCTAACCATCTCACACAGCCATGCGCATCGCTACGATAGGTAAATGTATTCGACTGTAGTCCCAACATATTTACATCGGCACACAGCCACAAATTATCACTACAAAAGTGTTGTAATTCCTTATAAAATATTTCGCCCGGATGAGCGTTAAAATCGCCTAAGATATAGAAAGCGTCTACGCCACTACTTTGTTCTGATTCTATAATAGACTGAATAGAACTAAGGCACTCTATAAATACTGGATTGTTATCTTTACGGTTTGTAGGCATATACACACAAAAAATTACTGTCGATCTGTTACTTACAGTTACTTTTATTGCCGTCATCCGCACATTATCACACTCCACCACAGATACCGAATCAAACTCACTTTTTCTCCACAATAGAGCTACACCGCCGTACGGCCTACCAGTGAGTAGGCCCGCTGAGTCATCCACTGCCGACGTCCCGGTGGCTGCGAACTCGCTGTCAATCGTGTCCAGCATCGGCAGCTCATACGGCAGCAGCCAGGTCTCCTGAAGGGCCACTATGTCAGCTGACTGACAAAGGGCCTTGACACCTTCCAATGAACTCTTAACAGATTGACAATTATAACTTATCATTCTGCTGTATGTTTCGGTACTATTATTAATTGTATTATTCATTTAGTAATTTGTTTGAATAAGCCACATTATCATTTCCTTTGAAGTTTACAAAACGCCTGAAGGACATACCAGACGGCCATAAACTATCGTCTAAAAATGTTTTCAATTTGTACTTCGTAACATAAACTTTGAAGTCCTTTTCTTTTTTCATCTTAATCTTAACCAAAGAAACATTCTCCCCCGTCTTTTTATTTACGTATTCAATTATATCTTGTTGAGATACGTCCTTGTGCACGTTAGAGATAAACAAGGGAACTTTAGTTACAGCTGCTTTGAACTTTACTGTCTCTTCCATTTCGGCTGCTGCAGTCCCTCTCTTGGTAATTAACCTATTCCTAAGCCTTCTTTTTTGGACCGTTATCCATTCTTTGTCCTTCTCCGGCGCTTTCCATTCTTTATCACTTGAAATTAGTTCAGCAAAAGACACCTTTCGCGCCTGTGAAAGCGGTGGCGGCGCCGGCGCGGGCGGCAGTGGCGTCGATAAAACAATCTTGTCATGTTTACTTATTAAGTTATTGTTCGAAATAAACACGGGTTGTTGTTGTACGTTTATGTTTTTGTCTAAAGCACCGCTCGCGCTCTGGTCGTGCTGCAGCGTGTCCGCTACTGTGCTCTCGCTCTGACTTGCGATGTTCCCATTATCACTATCGCGCTCGACGCACGATGATGTTTCATTCACTCTTGCATTGGAAATATTCATTTCTCGAATGAGCGAGACCGCTGGCTCTGGATTTAGTTTGCGTGAAAGAGTAACGCAATCTTCATAGGTTTCGGTATTCGATTCCGTTGGCGAGTGGTTGTCATTGCCAAATAATGAAAGCGCCATCGGCCTGCTATCGGATAATGAGTTGCTAGTGTACCCACCTCGCCGCAAATTCACATTTTGATTGTAATCAGATAATGGAGATTTATTTGAATATATCGTTATATGATCCTGCAAATCCTTCTTTGTAGCATAGTCTTGCCGAATATGCTCGACAGTCTCCTGCAGCAAAAGTATTTTTTTGAGTAGTGGAGTCACATCTACGTGGTCAAACGTTACTGGAGGTAGTTTTTCCAAATCTTTGGCCACAAAAACGGGAATCTTTTCGGGGTCTGTTCCTTTAAATAACGCTATAATGTCGTCAAGGTTCCGCTGAGTTTTACCCTGACGTTTTCTTGTTGTTATCCGTTTTTGTAGCGATTCAAAAAGCAGCGACTTTGCTTCTTCTATATCCTTAACACAGAAGGCACTTTCACATATACGCACAAAGCTTTCTTCATCCATAACATCCAGTTTGTTCTGGATGAATGCCAACACTTCACATACTACTATGTTACAGTTCACACATTTTAACCGATTGGAGGTCGACATATCGATTGTAACGTTAGGTCATTGACCGCACGCACGCTCGTTACCGCGATCAAGCGCAGACTGTTATAAATGGCTTTAAATGACAATGATATTGAGCAGTGGTTGGAACAATATCTGTCAGACAACGAAACTTTACCTAACGACGAATGTAGCGATGTAGAGACTGATGTAGGGCTGGAATGATCCAGTTCCAGGTCCAGATCCAAAACATGAGTTTTAGAAGAAAGAGCACGAGCCAAAAGTTGTCGAAACAACTAAAAAACCAGAGATAATACTTTTTACAACAAAACCAAAATTGGCGTAGATTTACTCTACCAAAGATACTCGAATTACTTCACTGGTCGTCGCACTCGCAGATGGCCTTTGGCAGTATTTTATCGACTTCTTGATATTTCTGCCAATAACTGCTATGTGTTATACTTATCGGTTAACCCTCAGAAACACAAGGTTGCAAGTAGGTTCAAGTTCATGAAAAATTTGCGTCCTCAAAGGAAACAAAGATGCCACTTCACCAGGTGTTCCGGGAGTAGTCGTGCTGAAGAAAGGCTACCAATCAGAAAAAATTGCTCGAATTGCGATTATACAAAGAAACGCAAAACGCAATACATGTGTTTTGAATGCAAAGCACCAATTTGCATCGAGTGCTCGAGCAATCTGTGAAATGAGCTGTCGCAAAAAGGTATAAGTTGAGAGCCTGCAATTTTGATTTAAAAAAAAATTTATTTACTTATTTTTTGTTTGTTTTCGTTTATTAGTTCATAAATAATTTAAAAAGAGGAAGCAGAAGTTCCTATTCACTGTAATTTTGTTTTTATATCTCAATTATCTTATTATGTTGATTTGTAAGTCCAAAAAAGTGGTTACATAGTTAATAGTAAAAAAATGTTAATTTGCAAGTGCAATTTCTTTTTTAATAAAGAGTTTAATACGTACGTAAACTGATTTTTTATTAAAAACAAAACCCCTTGTTGCTAAATTTTGAAATATGGAGTCATTTTACTTTGGGGTCTCATAGCCGTATATCAGGTGGTTGTGTGACAGTAATGTATGGTAGGTAGTTAAGGGTTAATAATCTTTTGTTTGCTGATCTCGTTAATTTAATTGTTTTGACTGATTATTTTATTTGATATAGATATTTATGAGGTTGATTATTTTCAATCATTAGTCTTTTGTTGCTCATTGATCTCGTGGTCATATGGCCATTAGTTTTATTTTCTACTATATATTTACAGAATTATGTGTATTGATTAAAAATAAACAATACGACTTTAATAATGACTTTTAATCGATTATAAATGGCCTTTATCCAGTGAACCCCTGAGGATTCATTGTAACCCACCACCTGTATCAACTGTAACCCATTAAGGGGCACAGTGGATACTTAGCCGATTTTTTTTTAAAGTGGTTTATTTAATAATTGATTCTTAATTGGACTGTTTTGATAATGTAGTTTCAAATCTGAGTAAATTTTCAAGGATTTTGTCAAAACGCGGGTCAATTAGGAGTGATACAGTTGAAATTACTGCACTAAGAAAAAAAACGATCCACTGATACCCACACTACCCTACATCGATTTGGCTGCTAAACTTGACTTCAGACTTTGAATGATCAATTTATTAATTAATCGATTATTTTATAGGTGATATCGATTTTAGACATATTGAATCGAGATAGCAACACTCATAAACAACTGTCAAAAATGTCAATCCCACGTCACGTACGTCCCACGTCCCCACACAACACCTCGTTCTCGTTCGTCGCTTACGTATCGTTCGTGTTTTGTGTTGTTATTTTGTTTTGTTGCTGGTATTTTTATCCGTTGAGTTGAGCTTTGTTCCTCCGGGTCGAAACTACGTTTTATGTAACTTGCAATAAGCAGGTTTCGGGTTTGCAGTGACTATTTCGAGATAGTGACTCTTTGTATTATTGTGCTGTGGTTGTTAAACATTGTTTAGTGATTGATAACCTAAACAATGGACACTGGGAGGAGCGCAGTAACTTCGCCTCAGCGGCGGCAGTGTGTCAACTGTTGGCTTTTAGTTCTAAGGAATCTATCAATACACGACGTAGAACAGTTGCCGGAGTCCATTGCAACTGTATTGCGATCTTGGGTTACACCTACTTTGGTAAGTTTTCCATCCAATAAAGATTGATTACTGTACCATTACTTTAAGAGTGTATTACATAACATCAATTAGGCATTATTAATCCATAATCTATACAATAAAAATGAATTACTAAATGTATTACTAAGAGAAAAACTAGAGATCAGCTTGACCGATTATAAAAGATTATTGCCTTGATAATATGTAAAAATTCAGGGAGTGTCTAAAAAATCTATCGTGGTCAGAAATATACATTGAGACTAACCTAAACACAGCTTTTACAAACTTCCACGAGCAATTGCTTTTCTTTTACTATCTATGCTTTCCAAAAATCAGAATAAAAATCAATAATACTAATAAAACTAAGCGTGATTGGATAAGTAAAGGCCTAATAAATGATATCTGCGTTATCGGTATTACAAAAACAAAACGATAGTTAATAAAAATATATACACGACTTACTCTAAAATGTAAAAAAATGCATTCATACATCTAAAAAAAAGCAAACATTAAAATTATAAGAAACTGTAAAGACAAATGTAAAGCAACGTGGACAGTAATCAAAAATAAAATTTCTAATTCAAAAATTGGTGATAATATTACAACATTGACAATAAATAATAAAAATATAGTTAATCCACGGGACATAGCCACGGCTTTTAATTACCATTTCATTGAATCCACAAATACTTCGACAACAAACGTAACGTCAACTAAATTGAAACACCAAACACTATCTTACTCCATGTTTCTTAAGCCAATGACAGAAGACGAGGTAAAACGTGAAATTATGTCTTTAAATACGACTAATTCCGAAGGTTATGACGGTATTAGTACAAAAATAATAAAATATTGCATTTCGGAGTTTGGTGCTATATTAACGCATCTAACTGATTTGTCTTTTTCTTCAGGAATATTTCCTGAAGTACTTAAATTATCAGTCGTAAAGCCGTTGTATAAAAAAGGGGGAAATAATAACATCAACAACTATCGCCCAATAACATTGATACCTATTCTGTCAAAAGTGCTTGAAAAATGTATGCATAAAAGGTTACTAGATTACTGCAATAAATTTAGTATAATCAATGCAGATCAATACGGATTTCAAAAGGAAAAGTCAACCACATTAGCTATGTTTACTTTAATGAGTACCGTATTGACAAATATAAATCTAAACTGTCTGACCACAGGTTTATTTCTGGACCTATCGAAAGCGTTCGACTTTGTACACATAGACTCCTTTTGCAAAAACTGGAATTGATCGGAATTAGAGGACCACCATTACAATGGCTTACGTCCTATCTAACTAACCGACGACAACGCGTTGTAGTAGATAAAGTAGAATATAATGAGCAAGTGTCCTATTTATCTGATTTTAGGGAAAACAAAGTTGGAGTACCGCAATATTAGGACCACTTTTATTTCTTATTTATATAAAGACATAACTTTAGTGACTAATCATAAATGTATATTATTCGCGGATGACATCTCAATAATTGTAAAATCGATTAAATTATATAATTCAGTTCACAATCATGAAATTGACATAAATAATACAATTGATAAAATAATTGAATGGCTAGATGCAAATAATTTGAAAATTAACCTTGATAAATGTAACTATATCCAATTTAATTAAATCAAGCAAGCAAAATATAATATTAAACTTTATATAAGAAAAATAAAAAAGCTATGCATTTAAAATTTCTTGGCTTAACTATCGATCACCACTTCAATTGGATGATTCATATAGAGAATCTATGCAAAAAAATAAACCAGTTTGTATATGCTTTAAAGCAAGTAAAGAATGTCGCAAACAAAAAACAGCTATTACCACCTATCACGCATACATAGAGTACATACTATGTTACGGTTTAATTATATGGGGTAATAGCACAGAACGAAAGAGAGCATTTATTGCACAGAAAAAATGCAAAAAGGCTATATGTGATATCCTCCGACGAGACCTGTAAACCTTTATTTAGGAGTCTTGGCTTGTTACCGCTACCATCTTTGTATATTTTCGAAATGTGTAATTTTGTTAAAAAAAAACAAGAATCTTTTTAGGCGGGCTTGTGATGTCAATTCTAGACTAAAAAGAAATCCACACAGACTAGTCCTCAATGATATTCCTAGATCTGATAAATATGGGAAAAGCTGCTTAACTATGTGTATTTGAATATATAATGTAATACCTAATGAAATAAAGAAGTTAAATTATAATTTATTTAAAAAGAAACTTTTGGAATGGCTTAAGGAGGAGTTGGAGCTCGATGGCGCAGCGGCTAGCGCGTTCGGCTTGCGATCTTGCTCGCTAAGCCACTTTCGCAATGGCGGGTCGCTGGATGGGTGACCAATTAAATACACCTCGGGCTCCTCCGTGCTTCGGAAGGCACGTTAAGCCGTTGGTCCCGGTTGTTGTCGTAAGATGACAGTCGTTTAAACCTACCAACCCGCATTGGGCCAGCGTGGTGGGTTATGGCCCAATATCCCCACGTGCTATTGTCGACGTGGGAGGCCTGTGCCCAGCAGTGGGACGTTTATAGGCTGATGATGAAGGAGGAGTGCTTTTATGATGTTAAGGAACTATTCAATAAACGGACATAGTAATTATTATTGTTTATTTTGTGATATACTTATTATCTTTTAAATGTTTGATGTAATAATTATATTTTGAATTTGAATGTATACTTAAATGTACCACTATGATTTGCATGATATCCGTGTGTTAACTGAACATGTGCACTTTAATTTTAATAATAATAATTGATCTGCTCCACATTTGATGGTAGATTTGCGGATAGCTTGTGCTCTGATAAATAAATATCATATAGTCATAGAAGATCATCCAGATGCTGCCTTGTATGCATCAATAGCAAAAGCTAGATTATTATTACCAAATCACTTGTCAGATTTTATAAATTGAGAGAATATGAACAGAAGAAGTGTTAATTTCCAAAGGATTGATGGCAATCACCCTCAATTAAATAGTTTCGCTAAATTGTCAATTGAAGAATTAAAGATATTTGCTTTAGGGACATATCAGCTTAAGCAGGCAGTATCCTATTATGGTGAACATGTTCGGCATTCTGGTACATATATTGTCGAAATAAATCAAGAAGTCAACGAAGATGTTCCCTTAGTCTTAGGAGTGAACAATTATTTATTAAGAGGAAGAATTCGATCAAGGCATATAAGTAATAGGACATATTATGTTTATTTATTAATAAATAACGATGAGGATGTTGGCGACACGCTCGATGCCATAGTATGATACTGCTGCTCCTGCCGTGTAGGTAGGCGAACTGTAGGGTGCTGCGCACACGTGATGACAGTGGTTTGGTATCTGAGATGGACCCGGTATAATGACATTAATGCCCCAGCTCTATTTTAGATGATTTTTTAGATGAATATGAACAAGAATAATAACAAATATTCTTCATATTCAACAAGAAGAAATCTTACAATATATTCTAACATTTTTATTATTTAACAACATTGTTTATTCCCGTCAATGTTAAATACTAAAGAACTGTATACTTATATATGCATTTTTATGGTTAAGATTAAGATTTACATAAATAAGAGTGGATGTAATATCAAGTTTAACTCATAAAAATGTGTACCTGTCTTTTATGGTACCTAATAAAAATGTAAGGAAATAAGGTTTGCATTTTATTTAATTAATATCCTTCATATTATTATGTTATTGTCTAGACACCTGTAGTTTTCACATAACTTCCAAAGGTAGGGATCATTAACACAACCTCTTAGATGACCACTGCAGTGCAGAAGTCTCTCATGCATGATATATCATAAAAGTATTCTGATTACTTAAGCTGAGATTTTTTATCAATAGGTAGTACTATATTTTTTTTAAACCCGTCTAATATATGTTAGTTAAAAGGTATTTTATGAGTTTTTTATTTGGTATCTCTTAAAAATATATATAACTACAATTTTAGGTAATCTATCTTTTTGCAGGTACAGCTAGCTATATTGCGTTGCTGATAGTTTATGTATTTATTGAATTTGTTTTACACTTGGAAATCGAGACGTATTCCCCTTAGATTGTAGTGAAATGAATCCTCTTTCGTTAATGGTATCTTTGCAATATTATAGGCGGGTTTTAAAAAAATATAGTTATAAGGAAAGATCTCAGAACTGCGGATTCGAAAACAAAAACTCTTAATGCCAACGGTAATATTAAACTATAAGCTGGCTTAAAATGGTTGTTTCATCTAAAAGCAATTGGTACAGACTTCCTTACAAAAACCAGCATTCTCCTTTTTTTAGACATAGTGCATGAACGAGCATAAAACACTTCCAACTTAACTATTACTGAAATACCTTTACATGCATTTATCGCACATGTTAAATAAACTCTCATGAGTAAAGGTTATTATAAAGTCGAAGATTATAGCAATTGGTACAGACTTCCTTACAAAAACCAGCATTCTCCTTTTTTTAGACATAGTGCATGAACGAGCATAAAACACTTCCAACTTAACTATTACTGAAATACCTTTACATGCATTTATCGCACATGTTAAATAAACTCTCATGAGTAAAGGTTATTATAAAGTCGAAGATTATGTAAATGACAAATTTTAGAGGGAGAAAAAAGTAACATCTGAATTTCTTACCAGCTTCTTCTCAGTTGAAGGCTCTCCCAAAATCCGAACTAGTGGTAGATTAGTTACGTTTTCCATTTTTTGTTACGCTTTAGGTTATAAACATCGCGCGATCAGTGTGGTGTATGAATAAATGATTTTGAACTTGAGCTCTACTCTCTTCTACTGTGCTCAAATACTCTAATAAACTAGGAATTTGAACCTGGTATTTCTCTTCTACTGTGCCCTTACCGCCATCTTTTAGAAAACGACTCAAGTTCTACTCAGTTTAGTATAGGTTCTGAAATTGAATCGCTTAGATCCTTACCATCATCCTAAATAATCTGAGCCGCATTTGGTCCGATCGAATGGATGACCATTGTCGCTGGTCTGCGTGTCTTACCTCGAGAAAAGAAAGAGATAGCGCTACGTAGAATTGCCATAAGTGCGTCTTGCTTTCAAGTCAGCTTGAAGAATGTTCGGAAACTCCCAGGCACTCGAATTGTCGCGGCAAATGTGGATGACAGTGGCACAAAACCTAAATTCTTTAGGTGATGGTGCCACTAAAGATTGGAAGGGTTGGTGCAAGGTAAACAAAGAAGCTTGTTTTAAATATAAATAAACAAACGTAGTGTTGTTACATAAATGCTATTAAAATTAAAAAAATCGCGCACAATATGTATGCCCTTGCGGCAAAGCAGTTTCAGTACACTATAAATATAACATAAAATGCATATTCATTCAATAAACCCATAAGGCCAACGACAACCTCTGTCTGAGTTTATATTGTATAATTTTTGGTTGGTTCACAAATATTATTGAAGTCACAGTTCCGACACATTCTCTATAAACTTTGTCAAAAAGAATACGTCCGTGATTTGCCGTTAGCGACACTGACACTGAGAGCAATATCACTGACAGAACAGTGATTTTCATACGTTCTTAGAGAATGTATGAAAATCACTGTTCCCGCCAAGGTCGGGACGTCACGTTATAGGTGTTTTAAAGTACGCCTAGCGCCCCCTAGCGGTGTGTCGCTAAGTTGGCGCGCGTAAGGAGTAAAGGAACGACGCGTGCCGGCGCGTCACTCTGTCTGCCAGCGATCGCGAGGCGCCCACACATATACGCTCCTCATCATCAACTTTGTCCTCTTCCTCACGCTCGACGCCCTACTATCCCTATTGTGCCACTAGGGGACATAGGCTCATGATGAGCAAATGGTACAATGCCCAGCAAACAGGGCCGTTGGGGCTTTGTACAGGCACGCGAGCGCTGCCAGCGTTGTCTCGGCCCTCACTACGAGAGCGAGTGCAGGTCAAGGGGGGCATGTAAGGACTGTGGGAGCTCCAACCACCACACGTCCCTACATCGACCAGACGACCCAACGCACTCAGCTCATTCGTCGTCAGTACATATACCCCAACCACAGCTAAGAGAGCACTCGAGGGAGCGTCCCAGAAACAGCAGGCGGCACGAACCCGCACATGCTAAACAGGTGCAACCCAGCTCTGCTCACAGAGCCAGCCCGCCCAGGTCCGGTTCGCCAGGTAGGCCCCGCGAACGCCGCCAGCAATTATGACTCCCAACTATCACGGAGCACCCTAGCGAAGAGGTAGATTCAGACCATGCCCATTTAGCCCATGTCCCTTTAGCCCATGCCCAGTCAACCCATGTCCACACAGCTGATACATACTCAGCTCATACAATTTCGGCTGATACTCAATCAGCTCACTCACCTTCTGTGCCCACTGGCACACCCATTATGTTGCCAACCTTCTCACTAAGAGTCGCGGACGTACATGGCCATCTTCACACAGCCAGAGCTTTATTGGACTGTGGCAGTATGCTGACATTAATAACGTCACGCATGGCATGACTTTTGACCTTGCCATCAAAACCCACTTCTTTAAAAATTACAGGAGTTGGGAATCAGCACAAGCATGAGTCAAAAGTGGCAATAACAATAGTATGCCGACCCACTCACAATGATACTCCTACAATCACTGCCACAGCTCATTTTAAAAAACGTCATTGGCTACCTTCCTCTCAGATTCAGACTCAGCTGAATCAGCCCAGGACATACGTCAGAGTCTGGAAAGGTTCTGGGAGTCTGAAGAACCCCTACCTCAACCTCACACTCATAATATTCCCCTGGAGGAACAATGCGAGGAAATCTTCCGCTCTACCACTACACGCGATCCCTCAGGCAGATATACGGTCGCTCTGCCTTTTCTGCCCCTCAACTGGGTAAAACTCACCCTATCGCATTACGCAGATTCCTCAATATTGAGAAGAAGCAAATGGCGAACCCGTCTCTGCGTTCTAAATACGTCGACTTTATGGCCGAATACATCGACTTAGGGCACATGGCTCCCTGTCACCCAAATACATTCGCCCATAAACCTCACTTCTACATCCCTCACCATGGCGTATTTAAGTCAGTCCGCTCTACCACTACACGCGATCCCTCAGGCAGATATACGGTCGCTCTGCCTTTTCTGCCCCTCAACTGGGTAAAACTCACCCTATCGCATTACGCAGATTCCTCAATATTGAGAAGAAGCAAATGGCGAACCCGTCTCTGCGTTCTAAATACGTCGACTTTATGGCCGAATACATCGACTTAGGGCACATGGCTCCCTGTCACCCAAATACATTCGCCCATAAACCTCACTTCTACATCCCTCACCATGGCGTATTTAAGTCAGGGTCGGACAAGCTGCGCATTGTTTTTGATGGTAGCTGCAAAAGCTCCAATGGTGTCAGCATAAATGAATGCCTAAACACAGGCCCCGCCCTTCAACAGGACATTGTTGACATCATCATGTCCTTCAGAACACACCCAGTCGTTTTCAGCACTGACATCCAGAGGATGTTCAGAAATGTGCTGGTAGCCCCAGACCAGAGACGGTATCGGCTCATACTGTGGCGGTCCTCACCAGATCATCCTCTGCTCACCTACGCCCTCAATACAGTCACCTACGGCTTAAGATCAAGCCCATACCATGCAATCCGCACTCTGCTTCAGCTAGCTGATGATGAAGGTCATCGCTACCCTGAAGCCGCTCAGGTTCTTCGCAAGTCTATCTTCGTTGATGACATCTTGTGTGCTCATGACACAGTTGAATCCGCCCAAGCACTCCAGGACGAGTTAATAAGTCTACTAGACCTAGGCGGCTTTCAGCTCAGTAAATGGACATCTAACTCGCCTTAGCTGCTAAGAGATTCCCCGACAACCAATGCGACATGCCCAAGGACTTCGACATGAACCCAGACTCCACGTCCATTAAGGTCTTGGGTATACAGTGGAGCCCTCAGTCAGACGAGTTCACCTACCGCATCTCTCTGCCCCCCATCACACATGTCACAAAGCGGTCTATTTTAAGCACCGTAGCCTCACTTTATGACCCAAACGGCTGGGTATCTCCCGTTATCTTCCGCGCAAAGCTGCTGCTTCAGCAATTGTGGCAACTGAGGCTGGAATGGGATGAGCCCACTCCCTCTGAAGTACAAACGGAGTGGCACCACATCTCAGAAGATCTGCCGCTGTTGTCTAGCATTCGCTTCCCTCGGCACATTTGTGCAAACAAAGGCTCAGCTGCATAGTCGCTTCACGGGTTCGCAGATGCCTCTGAAGCCGGGTTTGCCGCCGTTGTTTATCTCCATGAGCTCGATGCCTCCGGAGAAACCTTAGTACATTTGATTGTCGCCAAGTCGCGAGTCGCACCAATCAAGAATCGCCTCACAATCCCCCAGTTAGAGTTGTCGGCCGCCACCCTACTCTCCCAGCTCATGATCCGTGTGTCAGTTCAGTTATCCGCCCATATCAGTATACAACAACACATATGTTGGTCAAACAGTACGATAGTCCTGGCCTGGCTCAATACACCGCCTCATCGTCTTCAACCCTTTAAAGCTAACAGGGTAGTTAAAATCAGCTCAGGCTCACCAGAATGTACCTGGCGACACGTACCTTCCAAGCTCAACCCAGCAGATTGCGCAAGCAGAGGGATGTCTGCGCAATCCCTGTCAGCTCACGACCTATGGTGGTCTCCCACGTGGCTTGGACAGCCTTGTGAGTCTTGGCCTGCGATGCCTTTAGCTCTGGGCCATCACGCCCTGCCCGGCCTTAAGCCCAAACACATCCCGTCACTGGTCACAGTGCCCGGTCTTGACTTTGACCTGCTCACTCGGTTCAGTTCACTAGACAAGCTCGTCGGAGTGACAGCTTGTCTAAAACGCTTTCTGCACAACTGCAGACACCACCCAGATTCGCGACGCTCAGGCCCCTTGTACGTCAGTGAACGAAGAGAGGCCCTACTTTACTGGGTGCGCAGTGTTCAGCACAATGAGTTTGCAGAGGACATCCACCGCCTTCAACCTGGCAAAATCTGCTCCGTCAGACTTCAGCGACTGTCACCTCTTATTGAAGATGAGCTCCTTAGAGTTGGCGGACGACTGTCCCATGCGTCTATCCGATATAACGCGCAGCATCCGCTCATACTTCCTAGCTCTAGCCCACTTGAAGACCTCATCATTGACCACTAGCACAAAATACACTGCCACCCTGGCGCTAACACTTTACACGATATCCTACGCCAACAATTTTGGATATTGTCCGCGCGCCGTATTATTAGACACCGAGTCTTTAAATGCATTAGATGCTTTTGATGCCGGGCCCAGCCGCAAACGCCCTTCATGGCCGACCTGCCAGCCGATAGAGTTACGCCTCAGCCAGTATTTAGTCAAGTCACGACCGATTTTGCCGGCCCATTCCTCGTTAAATCTAGTACCCTACGTAATGTTAAACTCTTAAAAGCGTACTTTGGTATATTCGTGTGCCTGTCCACTAAGGCGGTTCATTTGGAACCGGTCTCGGACCTCAGCACGGAAGCGTTCCTCGCGGCATTACAACGTTTTATAGCACGCCGCGGTGCCCCAGTTCTCATCCGCTCGGACTGCGGTACAAATTATGTAGGCGCTAGAAATCAGCTCATTGAAGTACAAAACTTTCTTGCCTCGAATAATGACACGATTGCGCACAAGCTCGCTGGTCAGCACATTACTTGGTTATTGAACGTCCCTAAGGGACCATGGTTCGGTGCGTTACATGAGATCAACAAAAAATCAACTAAGCAACTTTTATATCGCGTAATTGGCGAACAGCACCTCACATTCGAGGAATTCTCTACACTTTTAGCACGAATCGAAGCTGTCCTTAATTCTAGACCTGTCTGCCCACTTTCGTCTGATCCTTCAGACTTTGAGCCGCTTACAGCCGGACATTTCATTATAGGCCGCCCACTAACGGCCCTTCCCGAACTATCCGTGGAAGATAGGCCGATTTCCACACGTAGGCGATTCCAGATGGTACAGGCCCTTTCCCAGCGCTTCTGGACGCCGTGGACCTAGTCCGCCGTAGTCCTACCTTCACACCCTACAAACCCGCTCCAAATGGTTTTCCCCATCCTCCCCTACCCGAGTTGGCGAGCTCGTCCTCATCAAGGAGGACAACCTGCCTGCCCCCAATGGAGACTGGGGCGCATAACTCGCACTCTACCTGGAAAGGATGGCGTCGTCCGGGTGGTGGAATTGGACACCGCGAATGGACATATTCGGAGGCCTGTATTCCGGATCGCCAGGCTCCCATTAGATGAGCCCACCCTGGGCCCCGGAGGATGTTCCCGCCAAGGTCGGGACGTCACGTTATAGGTGTATTAAAATACGACTAGCGCCACCTAGCGGTGTGTCGCTAAGTTGGCGCGTGAGGAGTGAAGGAACGACGCGTGCCGGCGCGTCACTCTGTCTGCCAGCGATCGCGAGACGCCCACACATATACGCGCCGTGGTATCGTCTTGGACTAATGAAATGAAATGAAATAAAATGAAATGAAATGAAATGAAATGAAATGAAATGTATTTATTTGCATTTGAATAAGGTTACACTGTGGATGTTTACAATAAAATTAGATTCATCTTATTCAGCCATAAAAATAGCACGCAAAGTTCAAAGCATACCCTTATTGATACTGCCTGTGATGATAGTGCCTGTGATTGAGTGAAGTGACTGTGCGCAACCAACTTATATCGCCGCCCACGGTCAGCTCGCCTCCAGTTTCCTGTCTCATCATCCCAGGTAAGCCTTCCTACCTACCCACCTACCAAGTAAGTCGCATGCTCGAATTTCACCTTTCTTTAATCTGCTGTATTTGGCGGTGTCTTCTGACCCGCGAATACAATCACTGTGCCGGAACTGTGACTTCACTGATATGTGTGTAGCAACCTTTAAACTTGTATGTCTTATTATATTTCAGTACTGGAATGACTACAAATCAAAACTAAAATCTAGAGTGGTCTCTGTGCGAGCGAGCGAGTAATTCAGTAACAGTTAATACATACAGACCTAATAGATAATTGAATTGACATTAGTAAATAGAGTCAGTATAATTTATTTTAAGCTAAATTTTATATGATGTGTTTTTATAGTACATATTATATAAAATTATGCCTTGTTATCACCCCTTAAGTTTCTTTAAAATAATCCCTCAAAAGATTTGTAAATAATTTAATAGGATGACAAAATATACTATAGTAACAAACATTAAATTTTATGAGTAAGATCTGGCAATTATAGCAACGACATAGATAGAGAAACAAAAAATATTTATAAAGTAACGGAAGAAAACCACTTTTACTTTTGAATTATCGACTAATAGCTGGTAGTAATGCAATTACTTGATGAAGTACAATAAAGATCGTTTGTTTTACAGGCACCACCAGTAGACCAAAGTCAGCAGGGGTCAGAAAGTTTGCTGTCACAGTGGCCAAACCCAGCACTGCTGACTGAAGGTGATGACGCACAGCAGCACCCAACAGCAACACCTCCACCTGCGTCACCTTCTGTTCTGCTACCAGCGACGCCCTCGCCGTACACCCCTCGCCGTCTGCAGATTGAAACGCCGCCGCCTCGACAGCATTCGAAAATGAGACCCGCACCAACCCGACAGAGGCTAAGACGAGGTGAACCACTGATGACGCAAGAGGCGGCACGAAGAGCGCTAGTAGCAGACTCCCGTGAAAGAACTACGTAGTCACGGGAGAAATTAAATGTCCTTAAAGATTTAGTTACTGAATTAAGGGAAATAAAAAATATATTAAATTCACGGTGAGTAAAGGTTTAATTTTAAGTTGACAATTGAACTACATTGCATTATACATATTTGATATAAAAAAAAGAAGAATGGGCAAGAAACTTGTGCTAGCTTTCTCAAAATAGTATAATTTTACAATACAATATAAGTACCTACTTCAAATACTACTTAGGAGGCCTATTACATTTCGAATGTGATTTTTGCGTAAAATGCACATATTTGCATTTTGTAGTAATTTTGCAGTTGTATTTATCGTTTTTATCGAAATTGGATAATAAATTCATTATAAAATCTTTATTCCTCATGAAGTGACAATTATTGTAGTATAAATTTTGCTCAATAATCAATAAATATTTAATAAAATATTTGTTGCTTTATTTTACCATCTCTGAACCTACTCGGCATCCCAATCACAGTTGGTTAGGTTAGTGTTGAATAGGTCAAAATTAGTGACAGAACCAAATTAGTAAACCCTGACCCCACGTGGTACTAGTCTGCCCTACCCCTAGAGTGTATATAAAAGCCCGGAGACGCGGAGGGAGAGCAGCCCCCGCGCGCTGTAATAAATCGCAGGCACCATGTGAGCCGAAGCGGCTGAGGCTGATCGCTGCAGGCGACCAAAAAGTAGAAGCTGCATAGGCGAACATGAAGTGCCTGCGGTTTGTTACGCAGGGGCGGAGGGGCTGCACTTCCCGCAGCGCCGGAGACGTTCGGAAGCCTTTATATTCAATGAGTCGACTAGTAGGTCATTGACCTTCCTAAAAACTACAGGTTTCCGCGCCAGGAGAGTGGGAGGAGGAACCCCAACCCCCCACCCCTCCACCCCCTACCCTCGTCCCCTGCCATCCCATTCCAAAAGCCTTTACATTCTATGTGCCGACTTGTAGGTTATTGACCTTCATAAAACAAAAACTACAGATCCTCGTCTGGGGGTGGGGGGGGAGGTAGGAACCCCCTCCCCTCCTCCTCCCTCCCTTTCATAATAAATCGGAATGCGAATATCAAATACAACCCCATCCGCATGAATACCGACATTGTCATGTCTATTTTACCGACCCATATTTTTTTTTCAGAACGCTCTCGGACTTTTTGCGACCTGTCCAAGGCTTTCGATTGCGTTGAGCACCGAACCGGCGATGAAGTTAAATTATTATGGTCTCAAAGGTTTTGCGCTTAAATTGATGCAGTCTTATCTTAGTTCTAGAACACAAACTGTCGATGTTAATGGAACTAAGTCATCCGGTTCTCATGTAAAAATGGGAGTTCTACAAGGGCCAATCCTTGGCCTTTTCTTATTTTTGATATATATCAATGACTTGCCATTCTTTGTAGAAAATTTCTGTGATATTGTATTATTTGAAGATGATACTTCACTCATTTTTAATGTGACTAGGAATAAGAATAATTTTGACGATGTAAACAATGCTCTCTCTGTACTTAGTTGGTTTACTGCTAATAATTTACAGCTAAACGCTAAAAAAACGAAATGTATTAAATTTACACTACCAAATGTCAAGACCGAACAAACCGATGTTAGAATGAATGGTGATAAATTAGATTTGGTAGATTCGACAGTTTTCCTAGGGATAACCCTGGACTCAAAACTTCAATGGAATCCGCATATATCGAATTTGGCCGGCAAACTCAGTTCAGCAGCTTACGCCATTAGAAAAATTAGACAATTAACAGATGTTGAAACTGCTAGGACTGTTTACTTTAGTTATTTTCACAGTGTCATGTCGTATGGCGTCCTTTTGTGGGGAACAGCGGCTGATATTAAAACTATATTTATTTTACAGAAACGAGCAATAAGAACCATTTATAGACTGGGATCGCGAACTTCTTTGAGAAATATTTTTAACGAGTTGGTGTTCTCACTGTTGCATCGCAATATATTGTTACGTTGTAAATTCAGGGCCCTGTCTGCCTTTACTAATCTACAAAAGGGGTTTGCAATGGTTGAATAGTACTTACCTGAAAACATTGTTTTCGAATGATCGGGTTTCCAAAAATAGTAATCATTGTGGCTTGTTAGACTTAAATCCATTTTTCTTCACATTAAAGGCATGGAGCCTTGGCTGACACATTACAAGACACACTTTTCTTGCATTATCAATTATTACACCTTTCTAAATCAGTTTTAGCAAGACTTTGCGTTGGATTTGGAGAAAATTAAGTTCCTTTGTTTACGTTTTGTATTTGACATGACACGATAGACAAAATGACAGCCACCGTAGCGACGCCTAGCGGTAGCGGGGCGAAGCAGCTGTCAGCTTTTAATTTCACATAAAAGATTCAATTTAAAAAAATAGCCGAAAAAGTTTTAATAATAAATTACATAATAAATTAATATGTATAATAATTACTTTAAGTAATTAAATTTAATTCAAGCAAATCCGGAAATAGAACAATTTTTTTTCTATAAGGACTTTTATCTAGAACATTCGAACGGGAGTAATATTTTTTATATGGATATTGTCTCTGCCCGTAGGGGTTACCAGAGAGGAAACTAATACTCCTTGATATTAAGACAGGGTAATTAGTGAGTTAAATATAACAAAATAATTATTTAAATTAAAGAAAAACGCATTTCACATTGCTAAACGTAATTTTTTTTTTCTAGGTCTTGTTTTGTAATTGTTGACAGATTCTGTTAGCAGAGGGCGAGTTGTGACAGACGTCATATTTGACGTTTTGATAGTTTGAAGGAAAAATTCTAAAGGAACTGCGTGGTTAGAGATTACCCCACTTTACGAGTTGAAGTCATAAGCTGGCCTTCGATTTATAAGACTTCCGGCGAAGGAAAGCAGCCGGGTCTGATGACGTCGAAACGATTTGAATCTCTGGCGTGACGTGGTGTGATGTGTTGAGATCAATTCACTAAGGGATCCGTGCTCAAAACGAAGTTCCGGTCGCTGGCAGCCACGCGCAAAGATAAGATCTCCCAGCGCGTAAGTACCACAATGTATATAACACAATCCACAATTATAATTGTATAGTTTTTGTGCGGTGCAATTTTAACTCTTTTTCTAAACACGGTGATGTACACAATTTCAATACTAGAAGTAAGTCAAAACTAGTAATGCCACTGTTTAGGTTACAAAAGGTTCTCGGCTCTTTCTTGGGGCAAAGTATACACTATTATAATAAAATACCAAGTACTGTACAAGATTTACTTGCGTGCGTTAAGGCACTTAACGCACTCCTTGTGGCTTACCCAGTTTTTAATGTGTTTGTCGACAACCTTAAGAATTTTTTAAGCATTTCTTTTGGGGGTTAAAGTTGCTCGCGTCCGTAGGTTTACCCTTGAGACCCTACACGTGATCCCTGGGTGGTGCTAAATGAGTAACACTGACTGAGTGGTAGAGCCACGCTGCGTTGCAGCACGCATTGGGCCGGCTCGCCCGGCGTAATACCACCCTCTCACGAATATTCGGCGTGAAATAACGGCACTTGGTGCTGTTGTGTTTCGTCCAACCAGTGAGGGTCCCGGAGGCCCCTTCCCCCCCCCCTCCCAATTCCTATTCCTTCCTTAAACCTATTCCTCCCTTAAAGGCCGGCAACGCATCTGCGATTCCTCTGGTTTTGCGGGTGTCCATGGGCGGCGGTGATTACTTTCCATCAGGTGACCCGCCTGCTCGTTTGCCTCCCTCTTTTATAAAAAAAAAAAAAAAGCAAAACAGATATTTGTTTGTGAAGTAGTGATTAAATACTACACTAAACTATTCATAATTATGTAATGGGGTTACGCCCGTTTAATTATGTTAAATAATTAAATAAATTTACCTTTAGATAAGTTTAAGAATCATGTAAAATCTTGTTTACATAAGAAAGGTTATTATACAGTCAAAGAATATTTAGAAGATAAAACAGCCTGGTTTTAATAATATTTTCACATTTTATTTTCTTTTTTTTAATTTTTTTTTTTTAATAATTAATTTTACGCTGGTATGATAGCCTTTAACAGCAGTGTCTTACAGACAAAGGTACCCACTCAAAATGTATGTTGCGTTTAAAGTTGTCTTATTGTTCTCTTGCTTTTGTTGGAGTTGCTCGAGTGTGTCATGCTCTCTTAAAGTGTCTCTGCGGTGGTGGCATGTGCGTCGGGTCGTTACGTTCCCTAAAACATGGTTGAGCGAAGCGATGGCTGATTCACATGTCATAATCGTGAACGGGTGCCGCCTGTGGAGGCTGGTCTGCTCCTGCAATCTTATTTTTTTATTGGTAGTATTTAATAGTCTTTCTTTTTATTTTAAAGATACTGTAAGACGTTGTTCGTTTTATTTAAAATTGAGCAATACCTGTTTTTTATTGAATATTCTTTTGTCTTGTAATCGTATCAAATGTTTTTTTTCTTGTAATGGAAAATGTCCTTCTATGACAGGGAGGGCATGTTCCAACTTGTATTGACGCTCATAATTTGTTTAATTGTATGTTTTATGATTTGGTAACGACATTTTGTTTTTTAAATGTCGTTACTTCTATATTGTTATAAACCTTTGGAGTTTCTTGCGCCCGTTCTTCTCCACAGTTAACAGACTTCCTGAATGGGCGGGTTGGGTGGGCGGGTGCCCGTCCATCCTTTAACTTTTGACGATTCAAAATGCTTATTCTAAGTTTACTGAATAAAGAGATATTGATTTGATTTGATTTGATTTCTATGTAATTTTCTATCATTTTCTGAGGCAAAGAGACCACACCCATACGGCTTTAAATTGATTTAAACACTACCTATCATTAAAATACTTTGTAGTGTGCCAGTAATTGACCACTGGTTTGTTGTTTGGAGATATAGAAGTAAATAAAGTGCTCCTATGTTTTCCGTTGTTTTAGATGGAAGATGCCCCCTAAAAAGTATTTTTTTAAATATACAGAAGAAGATCTGCTGAAGTATCTTGACGAAATTAGTAGGCGCTCAAATAAGGCCAACATGTCGAAAATATCGTATTCCACGCCCGACTATAAACAAACTGAAAATGAGACATCCTGTACAGCGCAAAATGGGACCACCAACTATCTTGACCTTACAAGAAGAATTACTATTGACCAGATGGATTAACGCTAACGCTAAAAAGGGAATCCCCTTAACAGTTAACTAAATTATACAAGAAGACGGCCGAAAAAATCCGTTTAATAACGGGATTCCTGGCCGAAAATGGTTTAACGGTTTCCTAAGGAGACATCCGGATGTAACACAGCGACATAAACTCAGTCAACTCATTTCAACTCGCGCGAAGCCGGGTAACGGAAGCCAGCCTGAGAAAATGGCACTCTGATTTAAGAGAATTCTTAATAAGTGAACATGCCGAAGATATACTTCATGATCCTGAGAGAATTATAAATGCTGATGAATCCGGATTCAATATTTGTCCTACGTCAGGTTTGGTACTTGGTCCTAAAGGAATGACCAATTTGTACGAAACTCAAGATAAGGAAAAAGAAAGCATCACTGTCTTGGGAACTTTTTCAGCATCCGGAAAAGTCTTGCCCGTCCTTATCATTTACACCTACGAAAGGATTCCTCTTAAAATAGCACGAAATATACCAGATGACTGGGCCAGCGGAAAGTCACCAAAAGGATGGATGACATCCAGAGTTTTTCATGGCTATATCGCCAATACATTACTACCAGCATTACGGAAATCAAGTGTTTCCTGTACTTTTTCTAATCAATGGTCACAAGGCATATAACTTACAAAGTCAGTCAACTTTGTACAGAAAATCAATTATTTTGTATGCCCTACATCCTAATGCTACTCATATAATACAGCCAGCGGATGTGTCTGTTTTTAGGCCATTGAAAAATTCATGGAAAAAAATTGTCCACAAACGGAAATACGACACTGGAAACAGAATTGAGGCCTGGTTACAACCAGGCTTCAATTCGATCCATTACTAAGAATCGCAAAGAAATCTGCAACTCCTGGAATCATATGTAATGGATTTCGCAAATGCGGATTAGTAGTCTATAATTGGGGCTTCTGGATCACAGGAGATCCAGAAAGCCCCAATTATCGACTATCCAGTCCATTGAATAAAGAATCAATAATCATTTAGGTATTTTCGTTAGAAAGCTCTGCTTCTCATATGTATTTACCTAAATTACCCGCTTTCATATCTCTTACAATGGATCAGTTATCAATCAAAATAGTACCAAAATAGTTCGTTTTCATAGGTACTGCCACTTTATATTTTACACTACTTATAAAATAGCAACGTATACTTACAACTAAGTATCAGATCAATCAATACAAAGTAAAAAATCATTCCTTTCAAGAGTCATCATTAAAATAAAACTGTAAATAGTTAGATTTTAGTACTTATGTTATATAGCCCTCGGGTATAATGATTTTAATTTGTTGTTTTGGTAAGTATACTTACTCTTAATCACATGCGCTGTCTGAGCGCATAATCTTTTTTACATCGCTATTATAGGTATAGCATATGTACATCTATTTATTTATTATTATTAATTATTTTTTAGTTATGAATTTTGTCAACCAACTACCTACTTATATGGACACAGTCTGAATTTTTTTTAAAATATCAATGTATGCAGGTGAGTAATACTCATTTTTTAAGACTTGGCGTACGCTGCACTTTCAATAACTGCAGTACATTACATTCGATTCTTGTCAAAACAATACTCTATGATGATTCATTTTCTGCGAGGTTTTTAGTACCTACTTCAATAAATGATAATATAAATATGTTCGGAATAAAACTATTTTGACTTTTTAATCATTATGTCTAATGTAACATTCAATGGATGGCATCGAGATGTTATATCCATTTTTTTGCATAATAGCCAAATATTGCTAAAGGCTCTGCCCTACATGATCTATAGTTTAAGTTTGTCGTGACGTGCTTTGTAGCACTCTACAGTATTCTAACTACCTATCTCTATGCAAAAAGCAAAATTTGGTTATATGATGTTACGAAAAGCAAACAAACAAAGAAACAGATACGCTTTCATATTAGAATATATCGGTATTAAGAAAAATAACCTGCTTATTAATAATGCTTGTTATCGCACTAAGTAATTTGAAAAACTTATTTTAGATCAACTCGGCTCCCACTTCGCTATAAACCACTGTTTGCGCCACAGCGCAACGGATAACCGTCGCTGCGCCGGTCAATTAAAGTGCATATTGGTGCAACGAATGTGCAACGAATGATCGGCCAATCACAGCGAGGTGACAATTATACTAGACGAAGTGTTCGCCCGCGCCGCCGGCGCTGGCGCAAAGGCAGTGTGCTCCGACCGTTCATAGAGAACCCACGCGCGCGCGCGCAAGAACTCAGCCCGTGAACAACCATGTGTTAAGTGTATGTGAATTGAGAGCGCAAAGCGCTCTCAATTCACTCATTCTCAATTCAATTACCAGCTCAACTACCCCTAAAACGCCACCGACCAGTGAACTGTGTTGTGTGTTGCCGCCCACAAGCCTGCGACCCCGCGCCTAGAGCGCCAGTTGCCTTCAGCTCCAACCAGCTCCAGCCCGAACCAAGTAAGCCCCAGCAATCCTATTTTATCATTTCCCTCCGCCGCATGTTGGTGCCTTAAGCGCCAACAACCACCTTTTTCACAGTGAACAGTATGGTTTTACCAAGGGAAGGTCTACTACTGATGCTGGTGTAGCTCTGCTAAAACACATATTTGAGGCTTGGGAGGGATCGCAGAATGCTTTTGGAGTGTTTTGTGATCTCTCCAAGGCTTTTGATTGCGTTGAATACAACACCCTTTTAATAAAGCTAAAACACTATGGAGTGCACTCTGATGCCTTGAAATTGATTCAATCATATCTTAGCGGCAGAATCCAAAAAGTTAGCGTGAACGGATCCATATCATCCGGATCTTCTGTGCTAATGGGGGTCCCACAAGGGTCAATACTAGGTCCATTTTTATTCTTAATCTATATTAATGATTTACCATTTTATGCGGAAAACTTTTGCAATATTGTTTTGTTTGCTGACGATACATCTTTGATATTTAAGACTGATCGAAATAAAAATAGTTTTGATGACATCAACAGTGCCCTAACAGATGTGTTGAATTGGTTTACTACTAATAATCTTCAATTAAACGCGAAGAAAACCAAATGTATAAATTTTACTCTACCTAACGTAAAGAATATTATAGGAAATAAAATTAAACTGAATGGTGAACTGTTGGACCTTGTTGATTCAACAGTTTTCTTAGGTATTACCTTAGATTCAAAAATACAGTGGTACCCTCATATTAGCACCCTTGCGGGGAGACTTAGTTCAGCTGCTTATGCTGTTAGGAAAATTAGGCATTTTACAGACGTGGAAACTGCTCGATTAGTCTATTTTAGTTACTTTCACAGTGTTATGTCCTATGGTATACTACTTTAGGGTAAAGCAGCAGATAAAGAAACCATTTTCATTTTATAGAAAAGAGCAATAAGGTCCATATATAACCTAGGATCACATGACTCCCTTAAGGAGCTGTTTAAAGAAATAAATATTCTTACAGTTGCATCACAATTTATTTATAACTGTATTGTTTACGTGCGTCAAAACATTACTCATTTCAAAAAAAAAAATGCGATATACACAAACTAAATACTAGAAATAAGTATAAACTTGTAATTCCTAAATTTCGACTTCAGAAAGTTTATGGATCATTTATGGGACAAAGTGTCATAATTTACAATAAAATCCCGAACGATGTTATAATTTTGCCCTTTGACAAATTTAAGACACATGTTAAGGACAGACTTTTAGAAAAGGGCTATTACACTGTAAGCGATTACATCAATGACAAAAATGCATGGAATTAACATTCCTCTAGTTTCGCATACATTGTTCTAATGCGTTCATAGTGCCCGAGTAAAACTTGTAGATTCACTTTTGTTTTTATCTTTTATTTTATATAATTGTTTTATGACTATTGACTGTATAATTTGGTAACGACATATTGTTTTGTAAATGTCGTTACCTCCATATTATTATAAAGCTGTGGAGTTTGTTGTGCCCGTTCTTCTCCACAGCTAAAAGACTTCCTGAATGGGTGGGGTGGGTGGGTGGGTTCCTGTGCCTATCCATCCATCCATATAAAAAAAAATTTTGACGATTCAAAACGCTTAATTTAAGCTTACTGAATAAAGTTATTTTGATTTTGATTCTCTAAAGTTACGCTTGTTCAGTTATATAGGTAAAAAATAAAACAAAAACAATTCAGATACGGGCATTTTATTTTGAGAATAAATAGACACTTAAGTACTTAAATATGATACAAATCACTAATCCATAACAGTATGATTATGGTATAGAGTATGGTTTACATTCCAAATTATTGTGAATTTTACATATCAATTCTTTTACACTATTGTAAATATCATCATACGAAATCGTTTGTGTGACGTGTTGTACGCATATTTCTGCTTCACAGCTGCAATTAATGTTTTCGTTTTTTTTAAAGCCTCAGCATCATAAATTTCAATTCGAACAACTTTGAGTGGTTGAGTCATCGGTTTCTTAATATATGAATAAAGCGCTTTCAATAGGAATAAAGTTAAACAATAAATCGGAATCCTGTAAAGTAGGAGAATTTTCGTATTAGGTATACGCTGTAAACTAAATAGGAATAATTAGAATACAGAACTATTTTAAATTAATAACGTTTTATACGCAGTAGGAGAATTAAGATATTACTTTTATTTTTAAGTTATAACAGTATAATTTTTTATATTAAAGCCTATTCGCATACACCCGACATTGCTGATGTTATGTGAAGGCGATCTATGACTTCTCGATAATTTCTGACAATTTTCGTCTGGGTTTCTGGACTTTATACAACGTGGATTTTTCGAATTTCCATAACTCTAAGGTTAAATCCTACCGCTAAAAATAATTAATATATTCCAAGGAACATGGGTTCTAAAATGCATATTCACGAAGATATAATTAATTTAAGTTAAAATAGTTCATAAATTGTCTTTAGTATGCCGATTCCTTATTTTTGCGACGTTGCCGATCTTCTACACGCACTACGAAAGCTAAGTTATAAACAACCTACGCACGGGTCTTCCCCGTATCAACTAGAGAAGTGAAAGCTTACTAGTAGCTATCGATAAAAATTGCAATTGCATCGAAGTAAAAGTAAGCTTTGATAAATTCTAATTCCTTTGTAGGTATAAACTCTTGTTAGCAATGCGAAACACAACACAACTCTTTAAAGTTTCAAAGTCAGATTATGATTGCTACTGTGCCTCACACAGTACTTATCAAAGCTTATTATTATTATTATAATGCCTACAGTGTCACACTGCAGGGTACCTCCTGCCTCCTTACCTTCTTTCCAATTATCAATACTTTTTATTTTAACATTATTTTAATCGATATTGGTTATTTATTAATAAAACATTTGAAGAACTCTTACTATGAATAACCTTCGGCTGGGTTGTACTAAGAAAAACCTACCATGATTTTTTTTCGAATAAGTGAACTGTCATTCGTTTCATACTTGTCATTTCATTTTTTTAAATAAATGAGTTACTCGATGGATGTAATAATCGCAGGGGATGCCAAATGCGGGTCAGTAGATACATACTTTTAAACCTACCAGAGCTACGAACGATATATTCGATCCTTTGTATGCCTAGGAATTCAAACACAAACCTCCGAGATCACAGACCGATATTTAATCGTTTCTTAATTAAATGTTTAATTAATTTAAAGCTATTACCTATTAATAAAATATTAAACAAAATGATAATTCCGGGAGATATCGATATCATCGCAAAATTGCTTACACCATACCCCAGCGGCGCGTGAGTGCTTTGATCAATGGACGACCATTACGTAGTTTTTCGGAGTCGGATCTTTCATTTTTACTGATGCGCATCTCTAAGTGCGAAGGAGAAGGAATGTTTGTGTGTAGCGGGTGTGGCGACTCCGCGTACATGTGTGCGTAGGGTAGGTAGCTTAGCTTAGGATGTCGAAGCATCAGGGATGTACACAAAATAATGTTGAAAGTAACATAATGCAGATTTTGAACTCTTCTTTGTTTGTTGATTTTTATGGAACAATAAATCCGTGGTACCTAAATTTTTTATAAACTAAATTTTTTATAAACAATTTTGGTATTTAATTGTACCTAACTAAACAACACCAAAGACAATTAACTAGTTAAAAAAACTCTAATTACTAAATGAGTTTCGTACACGATGCAACCAATCACACACTGGTGTATCGCGTTAGTAACTAATCATTCGCGTCGCGTCACTAGCTAGCCACACGCTAATGATTTTTACTGAAATATTGAAACTAATATTTTTAAATAAATAAATAAATCGTTTATTTGCACAAAACATGGTATACAATGATAACATTTACAATAAAAGGTGCTCATGTTTCGCTAATAAAATAGCATGCAAATCGTTTACAATGTTAATGATATTAATTACATTACATGGAATCAAGATTGCAATAATAAATAAATGTCCAGAATCAAAATTTCAATAAATTGTATGTCAGTACAGTCAGATCAAACTAGTTGTCAATAAATTCCTTAACACTATAAAAAATTTTGTCCATAAGCCATTCAGTTAGTCTTTTTTTAAATAAGAAGCTATTTAGCACTTTCAATTCATTCGGTATCTTGTTATATATTCTGACGCACAACGCAAAACAATTTTTTGTATATTTACATGTTTTGGGAACATTTCTTAAGACAAGTTTATGTTTGTCTCTGCGCACTCTAGTACTCTGTGTATAACATGCTTTAGCAAACAGATACCTATGTTGATGGACAAAATGACATACCTCATACAAGTAGAGCGACGGAAAGGGCAGCAGACCTAGGTTTTTAAATATAGGTCTGCATGATTCATCAGGCAAAATTCCACAAATGGCCCTAATGCACTTTTTTTGTGCCACAAACACTCTATTCCAATCTGTGCTATTACCCCATATTATTCAGACCGTATCTCAATACGGATTCAACGTATGCACGATAACATAGGATAGCAGTTTTTTTATTTGTCACTTTTGTAACTTGATTTAATGCATACACGAATTTATTTATTTTATTACAAGTGTTTTCAATCTGATGTTTCCAGTTCAAAAATTGGTCTATTGTTACTCCAAGGAACTTTACGTTTTTAACTTCATTGATTTTAGTGATATTTAATTTAAAATTAAATTTCTCATGTTTAGATTGATTGAATTGAATAAATACTGATTTATCTAAATTAATTTTTAAATTGTGTGCATCGAGCCATTCAATTAATATGTCAATAGTTTTATTAATGTCAAATTCATGATAAGTTAATGTATTATTTCTCTTTTCAGTCGTCACAATTATGGTAATGTCATCTGCGTACAAAATGCATTTATGATTCGTAATTTCAAATATGTCATTAATATATAATATAAATAAAAGAGGACCTAGAATACTTCCCTGTGGGACACCGGTTTTATTTTCGTGACAACTGGACGAGAACGATATAAATTCACTATTCATTAATTTATCCACTGTTACATATTGCTTACGGTTAGATAGGTATGATGATAACCACTGAAGGGTTATGCCTGTCACACCTATATTTTCTAACTTCTTTAAAAGTAAATCATGTGAAACATGGTCAAACGCCTTAGATAGGTCAAAAAAGAGTCCTGTTGACCAAAAATTGTTATTAATATTACTCAAAATATTATTCATTAAATCAAAAATAGCTAATGTCGTGGATTTACCGTTCTGAAAGCCATATTGGCTATTCTTAATAACGTTATATTTGACGCAACAATCGACCAGTCTCTTGTGCATGCACCTTTCAAAATTTTTTGACAAAATAGGGACAAGAGTGATGGGTCGATAGTTATCAACATTATCTTTTTCACCTTTTTTATAAAGTGGTCTAACAACAGACAGCTTTAAAGCTTCAGGAAAAGTTCCTGTGTAAAACGATTGGTTTATGAGGTAGGTGAGAACTGATAGTATTTCGTTAATGCAACTTTTTATTATTTTAATACTTATACCATCATAGCCTTCCGCATTTGTGTTGTTTAATTTTGTCACTTCCGTTTTTACTTCCTTCTCTGTCATCGGCATTAAGAACATAGTATTGGATATTGTTGTGGAAGTCGGTCGTATCTTTATGAGTGTAGACGAACAAGACTGGTTTTTGATAAAATGATTATTAAATGCATTAGCTATGCCCGTGGGATTAGTTAATTTTGTGATATTATCAATTTTTAATTCAGATATATTATTACTATTTTTTAAATTCCCAACTTCATTTTTTATAACGGACCATGTCGCTTTACATTTATTTTTACTGTTATTTATAAATTTTATATTACAGTTCTTTTTTGATTCGTATATAATTTTTCTCAATAATTTAGAATATGTCAGATAATTATTTTTATTGTTTGCTGTTTTGTGTGTATAATAGTGATAACGCAGATGTCTTTTGGTTTTACAACTTATTCTCAGACCTTGGCTTATCCATCTATTGTTAATATTATTGTGTTTTGGCCTGACCTTTTATACGGGAAAGCACAAATTATAGAGCAGACATAACATCTCGTAAAATTTAGAAAAAGCAGTATTAAAATCAGCCTGTTCATAGACGTCGTACCATGTTAGACTACTCAGATACTCCTTTAACTTATTTATGTTCTCAAGCGAATAGTCTTTTTTGAACACAAATTATTTCTCTGGTGACACCGGCTTTTGTTTAACGTTGAAACTTAGTAACTGCGCGGTATCGTGGTCGGATAAAAACAAAGGTAATGTTTTGGCCTCAGCGTTTTTGATATTGCTAAGAATATGGTCAATGCATGATTGTTTTCGAGTAGGCTCATTTATGTGAATTTTTAAATTGTGAGTTTTGCATAAATCTTGTAAGCATTCTGTAATTTTACCCTTTTTTAACGTATTTATGTTTAAATCTCCTGCAATAACTATTTTGATATTAGACTTGTATTTTTTATATATTTCGCACAACAAACTATCCAACTTACCCAAGAAAACATTAGGGTCAGACGTCGGAATTCTGTATAAAGAAATCACTATTAACTTATACAGAGGGATTTCAATGCCACAAACTTCAAAATTTTTTGGCAAGGCCGAGTTTTTTATCCACGTTAATACATTATTTTTTGTTAATATACAAGTTCCGCCCCTTTGCTTTTCTCTACAAAAAGCAGCTGCTAATTGATAGTTCTTAATTTTTATGAAACAGTATAAAAATTAAGAACTATCAATTAGCAGCATATCCCGACTTAGGAAATGTTTCTGTAAGGCAAATAATTTCAGGATCCTCATTCGTTTCACTTAGTTCTTGTAGAGTTAATTCCAGTATCGACTGTTTTGAGAGAATACTTGCAATATTTAGGTGAAATATTTTAAATTTTATTTGTTTAGACTCGAAAAAATGATTTTTCATTTACTTTAGGACAATAGTCAGTTATAGTCTTTTTTTTGCTTTTTGATGGTTTGGTGTCAGGAGGCATCATATTTGTACACGCACCGTTATTTGTTGACTGTTTTTGGGCAAAATAATATGGAATCGTACCCTTCCCATAGTTCACCTGCATGGGTCTCGATTTTTTTCCTAATATAATTTTTTTTAATGCTGTTACATCTAAATATTTATTTTTATAGTTTGTACAGTCAACCACATAATTGATCGATCTACATATATCAATTAAATTATAGTTATTACAATATACAAATTGGCAATTATTAAACTGATTGCATAAATTACTGAGTACATTATTCATATAATTCTTATTAATTCTAACATTTTTAAAAATATTTAATATTAAAATGTCAAAAAATAAAATTTACTAAAAACATTTCGCAACAGGGATGTCAGCTCTTTTAAGTCTATGTCATTTTCACCAATTCCTAAGTAGTAAATAAATTGGGCATTCTGGCTCACAAAGTTGTGTCCTCACCGCTCGCCGTGCTCGCTTCGTCGTCGCTCCGCGACGACGTTCGCACACAACTATTGTGCGCCAGAACGCCCAATTTTTACTACTGTCGTAGATAACAAACAAAAGTATTACTTACCATGTTTAAAGTTTTTTTCTAGAAGTATATGTTTAGGTTGGTATAAAAAGATTTTGAATGAACGTACCTACAAGTTACAAAAACGTAAACCATCTTTATGAAGTAATAAACTAATCACTAAGTTGATCTTTTCGCAATTCGATGGACCGCAAACAATACAGCGAATAGTATTTGATATAAGGTACCATGGCGTTTTGGAGCGTTTGATGACGTAGGACAGATGCATTCCAATTTCAATGATTTTTTGTTTAACAAATTTCATAATTAAATTGACTGCAGTGTTTCACAGATTTCAATAAACTACGTAAAATATTAATTGTAACTTGTAAAAATCAAAACATTCGGGATTTTATAGATCAAGGTTCCAAAACAGTTTCTAAGGAAACTCAAACCTAATTATATTACGACGAGATAAAACATAATTTACCATCACAAACTTCGAACCGCAGTAAATCGATACAAAAAAGATTTAAGAAATATGTAGTTAAAAATAGCGCGACATTTTATTACTCCTTATAAATTTTTATAGTTTTAATATTAATTTCTAAATACTTCTTTTAAAATTCATATTTTAGTGCCAATAACGGATCAAATATACCTAAAACGTTTTATTTATGCAAGGTAAATCATTCAAGCTCAGAGCAAATTTACTTTAAGACTAAATATTCGATAATAAAATAAATTAAAAAGAAAAAAACAGGTATCGGTAACTGTATCTTTTCCTCCAAAGTTAAAGTGCATCCCTTCGTCGGGAATTGTGAAGACGTCCTACATAATGTACTTATGTATCCCAGACAATGCTGAGCACTTGACTCTTACACGACAAATCAGACTTGAAGTACGTAACACTATAGTATTTTTAAATAGTTTTAAGTATTATTTCCTTCAAGTTACAATGCATCCCTTTGTCGAGAAACGTGAAATGAGCCCTACAAAACAGACTTTAAGATTTTCTTAAAACTGAGATGTATCCTGGACTTGCGAGGCACATGGCTTTTCACAACATAGCAACTACAAAGTACTCAATACTGTTATTTCTTTCAAAGTTAAAGTGCATCCCTTCGTCGGGAATTGTGAAAGCGTCCTACATAATGTTCTTATGTATCCCAGACAATGCCGGGCACTTGACTCTTACACGACAAATCAGACTTGAAGTAGGTTACGTAACACTATAGTGTTTTTTAAATAGTTTTAAGTATTATTTCGTTCAAGTTACAATGCATCCCTTTGTCGGGAAACGTGAAATGAGCCCTACAAAACAGACTTTAAGATTTTTTTAAAACTGAGATGTATCCTGGACTTGCGAGGCACATGGCTTTTCACAACAAAGCAACTACGAAGTACTCAACACTGTTATTTCTTTCAAAGTTAAAGTGCATCCCTTTGTCGGGAATTGTGAAGGCGCCCTACATAATGTACTTATGTATCCCAGACAATGTTGGGCACTTGACTCTTACACGACAAATCAGCCTTAAAGTACGTAATACAGTATACCAATAGTCTTATTTTTTCTTTCAAGTTACAATGCATCCCATCGTTGGAAAACAAAAATGCTCAGTTTTAAGAAGGAGGTTCTTAAAATTCTGATCTACGAACTGTTTTTTTGTTATACCTAACTGTTAAATCAAATTTAATGGTAACCAATTTTATATTACATAGTTATTTAGTTGTTGGTTGACAGAGCTTACAAAGGTCGCGATATTTTTGAATGTGTTATTAAAATTAAGGAAAAACACTCACCTGATTACACTTTTCAGAAGGTTTATCACTTGTTATCACAATCGCCAAGTAACAACGTATCAATGTATCCTTCATTGTGAAGCAAAAAGTTCTACAAAACTGTCTATAATTTTTTAAAACAGATGTATCCCGGTTTCCGAACCATGTATGCAAATGTCAACCATCGTCGTTGACGACCACTGAAGACTGAAATTTTATTTTATTTCTTACTATTACAAAGTATGAAGTACACTGCGAGCTTAGCTTACTTCGCTCAGTATAGCACGCAAAATAACATAGCCATTCATAGTTCACAGCCGTTTCATAGCTTGCGGTGGACGTTGCGATTAATGCGCCTTATAAAATGACGACGGTGTAATTTCATGAGAACGATAATGATTAACTTGCTATTTTTACATAGGTGCAAACAAAGCATCAGCTCTGTGGGAATAACTTGTAACCAACTTGATAAAAAAGGAGGTTCTCAATTCAATGCAAGGTTTTATTTATTAATTATTATTTTTTAAATATTGTTAAATAATATATTCAATTAATAACAGCCGCTGTGGTCTCAGACCCAGAGGTCCCGGTTTCGATTCCCAGGGCACAATGTTGTGTTCGGTTTGGTTGGTGGTATAGTTTGTTTTAAGTCCGCCTGGCTAACTTAGTATATAGATGGTAGTCCATCTTACCTAGGTCTTGCGCATAGCAACAATGTTATCTGCATTGTTGTGTTCCATCATTTAGAAGTAAAATAGCCAGTGCAAAGATGTAATTTTTTTTTATAAATATACATAAACATAGAAAAACACCAAGACCCGAAATCAATTTTGAAAAACAGTTTTTTCCAAACTGACCCGACCGGGAATTGAACCCAGAGATGGCGCGACGCCAAACCCGGCGCGCTAACCACTCGACCACGGAGGTCGTCAAGTCAATATATTCAATTCTATGCTAAAACATAACACACAGTACAAGTACATACACAAAACATACAATAATATTACATGTACCTACTTACTAATATTATTATTATTTGGACTTTATGAGTAAGTAGGTACACCTACCTAAGTTTTTTTTGGGAATCGAACTTAGCACTGCTACTTACCTAAGCTTATTACTACACTTAACTGGTTTTATAATTTATATTTTGATGACACTTTATTTTAATTACTTCATAATTTGTAATTCGATGAAGTGATTGTTGGTCACACGTTATTGCTGATTTAGATATCTACGAATGTGTGCATAATTGCACACATTTTTCGTGTATCTGTATTTGCCAAGTTTTTGTATAAATAAAGTTTCCATAAAATACATTAAATCAATTACGATCGACTTGTCATCAAGCACGTCTACCTATTGCTGCCTGCAGTGTTATTTCCGTCACCATTGTTCTTCACATCAAGTGCGTCGACATAATGTTCGTGAGTCAATAATATTTTACTGTTTTTTTTTTTTCATTTCATTATAATATATTTATTTATTGGTATTATTTACAATGATTGTACGATGGTTGACATACAGACCTATAATTTATTTTCCGTTCGTGTCTCTACAGGTCTGAACACGAGTACAAGAAACGGCTCGCCGCCGCAGCTGTTTTAGACTCAGACCGTGAACAGTCATCTGACTTTGAAGAAGACTCTAGGTAATTATTTGCTATGCATATCTCAAGACTTTGGTACTATGTCGCCATAATTGCCATATTTTTAAATACTTTATTTTTATTTTCTTATTTTGACGACCTCCTTGGTTGAGTGGTATGTACACCAGTTTTCATGGTGTCGCCATCTCTGAGGTCCCAAGTTCGATCCCCGGTCGGGTCAATTTTAGAAATTATTGTTTTTCTATATTTTCTCGGGTCTAGGTGTTTTCTATGTACCTATAATAAGTATGTATTTAAGTATTTTAAGTATGTTTATCCGTTGTCAAGTAACCATTTAACGAGTTTCATAACGAAGCTTCTCTTGGGCTAGATAATTGGTGTGAGTGTAGGAAAGTTTATTATGTTTATAATTTATGTTCTTTCTTTTCTTTTTACAGTCCTCCGAAGAAGGCGAAAAAATCGGCGAAACCGAAAAAAGAGCCTGCGAAAAAGAAGTCAAGTGGGTATGTATAACGTTTTTAAGTTTTAGCATAGACGAATAAGATAATTTTTTAGACAAAACTTTGGTTTTAGACAATCACACTAATATTATAAAGGCGAAAGTTTGTGAGTGTGTATGTTTTTTACTTGTGCACGTAAAAACTACTGAATGGATTTGGATGAAATTCGGCACACAGATAGTTTATAACCTGGATTAACACATAGGATACTTTTTATCCCGTTATTCCCACGGGAACGGGAACCACGCGGGTGAAACCGCGAACGACCGCTAGTTATTTAATAATTCTACGATAAAGAGTTAGTTACTGTGCTAAAAATAGATTTCATGAATTGGCGGTAACAATTTATAAATACAATTGTTTTAGGAAGCCTACTGCGAAAACAAACGGCTCGGCTTCTGTGCTGTCCGACCTATTTGGCTCCGACGACGAGTCTGAGCAGCCTAAGCGCTCCTCCAGCAGCCCCTTGTGGTCGTCGTTGTCTCGGCGAGTCGCGGGCGGGGTGTTACGTCAGGTGGAATTGGTGCCTGATGGTAACATATTTTTTGATGTCAAAATATATAATACCGAAGACATCATTAATCTCGGCTCTCGTGAACGCTCGGACAAGTGGATTGCTAATCTTCGCTTGCGGGTCTCACCAGACGATCCGCTGTGGAAAGAGTTGAAGAAATTGTGCGCCGAAGCGAAGAAGAGATTCTCAAAAGAGGCGATGTACTACGGTGACAAGGTTGGCAGCCAATAGGTTCATCCATCGATTCACCTTTTTTTTTTTTTTTTTTTTTTTCACTACATTGTAAAAACTTTATTGTACTTATACTTAACTAATGTAATGGTTAATCTAGGTAATATAAATTCTAAAACTATATTTTCTTTTTTTAACTTAGCTTAATCAACCGCAGAACTAATAACCACTCAACTATGGGTAAATCTATCTATTGTTCGATTTGTCAAGAGTCATTACCAAGTAAATCGTTTTCGGGGCATTTACGCAGTATTAAACATAAAAGTAATAGTGCAGTAAGTCTCGATAGTGGCATTGAAAAAATAAGTTCCGCGTTTCGTTGTCGCATAGCGTCTTATCGCATACGGGCAGAGCGCGAGCGTCTGGCTGACGGCAGCGAAATAGCTGCTACTTCGCCCACGCACTTCTTGCGTTGCATTGCCTCAAAGTTACAAACAATACTTCATTCAGCTTTATCTAATCATATAAATATAAAAGTAAACTTTGAACTTTTTGTTAAAGTAATTTTACCTAAAGATGATTCTACGGAAACTAAATCATTTACAACTGCAAACATTTCTTTACATTTAAACTACAGTTTTAATGATCTACTAAATAACATTTCTGAAATTATTTGTAAAAAGATAGACGAATTTCAGGAAAAGGGGAGTGGATGGTCTATGTTGGATATTTTATACCTCGAAACTAATATTAACAAATATACGCCATTGAGAGGATCATCATATCTAAAATTACCAAAAAAAAATTACTCAAAACAAGCTTGTGTAAATATAAAAAATGATGATGAATATTGTTTTGCTTGGGTTGTGATGGCGGCTTTGTACCCAGTTAAAAAGAATGCTTGTCGAGTATCATCTTATCCTCACTTTAGTACAGTATTAAACTTAATTAATATGTCGTTTCCAGTTGCAAATAATGACATAAAAACATTTGAAAAAAATAATAAAAACATAAGTGTAAATATCTATGGTTTGGATAGTAAAAGTAATATTACTGGGCCGTTGTATAAAACCATTTTACGAAAAAAAAATCATATTAATATGCTTTTAGTTCAGAATGGTTCTAAGTCTCATTACTGTCTCATAAAAAACTTTCCTAAACTATTAAGAAGTCAAGTGACTAAACATCACAGTAAGCTTTATTTTTGTGATGATTGCTTGTTGTTTTTTAAGTCTAATCTAAAATATAAAAATCACTCTTGCGGTGGAGTCGCAACTATTTTGCCCGAAAAAGGTACTTTGGTTCAATTTAAAAATTTTCATTGTAAGCAATTCATACCTTATGTAATATATGCAGACTTTGAAACATTATTACAACCGTGCGTTGAAAGTCAAAGTAAACACACAGCTAACATTCAACGGCACATTCCCGCTGCGTTTGCGTATTATATTGTTTGTAATTATGATAGCTCTCTAAACCGCCTAGTAAAGTATCGCGGTCCTGATTGTGCATTCAAATTTGTTACTTATTTACAGAAAGACGTGAAAAGAATTTATGATATTATTCAGTCGGCTTCAGAGAATCCAGTGCCTATAATTTTTAGTAATATTGACTCGCGTGCTTTTGATCGCGCAGACTATTGTTATTTATGTTCAAATTTATTAGTCGTAGATAAAGTGAGAGATCACTGTCACTTCACAGGTGTTTACAGAGCGCAGCTCATTCATACTGTAATCTTAAATTTCAGATTCCTAAATTTATCCCCATTTTCTTTCATAATTTGTCGGGTTACGATTGCCATTTGTTTATTCGGGAATTAAACACAATATCAGGCTCAATCAAAGTTATTCCGAAAAGCAAAGAAAATTATATTTCTTTTACTAAGTTTATTCCACTTTCAGATAAAACTTTCGTTGCAGTACGTTTTGTCGATTCTTTTAAATTTTTAGGGACAAGCTTAGACCAGTTAGCTAAAAGTCTTAACCCTAATGACTTTATACATTTACGTAAAAATTGCGATAGTGAACGAAAATGTTCATTGTTGCGTCGCAAGGGTATATATCCATATGAATATATGTCTGCTTGGGAGGTATATGAAGAAACTAGTTTGCCGCCGATAGAAAAATTTTACAGTAGTCTTACGAGTGAATCAATTAGCTTAACTGATTACCAACATGCCTTAACCGTATGGAAAACTTTTGACATACAAAATTTAGGAGAGTATACAGATTTATATGTAAAAAATGATGTTTTATTATTAGCCGATATATTCGAAAAGTTCCGCTTAACTTGCAAAAAAAATTATGATTTAGATCCGGCTTTTTATATTACAGCACCAAGCCTAAGCTTCGATGCAATGCTTTTAAAAACTAAAATAAAGTTGGAACTTTTATCTGACTTGGAAATAATTCGTATGATACAAAGGGGTATTCGAGGAGGCATTTGTTTATGTTCAAAAAGGTATGCTCAATCAAATAACAAATATCAGCCTGATTTTGATTCATCTCAATCTAATAGTTATTTAATGTACTTGGACTGTAATAACTTATATGGTTAAGCTATGTGTAGCTATTTGCCCTATGCGGACTTTAGATTACTTGATGAGGAGGAATGTAGTCAGCTTAACATACTGAGCATTCCTAATGAAAATGAATATGGATACATCTTAGAAGTAGATTTAGAATACCCAGAGAGTTTACATGACTTACACAATGACCTTCCATTTTGCGCCCAAAATTTTATTCCACCGGGTTCGAAACATAAAAAACTGATACCTAATTTATTCGATAAATATGAATATGTCATACATTACGTTCATTTGAAAATGTGTTTGAATCATGGATTACGCCTTAAACGAATTCGCAGAGCAATAATATTTAAGCAGAGTCAGTTCTTAAAACAATATATTGATTTAAATACGGAGTTAAGACAAAAATCTAACTCTGCTTTTGAGCAAGACTTTTTTAAATTGTTGAATAACAGTATTTTTGGAAAAACATTAGAAGATACAGAGCGCAGAGTCGATGTAAAACTTGTTAATGCATGGCATGACGATCGCAATAAAACAAACAAGTACTATTCCGCCGAACAACTGATAGCTCGCCCTAACTTCCATAGCGTAGCAGTGTTTGATGAAAACTTTGTAGCTATTCAATTAAAACGAGAAAAAGTAATATTGAACAAACCAATATACATAGGGTTTTCAGTTTTAGAGATATCAAAAAGCCATATGTACGATTTTCATTATTCTGTTATGAAAAAATATTACAACGAAAAACTGTCTTTATGTTACACAGATACTGATAGTTTGTTATACTCCATTCAAACGGATGACTTCTATCGCGATTTGAAAGACCACTTTTTGAGTTATTTTGACACTAGTAATTATTCTAGTAATAACTGCTTTAGTATTATTCCAAGGAACAAAAAAGTCCCTGGTTTGTTCAAAGACGAACTAGGTGGTAAACTTCTCTTGGAATTTGTAGGATTGCGATCCAAACTGTACAGTATTAAAACAATTGATAATGAGGTTAAAAAAGCAAAAGGAGTCAAAAAACTTGTAACTAAAAAGTTAAAATTTTCTGATTACGTAAATGTTCTTTCAACAGGAACAGATCTTAAAGGTAAAAACGTTCTATTCAAAACCATAAAGCATCAAATTTTTACAAGAGAACAGTATAAAGTGGCATTGTCGAGAAAAGATGATAAACGTTTTATTTTAGGTGATAACGTGTCAACGATATCGTGGGGACATTATTTTATTACAATATAATACACTATCCTGCAATAGATAGTTTTTACCATAGGTGATAATAATGTATGATGGTTTATATCAAGATTAAATCACTAAAACTTTAACGTTTTATACTATCAATTTAATGTTTTACTGTCATCGATAAGTTTAAAATATAAACATAGATTTTTAAGATTAATTTTAATCTGATAGGTAGTTTTAAAAAAAGTTAAATAATCTAAGACCTTTAATCAGCTATATAATATGTTAAGTTAATTAATTGGTGTTAAGTTTGTTTTAAATTTAAAAATAAATATTTGTTTACAATCAATTAGATGTGTAATTTTCATTTTTGTGTGGATTACACTTTATATTGTTGAAACTAAAACTGTAAATAACAATGAAGTGCATTTTTGTATGTTTTATTTAAGTTTATGTCTAATAATTGTTTTTCTTAAGTTACTAAATAAATGTTGTTGTAATATAATATACAAAAAAAAAGTTTTGTATTGTCTACAATCAATTTGATGTGTTACTTTCATTTTAGTATGTACCTATCCATACACTCTTTATAAAAACTGTTGTTACTTAATTCGTGAATAAACAATAAAGTGAATTTTTATGTTTTATTTATACTTAGCCCGAGTATTTTTTTTCCTTAACTATTACAAAGCACAATTATTATACAAACTAAAAGTACTTACCTACTTGTTTAGTTTATTACTAATTACTTTTATTACTTTGAATTAATGGTTTTATTTGATGATGTGCCTAAAATTACTATTTTATACAATTACATTACATTACATTATTACATTATTTCATAATTAGGTGTAATAAATATGAAAGCTGAGTAAAATTTCAATTAAAGAATTATCATATAATGTAAACTCTACGAGGACTAGGTATACAAAAGCATAAGACTTTTTTAAACCAATTTTAACCGCACCATATTTTATATTTGTTAAGTTGTTATCAAATTCTAAGAAAGATTGTACCGAACTGTATGATTTAAACAAGTCATTACATGTCGACAATATAATGCTGATTATGATGGGAAGTCATTTGATGCTATTCGCACACGTTTCACAATAATTACGTGTCATGTTGTTGAAAATAACACCTAGTCAGCGGTTAGTTTTTTGCATGTTTAAACATGCAACGAAGCAACTTACACCGACGCACACATATTATCGGTCCTAGTAAACTAGATAAATAAAGCGTGGTTTGTCATGTAATTCATTTACATTAATAGACAGAACGTTGTCAGCAGCAGTTGCATTGTCTCAATTGTTTTTATTTTTTTGTTCTAAATAAAAAGTTATTATCATGGTAAGTGGAATTATGCATTTAAAAATGATGGACATAATTTATATTTGTAAGTGTTTTATATTATTTTATTTTATTTCAGGAAACTCCACCCACTTCACCGGTCTACATTCTGCCTGACGAGGAACACCAAGATCGAGTACTGAATCAATACACACAAGGCCAACATGAGGGAATTGACGAAGCGGGTCCCTTTCACTATGGATTCAGACCTCAGAACCCGGAGCCGGAGATAAAGAATTTGAAACATAGACATCAAAAGAAAAGATGTTTTCTAAGACACTTTCACAACAAACAAAATTCCTTTGTATTGAAAAGCGCGCCGAAAAAGGGTCGCTATTTAATCAAAATTCAAGTTATTGACTTACAATCAAGAGTGCCTGTTCCAGAGAAGCTGTTGTGCGCACAATATGTTGTGGAGGATGATGTTGATCCAATTATGGATCAGACAGAAGGAGTTATTAGTAACATTTCAAAAAAATTGTGCGGCTATAGCTATAACTTCTATTGAGGCTATATGGCGCAGATTTATTTGTAAATTAAAGTTCTCAAAAGGTTTCAAGCGTAATTTCCATATTTACGTGTAAACCTCCAGAGACACATTTAAATATATAAAATATTTTGATTGTATAAAATCTTATTTTGAGGGGTACAATACTTAGTTACACAATTTTCTTTTTAGTATATAAATAAATTTAACGTATATATTTTTAAATGTTATTGAAACTTGTTAAATTTTTTGTAAATTTAGTAATAAGCTTTATAATAAACTTAAATAAAATTAAATAATAGTAATAACGTTTTTTTCATTTTATTGCTCTCGGTTATATTGATTATACTCGTAGTTTAATAAAGAAAACACAGCATTCAATTTAAATTTATGTTTATTAAAAAATAACTAATAGGTATTAAAGCACATACTTACATTATAAAAACAAAAAAAAAAAACTTTTAACAGTCACATAAAAATAAAAAGTTCTATTCTAATGCCTAGTTCTATTAAATTCAATGATTAAAACCTAAATAAAACTATAATTATTACAAAATTATAAGATCACTTTATTTTGTAAACACCATTTTTTAATACACAGTACATTTTTTAATGCACATGTTTTCCTATGAGTAAAACAGTTATATACGAAAACATCTTTACAATACAATTCAGAAAGAGTTTGTAAATTAGGAAGCCCTAAATTACTTATGTCTAACACGTTGTTATGATCACATAATTCTTGTATCCATGTAATCTTCTCTTTACCTTTAACTAAAATTGTACGATCTTTTAAATACGGTTTGATAATTCTTCGAAATTCCCTATAATCTATGTACCCTTCGCTCCATCGAAATCCTCTGTTTCGTTCAATCCACCAAACACTTTGCTTTTCTTTATCAGTAAGAGCGGTAAACGGGTAAGGTGGTTTTATTAAAAAAATATGGGTATATTCTTCAGTGGCTATAGCTAATTCCTTTACCAGAAACTTATTGTTTAGGTTTTTAAATCCTTGTACATCCACGATAATTGTATTACTTTTCATGATAACTTTTTCACAATGTTGCTTAAAGGCTTGTACTCGAATATACAGTCGTTTAATATAAGACAATATGCAGCTGTCTGATCAGGTATCTCTTTTTCAGTTTCAATTTCAACTCTTACATCTATTGACCCCTTTAATGCCTCGTGTTGTCGAGAACAATCAATTACGAATAATGGAGCGATATCTTTAAATTCTTTTAAAGTCACCAACGGTTCTGCTCGGCGTCCGTGATAAGTCTGTTGAAATCTAGCATATTGCTCATATAATAAGTAATACTTGTTTTCCGTAAAGCTGACATTCAAATTTTCGTAAGGGTAATATGAAGAATTCAAAAAAACTTTTACGTCACTAACATTGCAGTGGTCAAATTCAGCCATTGACATGTCCGCCTGATTTTTACGATTGGTTTGAAATACAATAATTACATAACGTGGTTTTTCTATTTGCGTTGAAGTTTTAATTGACCATGTATGTTTGCGTGTTTTTGGTAATAACGGGTATTCATATAAATCCCAATTTCGGAACGCTAAGGTAACAGAACGATCTTTTTCTAAATGTTTTAACAAAGTAATCCTTTCACGATCTGATACTTTTACATGCGGAACTCTCCAAACTATTTTACTTATTTCAAGGTTATCGATAATTTCATTTTTATTTAACTTTAATGCATTAATATTAGTGCTGCTTCTTAATAAAACTAATTCGTGTTTACAGTTAATAATTATTTTTTCATAGTCTTCTGCAAACCCCAGTATTTTGTTTAAAGGTATTGAAGCGGAAAAAACTCCATTATTGGTCGTACCAATAGTAGACCAACCCCAAACATTTGCAGATTTTGATTCGTTTTCGTTTAGCGAAAGATATGATTTTAAGGTGGTCGTAAGGCCAACATTTTTTATTTTGTCTATTTCAACACCATTTAGTTCGTATCGTATATCTTGAAATAGAAATAATGCTGCGTTATTTATAAAATGCACACTGGACACTTTTGCTTTAGTAGTGCTATCATGAACATGTACTTTGCCCTCAATATACAAAGTGCTGAGGGAAGGCAACACATACAAATCTTGTTGGTTAATAGGTATACGTATTTCATCATTCTTGTTGAAACTTGTCACGTATGGTTTATATGAATGATATTCGAAACTTTCAATGCTATTATCCTGTGACGATGGTTGAGATATATTTAAAATATTCATTTTATAAAGCCTATTAACTTTAGAAACTCTTTATTTTCTTTGGTTAACTTTTTTTTGAATTTAAGAGGTGCTACTTTTAAAAGTGCTCTTTTTGAACTGACTTGAGTCCCGGATGGTAAATAGGTTTTATTAAAATTTAGCATCTTTTTCTAAAGTGCAAATATAGTTGTACTTCTTCGCCACGTAAATTGATTTGCTTATTTTCAGCGTCTAACAATCTTATGTTTAATGAACTGATTGAGTTTTGGTTAACTGGAAAATATATTATATTCTTAGGTATTTCAATAATTCGATAACCAGGTGGTACGTTAGGCACAAATTCGTAGATTATGTGACTTGCTTTTCCGTTTACAAATGATCCGCTTACTGCGTCGCATTCGATGCGGACGATGGTTGTTGATAAAATACTAACAGGATACTGTGACTTGCTACTTATATTAGCCTTCACCGTTTCCATACCAAAACCCAAAGTTTTTCCAAGCGAATTATCATTTTCAAAGTGCACATCCTTTGTACAGAAAATATTGGTCTTAAGTGTGTTATTATTACAAGTTAAATTAAAAACACAATTTTTTATATTTGCTTTTAAATAATCACAGATGTCTTGAAGTTCATATGAACCTTCAGGAATTTCAACAACTTCGTTGGTACCATAATAAAACTTATTATTTCTCTCGTCTACATTTGGGATTGAATTAAACGTAGAAAAGTAAAGTAGTCCACATTCATATTCTCCACATAAGTCTAAGGTTGGGGAATAGCTAGTTGCCATAAAGGCTCCTCGACCAGTTATCGACACAGTGAAAGACATTTTTATACTGAGAAATATATTTACTATTCTGTATTTAAATGGTGTTTCCAATATTCCTTTAAAAATTTTAAGCAAAGATGTCCACAATTTAATGTGCCAAAAGTTTGATGTTGTGTATAATTATAATTTATAGGAATATTTTTTAAATATTTTTGTAATTCTAGCGGAGGTTTTAAATTACCAAAACTATCAAAATATTCAGAGTTATTGTTTTTCTTAACGTAGGCTACCCAATGAGTTCCAGGATTCACAGAAGTGTCCAAATTAATTATAGCACACTCATTTTTTCTTGGTTTTGAAGGTAAAGTATCTCTCATAAAAACACCACGGAAATACGGAATGTCACATGCGTGTTCTAAAATATCCAAATTTGTTAATGCTCGCCTGGGTAGCCGTTCCACTAGTTTTTTGAATTATTTAAATATAAACCTGCCCCTTTTTTATGAGGTCTAATATACAATCCTTTCCCAAGAGCAACCGCTTCCATCATCTTGTTATGGCGTTCAGACTCTTAAAGACTTCTCTGAGCAGCTTTGGCATCATTCACGGCCTTTGCTATACCTGCCGCACCTCCTGCTAATGAACCCAAAGCTGACAATCCAGCGAAGATTGGTATCAAAGGTAAAAACCCACCACTTTTAGGAATGGGAATACAGCGTGGCAGGCGTATACCTCTTTTGTTCATAAATAGTTTTTTGGCAGCAGCATATGCATACTTAATAGCTGAATTATTGCTTTTGGATTTCAATTTCTTTACTTGAGATTGTAGTTTTTTCACGATAGACATGAAAGAACGTGCTCCACCACCAGCTTTAAGCTTTGCCTTCATTGCATTTTTAACTATCCACGAGGCAACCTTTTCTCCTTTCCCAGCGTCTTTTGATTTCAATCTTTTCTTAGCCATATTCAAAGATCTAAATCAGCTTTATGACGTACATCCAAATCACTATTGATGTATGCAATGTCGTGGTGCATACAAGCTTCATCCAATTTGTTTACACCTCGATTGCCTTTTTGTAACCGTTTTTGAAGTTTAGTTCCAGGACCGCAAAATTGATAACCAGGTAAATGTAATTCAAAAGGTAAATTATTAATTAAACTGTTAATGATACCACTTCCTTCCTTCATTGATACTCACAAAATGATTGAGCGGGTATTGCGTTCTTTATTTATATTACATCACTAATGCATTTTTTTCTACCCAACTGTTTTCTTCATTACTTAGGCCTAACCATTTCACAAAAAGCCTGTTCCCTTTTCTTTTTAAAACTTTTTCTATGAGATATAAGTCTGGAAACATAGTTCTTTGTAATTCATATTCATAAAATGAACCTAAAATACTGTGGTTTTTTCTGTCTTCTATGTGATAAGTTGGTGGGTTTGTATGATTGATTTTTGTGATAGTAAATATTTCAGAAGACCAGTTAGGGGTATGACCTTTGTAAAAATCGCCTTTATATTTACTAATACGAACATGATCATCAACACGAAACTTAGGTCTTTTCAAAGTATTGTGCTTTTGGGATTTAATTATGTTGGTTCTTACCAACATCTGGTTTCTGTTGTTAACATCGACTGGTTTAAATTTGGTTATGCGATGAATGGTATTATTATAGCATTGTACTACTGAGTTTAAATTTTTCCCTAACCATTCATATCGACCACATAAACTAAAAAGTTTAAAAAGACGACTTTTTAGAGTTCTTATCACACGTTCAACAATAGCTGCTTTCTTTACAGAGTAGGTTGAATAATGATTAATTTTATATTTCTTCATCAGTTGTTTAAAGCTATCATTGTAAAACTCCTTACCTAAATCAGTTTGCAAATTTTTTGGTGTTTGAGTAGACTCTGCTAGTATATGTTGCATCGCAAAAGTAACACAGACTTTCTCTTTTGATTTTAAGGGCTTTACCCAAACATACTTAGATAAAGTGTCAATAACAACTAATATGTACTTATAACCTTTATTAAAGGATGCATATTTTTGTACATCTATAAGATCTGCTTGCCATAAATCATATATTCCTTTTATTATCGTGCATCGTCGTGGAAAATTTCTTCTAGCAGATCTATGAAGCTCATCTACTATGTTTTGTTTACTCATTTTTGGTTGTCTTAGTATTAATCAGAAAATCGATTTCCGTTTTTGTATAATACAAAGTACTCATATTATTAGAAGTAACTTTTTCTAAGTTTTTAAGATAAACTCTAACGTCGTTAAGAACTTTTTTCAATTCTTTTTTCAAGTCTTCAATTTCTTTATCTAAATGAGCTTTATTTACAGCTTCATCATCATTTTGTGGAGGTAACAAACCTTTTAATCTTGAGGATTGCAAATCGTAATCTCCAGTCTCTGATTTTGCTAACGTGTAGTCAAGAGTATTCATAAATTCAGAATATCTTAAACGCTTATGAACGTGATGTCCAAATTTATCTATATTCATTGCAGTCTTTATGGGTTGTTCACTGCTATTAAACTGCTTAATTTTCTCAATACATGCCTTTTATATTTCACGTTTATAATACCAGCTTCAAACAGTTCTTCGATGATTGCTATAATCTCACTATTTAGGCCAGTGTTGCCTGCTTCGCGTGATGCAAGCAGTAATTTTAGTCGTTCCACTAATTCATTTGGATCATCCCAATAAACCAAATCGGTATTCTTTTTAACTTTTTTAAAAATATTTATACCTTCCCCTTTTGGGATGCTTTCAGTACTTGTAGTTACTTTTCTAGTAAATTTGAATAAGGGTTTAATAATACTCATGTATTTGAAGCCTTTGTTACTGTTTATAGGTTTATTTGGATCAAAATTACGTCTGTGTGCGTTGGTATCAATTAGAATTACTTTATAATTTTGCATATCCTCGTCTGTGATTATATCTATATTTGGTGTTTTTTAAAATAATAATTCCATAATACCAGGCGTCTTCTTCAGAGTGCGATTTCCAATCTTTAAGATACGACCCTGATCATAAACGCGGGCTTTCCCCAACATTAACTTATCCCGTTCAGTTCTTATTCCAAAAGGCACATCTTTAAATACTTCAGATGATAGTGACCATGATAAAGATCGATTTTTCATGCTTGGCGATGATTCGGGTGATTTAAACGAGTCATCACTGATATTATGTTCATCAGGTGGTGAAACAGTAAGAGTTTGATCAGTTTTGTCATCAAAATCATCAGCTGAGTTTTCTTCTTCACTAAAACTTTCTTGAATGGTATCGTTAGACGAATACGATACTTCAGCATCACTGTACTTTATTTTCTTTTTCATTGGGGTTTGAACTGATTCTTCGTTGTGAAAAATTGTATCACTTTTGTTTGCCAATTGATTTAGAGGATCCACAATGGGTTTAAATATTGTACCCAGAGCCATATTATTCGAATTTTTTAGATCTTTTATCATTTTAACCTTTCTTTTCACAGCTGCTGCAGATTTTACAATTTGTTCTTTTAAATTTCTTTCCATTTTAGTATGTAAGTATTCCGTTCCAAATCAAAAGTGAAAATGATTCAGATATATTAGAACATTCACTTATGTATATTAGTTAATAACTATAAAAGTGTCAAACTTCATTCTATAGCAACCTTTATTTCGCTCACAGTCCTTATTAATTACAACATAACTGAAGGGTTTACTCCAAACTATTGAGCACATTTCGCGGAATTGAGGCCATGTCATATCAGACCCAACATGTTCGTCATAAACATGCTTTAAGTTGATGTCATCTTGCCTAAATAATATAATAAGGTTTGAGTTATCTCTCACGAGCTGTTTTGGGATCTTGGTATATGTTTAATTTATGTAGAAACAGTCTATGTTTTTATGACGCCCCATAGCAAAATAATCACGAATGTTGTTTTGATTTTCACAAGCAACATCATCGAAAACATTGATTGAGTTTGGTAAAGCTTCATGCGGACTTAGAATTTCACTATTATAATTATATTTGTTGTACGACGTACCTGCTACCAAATTCAAAGTTTTTTCTAGGTATATATACTTAGGTTGGTATAATGATTTTGAATAAACGTACAAGTTACGGAAACGTGGACCATCTTTATGAAGCAATAAACTAATCACTAAGTTGGTCTTTCCGCAATTCGATGGTCCGCAAACAATACAGCGAATAGTATTTGGTAATAAGGTACCATGTCGTTTTGGAGCGTTTGATGACGTAGGACAGATGCATTCCAATTTCAATGATTTTTTTTGTTTAACAAATCTCATAATAAAATTGACTGCATTGTTTCAAAGGTTACAACAAAATGACTAAAAAATTATAACGGTTCTATATTTAATACTTTTGTTTGTTATCTACGACAGTAGTAAAAATTGGGCGTTCTGGCGCACAATAGTTGTGTGCGAACGTCGTCGCGGAGCGATGACGAAGCGAGCACGGCGAGCGGTGAGGACACAACTTTGTGAGCCAGAATGCCTAATTTATTTACTACTTTCCTATTATCAATATGTCTCCAGTCTTCAGATCGATGTTATTGCAACTTTTTAACACTTCATCGCTTTGTGCATACGGTTTTGTCTCAGCTGTAACCTTATAATAATAATAATAATAATAATATTTATTTATTCAGATAACGAGATCCAGGTGTTAGTAACAGAGTTCTTACATCTATGTTAGTAGAAATACAATGAGAAATACAATATTTAAATTAATTTAAAAAATAAATTTGCTCCGCATTAGGGTTTATTACGGCGGTGATCCAGTGCCTCATCAGTGCACTGTCCCACCTCCCCACTAAAACCTTTAAAATACTGTTGGGACTGCCGAGCATTCTGTTTCTGATGGAAGTAATTTTTTTTCTGACTAGGGCATGGAACCCGTCTATGTGAGCGTCGGCAAACATGCCAGATGCACTGCAGAATCTCGGCAGTCCCAGCAGCACCCGGAACATATTATTATATAGGACACGCAGAGCGTTGAAGGTCTTTTGAGTGTAGCTAACCCACAGACCGCTTGTATACAAAGACTGGCAGTATGCCTTAAATAATGCAACCTTTACCTCACCCGTACAATGCGCAAACCTGCGGGCCAGCATATTACCACGTACTGCCAACGACCTGCGCTCCCTTCCAATATCACAATCGTCGGTCAGGTCCGCAGTGACCACATGACCCAAGTATTTAAACATTGGCACTATGTTCAAAGGTTCACCGTTTAGCCGAATTGGGGGCACCTGTTTTACGGAAGTGCCGCGCGCCGCAAACACCACGACTTCGCTTTTCTTACAGTTGTACTTAAGTGTATGTTTATTTGCGTACTGTTCGCAGACACGCAGCATTTCCCTCAATGAACGTATCGACGGGCTCAGCAGCGCCATATCATCTGCGTAACTGATGTTATTGATCATTTGACCATCAATGGAACATCCCACATTCATACTACTGAGCTCGACGATTAGCTCATTAATATACAGACAGAAAAGCTTAGGAGAGGTTAAGCCCCCCTGCCTGACTCCACATTCTAACCGATACAAGTCCGATGTTTCTTCTGCCATTTTACACAGTTTTCTTGTTGTTTGTACCAATACCGAAATATATCAACAAGCTCCCCCGGCATCCCAGTAGCCGCCAGTTTGTCCCATAAAATCTGATAAGACACCATATCAAAGGCTCTCGACAGGTCGAGGAAGCATCCATACACTGAAGTCTTCCTTTTTGTATAGTACCTGACGGTCTCCTTGAGGGCAAAAATGGCACTTTCCGTAGAGAGTCCGGCCCTAAAGCCGAACTGAGCGTCATCTAAACGAATAAATTTACCCAGCTGTTGGTCAAGAAGCCCATCAAGCACCTTGGCAGTCACTGTGGCCAATGATATGGGCCTATAATTGGTAATATCAGATACATCGCCCGTCTTGTCTTTTACAACAGGAATCACTACTGTTCTCATTAGACCCGGAGGCAAGAAGGCATGTCTAATACATAGATTATAAAACATACTAAGCACACGCGGCAGATGGATACCAGCATTTTGGAAATGCTCGATGCTGAGTCCGTCATGGCCAGGCGATTTACCGCGGGTACTGTGTTTAATAATATTCTCCACTTCTCGCGCCGAGAAATACACCAATGACTGATATTTTTGCGACCCACCATCGAGCATCTCCTTTTTAGACCCTGATATATTACAATTATCATTAATTTTAACTCTAAAGTGGTCTTTAAAATTATTAGCAATATCCTTTTGGTCACTGACATTTTCCACACTAACAGGCAGGCTCGGTTTAGAGCTTAGTTGCTGCGTACTTTTCCAGAACTTTTTAAAATCTTTATTTTTATGTTGAGTAGCTAAAATATTCATTTTGATTTGATTTTCATTCTTAACACACCATTTCAATTTCGATTTAAATATTTTACGTGACACACACATTAATTCATAAATTTGACCCGATACTGGTTTGCTATATAGTAACCATAAATCAAAACAACGCCGAGCCTCCTTGTGTGCTTCACTTACATGTAGATTCCAGCCTACCACTTTCCTCTTATGTGCCTTACACTGCTGTTTATGAGTTAAGGACGCAGCCTCTGACAACACATTAATTATTTTTATATATAAATTATTTAAAATGTCCTTATGTTCAATATTATCACACATATGATCAGCACAATAACTAAACTCCAAAGGAAAATCAATACTACGTAGTTTGTTATGACACAACTTTTTATATTCCTGAATTTGCTCTGGATTCCTAGTGCCCCATCGTACCTTACTATATAGATTACTATTTACACTTATTTTGGGCCTTATAACATTTAAGTTACATTCGATAATTAACGGAAAGTGATCTGACGAATACATACTGTAATCTACGCGGACATCTGTTATTGTATCGCACGCCGAACTAGTTACAAGGCAGTGATCTAACCAACGTTTACAATTATGAGCTTCGCTTATGAACGTAAAATTGTCCGAGTTTATATTTAGAAACTTATAGTCCGCACATTCCCAACTTTGTTCTAAACAAAAAGATAACATTTCCTTACCGAAAGTCTCTGGATAGTGCGCATTAAAATCGCCAAGCAGGTAAACACATTCTACTTCACTGCTTTCCACCAGCGCACTTAGCGAACCCAAACACTTGGTAAAAACGGGAAAGTTATCCGCACTATCCGTTGGCATATAAGTGCTACAAACCACAAAGGCACGCTCACTTGTTGACACTTTTATCGCAACTATGCGATTACTATCCGACGGGATCACGGATACCGTGCGAAATAGTGACTTACGCCACAGTATAGCGACACCACCGTGCGGCCGCCCGCGCAGCACGCCCGACGACAGGTCCACCGCTGAAGATCCAGTAAAGCCGAAGTCGGGATGAATATCCCCTAAAAAGGAGATCTCGTACGGTAGTAACCATGTCTCTTGGAGACATACTATATCCGCCTGGTCACACAGCTTCTTGACTTCGCTCACTGATGTTTTTACATTCTTACAATTGTAAGTTATGAATTTACTGATATTTGTCGTATTTTTCATTTATTAAGAGAAGAATTTCCTTCATGCAGCGATATGTGCTCGCCTGTATTTCTTTTTATACCAAAGTTCACAAATCGACGGTATGCAATTCCTTCTGGCCAAAAGTCATCATTTAAGAAAATAGAAATTTTTTGCCTAGGTACAAAAACTTTATATCCATCATATTGTCTCATTGACTTCATGTTCATTTTTTCTAGAGTAACAGATATATTTGACTTCTTCTCAATGTACCTTTGAACGTCACATGTTGCTACCTCCTTTGAGACATTGTAAATGTAGATAGGTACTTTTATATCCGCCGCCCTAAAGTTTGAATCAACTTCGACTGCATTTCCACGATTGCTTACAAAACGATTTCGTAATCTTTTTCTCTGCACGAGAACCCACTTATCATCCTTGACCGGAGGTTTCCATTCTCCCTCCTGCGCGGTTTCAGAAAACGATTTCAAGTTGTTATACTGCAGCTTAGATAAGATATGCGTTTGACGAGCAATCGGCGCGGCGCCGCCGGCGCCGGCAGCGGTGAGTTTATTAGTCATAGCATCAGTGGCCGTCTCAGTTACCGTTACTTTACTGCTGTTTGACCGGTGGCGCTCAGCTGATTCATTTTTGCAATGCGCGGGTAGAATTGTGCTCACTGTTTGTGCCGTATCCTCAAATTGAGATACTATATGAATATCATTTTGAGGCGATGATATTGCGGGATGATTCTGAGACAATTCACTATCATTACACACAGCGGGAGATAAGCCCATGGGGCCACTATTATACTCAAAACTTTCCATAAGGCAGGCTCCGCGCTTCGTGTTTACGTTTCTATTTGTAAACGGTTCCGCAGGCTTACGTTTCAATTGATGGATATCAGACTTTAATTCTTCCAACTGCGAGTTTGTGGCATAGTTTTCAGTTAAATAATTGATATCATTACGCATTTTTAGCAGGTCCTTAAGAAGTCTAGTCACATCTACGTGATCAAATACCACCGGTGGGAGTTTGTGTAAATCCCGTGCCACAAAAACCGGTACGTCCTCCGGATCTGTCTCTTTTAGGAGACAAACGATGTCCTCGATGTTGCGAAGTGACTTTCCTTGTCGTTTTCTCGTCTTTTTGCGACTAGGAATCGATGCAAACAGTAAGTTTTTCGCATTCACAATTTCTTCCTCCGAGAAAGCACTGACACATATCCTCTCGATGCTTTCCTCGTCCATCACATCTATTTTGTTAGAAATAAATGCTAACACTTCATTTATCACGATATTACATGTTACGCATTTCACTAAATTAGCCATTTTGATAACAAAAGAAACACCCGCCCGTGCGGTGTCGCTTGCACGACACGACTGACACATATCTCCCATATTTTTTTTTTATTTTTTTTTATTTGGTACACATAACATGTTACAATTACAAAATATGGAGAAGTTTCTCTGGAAGATAATAATGCAGAAGAGAGGCCTACGCATTGTTGGGTGCCTAGGATGATTTGCCCGCTGGCAAAATGCCATCCTTGAAAAACTATCGGAAGGTAAAAGGCCTTGAACTTTCCGATAATGATAAGGATGAAGTCCATACCTCTTCCACAAACTCCACACTTTAAAATGAGACACGCCAACTATGAGTCCCACGCGTCTTGTAGACAATGTAGGATCTTCTATGATTAAGTTCATGATCCTCATTTCTTGAGCGAGTGTAAGGTTTACAACTCTTTCATGAGCAGCTACTCGCAGTCCTTGCTCACGAAATCTTCTATGTATCTGTAAATAAATAATAATAATTAAGAAGTGATGATGAGATAAGAAGCTCGATGGCGCAGCGGCTAGCGCGTTCGGCTTGCAATCTTGCCCGCTAAGCAACTTTCGCAATGCAGGGTCGCTGAATGTTTAAAATATCTCGAGCTCCTCCATGCTTCGGAAGGCACGTTAAGCCATTGGTCCCGGTTGTTGTCGAAAGATGACGGTCGTTAAAACCCACTAACCCGCATTGGGCTAGCGTGGTGTGCTATGGCCCAATCTCCCCACGTGCTATTGTCCACGTGGGAGGCCTGTGCCCGGCAGTGGGACATTTATAGGCTGATGATGAAGATTAATAAAAAAAATACGAGATGGGCGACATGCATATTATGATGAATAATAATAAATCCGAATGTAATTTTTTCTAAAGTAACAATTATACCCTGTCAACTTTATTAAGGCCCCGTTTCACCACTGACAGATAAGTCTCATGTAAGTTATTTGACTGATAATACCATAAAAAGTTGGAGATTTTTCTCTAAGAGGCGGTGAAACTGGGGCTAACTATGATAAGTTTAACATCATTTATCAACACGTATTGTCATTTAAGTTAATTGCTTGATTACTTTAACGTTCTTTATACGTTGAAAAATTATAATTATAACGTAACATCTTATAATTGTAACGTGTTCTTACAAATAAATGATTATTATTATTGTACGCTTTAAGAGTGTCCACAGGCCAGTAGCAATCCGGTCATTTTAAGGCTTGTGTGAGGATACAGATTCAACACTTAATTCAAATCGTCAAACTTCAAATAATTATTACATTCATATGGTAAATAATCGTGACAAATAAATTAACAGTACCTTACATAAACCCTATTATTTAATAATGTTTTAATGTACAAATAACTGTGAACTTACGTTTATGAAAGTTTGATTGTCCGGCGTGGTGCGATTTGGGAATCGGCGATGATATTCCCTCACAGCTGCCGCAGAATTGCCATTATAATATCCGTACACAAAGTGAATATCTGCTTGATGTTCTGGCGGATAGTTACGCCGCGGCATTGTAACTAACTAAATAACTAACAGGTCCACAATAACAAAAATAACCAACAGTTCAACAATATCAAACTAAATAACCAACAGAACAACAATTACAAATTAATAACAAAACTCAACAGCAAATTGGATAAATAACAATTTTAACGCGCGCACCAATACTTGTAATCAGGACGAAAGTCGTAGACATAGACAACATATGTTGACATAGACAATTAAATAAGAGCGGAAAATTGTGAACTTAGCAAAACAAACACTGGACAAACCCACTGTTGAGGTACTAAAAAAGGGGCTTAATTACGCCGTAGCCCCTCGCAGGATACCGTATGAAAGTATCATTAGTAACGTAGAGGATTGCTTAGTTAAAAATAATATTAGGAAGGCTGATGCTGAAGCACTACGTCAAGACATATCGTCTGTCTTGCGCCGGAGCAAAGTGCCAAAATCCAACCTTCCTCGAGATCAATACTTCGCCCTAAAGAACCTGCGAGCTAAGCCAGAATTAACCATCCTTCGTGCTGATAAGCGTAATGCTACGGTAGTTATGGATACGTCAGATTATAACGAAAAAATAATTCAACTTTTATCAGATGACAAGACCTACAAACGCGTTAAATGCGATCAAACTAACAAAATATTAAAGAAAACCAGTGATCTTGTCAAACAACACTCCGAAACGTTAAATCTAGACACTAATTATTTAATACCTTCCTGCCCTAAACCACCTAAACTGTATGGGTTACCAAAAATCCACAAACCTGAGGCTCCGCTACGTCCGATTGTAAGCCAGATCGACTCACCAACTTACCGTTTGGCCAGGCATGTAGCAAAAATACTTTCATCATTAAGAGGTAATACAACAGCTTATGTGAAGGATTCTTACCAGTTTGTCAGTGATATTAAAGACCTACATCTTGCTGAGAATGAAACCATGGTTAGTTTTGATGTCCAGTCCCTATTTACATGTCTACCAGTACAGGACTGCATTGAAATTACCAAGAAAAGACTAGTTGAACAAAATATGCCCAACGAATATGCAGTACTATTAGAGCATTGTCTAACGTCTGGCTACCTTTTGTGGAATGAAGTTTACTACTTGCAAATAGAGGGTGTTGCTATGGGGTCCCCTGTATCACCCGTTGTCGCCGATGTTTTCATGGAAGATTTCGAGGAGCGGGCCCTAAGCACAGCACCCGTAACCCCAAGGTTCTATAAGCGGTACGTAGATGACACTTTCACTATCTTACCAACTGATAAAGTATTTGCTTTTCTAAGTCATCTTAACTCCATACACCCTAAAATACAGTTCACAATGGAGTTAGAGGCAGACAACAAGTTAGCTTTCTTGGACACTTTAATCATCAGGAATCCTGACCATAGTTTGAGCCACACTGTGTTTCGTAAAGTAACCCATACAGATAGGTACCTCAATGGTGATTCTCACCACCATCCTAGACAGTTAGCTACTGTAGGGAAATCTTTGTTTCAGAGAGCACGCGGCATCTGTGACACCCAACACCTGGCTGCTGAACTTCAGCATGTCAAGCATGTACTACAGGATAACAAACTGCAAGTACCGCGGCTTCGTCACAAAAAACGCAAAAAACCAACCACAGTCGAGCGCCAACCTGCAGTACTTCCATATATGAGGGGCGTCACTGATAAGATTGGTCACATCTTGAAGCGAGCTTCAATCAATACTTACTTTAAGCCGCCAAAGAAGATCAACCAGTTCTTACGACCTGTCAAGTGCAATATACCCCTTCAAGATGCAGGCGTGTACAAACTGGACTGCGACTGTGGGCTCTCATACATCGGGCAAACAAAGACAAGTGTAGGAACCCGCGTAAAAGAACATATAGCCGACGTCAAGCATAGGCGCGAAAATAAGTCTGCAGTGTGTGAACATGCTCTCGAGGGACCCAACCATTACATCAGATTTGACAAACCTCAAATACTCGCCAAGGAACAACGATTCATCCCTAGGATGATACGCGAGGCTATTGAAATTAAAAAACATCGTAATTTCAATAGAGAGGATGGTTGGAATTTACCACCTGCCTGGGACCCCATCATACAGGTCAAATCAAATCCCAGCCCCAACAGCAACACATTGCCAGACCTAAAAATATTGTTAGCTCGTATTGTGTAAACTTGAACGCACCCGGTAAAATATAAAAATTATTGACGGTAGGCAAATAACTTCTAACTATGAGACGACCAACACCTCAGTCTCCCTGTGACCACGGACCCTGTAAAGGGTTCGAAACGTCAGGATAATATAAAAACTATGTAAATAGTAAATTAAACGCGAGTTAATTCGTAAAAAAGTGTTTCATTTCATATTATCTTATGTCAGCGTCTTCGCGCTGCGCTTTTTCAGGTTAATATCCTATTTAACTCTCAAATTAGTTTAGCAAAAGCTAAAACTGATGCGTTTGGCGTTGAGGTCATTTCATTACTCATCATCATAATTAAAAAATGCTAATCTGTGAAACAGAGCGGAGAGTAGTATTTTTTTGGATATATTTATATTTATTAATCTATTTTAAATAAAAATTAATAAGTAACTACCTACCTGTATACCAACTTAATGAATTCGACGGTTAAAATGCCTATTAGGTATTATATTATGTTACTAAAATATTTTAAGAAATTACAAACTAGGTGTTTTGTCTCAGGTATCAACCTCAACGATACGTAGAAGGCTGAAAGGATGGCGGGCTGAGGACGAGAGTTCCAGCCAAAAAAATTGATATGTCCCACAGTCCTCAGATTTATTTTTTTGAAATGTTGATTTGCATCTATTTATGCATTTGTCAAGTAGTAAGAAGCTTCAATAAAAATATTTGTGATTTGACAAATATTCCTATTGAAGCTTCTTACTACCTAGTTATGTCCTCACATCCCTTATCACAAACAGTAGTTCTCACTTCATGATTACTAAGTAACCAGGATAGGTATAATTAGATACTTTGTAACACCACATACGCAGAACAGATAAGGATTCTTAAAACGACTTCCTGTTATGTTCAAGCTAAATTAGAACCATCAGCATTCACAACATGCGTGGGTAGCGATTAGTATATATAGGGATGTAAGCCTATTGTCAGGATGAATTATTTTAGTTAGCTCTTAGGCTCAATCGCGAGCGGTAGTCTTAAGTATTATATATTATTTTAATTAAATAAAGTATTTTTTTTATAAAGATCATCAGTCGTCCCAACTTGACTGGCGCAGCCGGTAGGATCTCGCATCGTCACTCGTATCGTAATTAACGATCTTCAGATATCGATCGGTACGGAGCAACGGTTGGTGTTTCAACACTACAACGGCGAGATCTACGAACAAGAAATACGTCAAAGAAACGACAGCAGATCTTCAGGCGAACATGGTTTGGAAAGCAATGTGAGTAAACCTCTTCGCTAGCATTTCCTTCCCGTGTATTCCAATTTTTACGGTAGTGTTTTTCTGACTCAAATCGCGGAATTCATTTTGCCATTTAATTTTAAATCACGTTTTTGACACAAATAGCAAAACGTTATTCGTTCGTCACACTTTAACTTCAAGTAGGCGAACAGTTAAGTTAGATAAGAATTAAAATTTGATAAAGTAATATGCATATAGAGTTGACAAAGAAAATCAATTTGAAGTGAATTTAATTATAAAATAGAATTTTTAAAATGGAACAAATTAGGACAATTCCTAGTGAAATACTATCAATAATACCTAAGTTTGAAGGAGACGCAAAACTCCTAAACTTATTTATAAAAAAATGTGAGTATATTGTAAGAGCGTTTAGAGGAAGCGAATCAGCCTCACAAGACTTATACATATTCCATTCTATAACAAGTAGATTAGTAGGCAGAGCAGCCTCTTTATTAAGCGAGCGCGACGACATAGAGACGTGGGCAGAGTTAAAAACTTTGCTATCCCAACATTTTGGTGATCCTAGGTCAGAAGCTTGCATAGCTATCGAACTAGAAACAAGTAAAATTAAAACAGGTGAGAGCCTTACAGATTTTTGTCATCGTATTCAAAATACCAAGCGCGCACTTATATCAAAAGTAAATATTTTAGTAGATACAGGAATTAAAGCAGCAAAACATATAATCTATAACAATACAGCATTAAATGTATTTTTATACAATTTACCAGAAGACATGATTAGGATCGTCAGATTAAAAAATTGTACTTCATTAGAAGAAGCACTTAGTATTGTCACGGAAGAAGAAAATTTCCAGTTTCAGTACAACGCAAAGAATAAAAAGAATAACGCAGTAATTAGACCGATATTACCACAAATGTCGACTTTTAGACCGAACTTTATTCCAAATAATAGATTCAATCAACCTAATAATAACTTTAAATTCGGGCTACAGAATCAACCAATGAAGATATATAATCCACAAGCGCAAAATAATAATTTTAAATTCGGAATACCTAACCAACCTATAAAAACTTATAACCCACCAGTACAAAGTAATTTCAGACCTGTAATACAAGGTAACTCAAACTTTAGACCATTTAATAATAACTTCCCTTATAATCCACAACAACGTTTTAATAGACCACAGTTTAGCCACTTCAACCAATATCCAAATAATAACTTTAAATTCGGAACAGGACAGCCACCACTGGCACAACGTCCTTCGTATAAATTAGATACAGACGTATCGATGCGTTCAGCCGCACCGATAAGACAAAATATGATAAATGAGGAAAATGAATATAACCCATATTATGATTTCGCGTATGAGCAAGAGCTATATGAACAAATCAACCCGTACTACGAGTACGAAGGATACGATCAAATAGACACCTCAAACGACGACACACCACAAGTAGAAGCATCACTAGATAACGATCAAGAAAATTTTCAAATAGAAGCCTCGGACAACCGAGAAGTGAAGTAATAAATTTAAATTACGACGGCATATTAAAATTACCACACGTAATACTTCCCGAGATAATTCATGTCATTTATCAGCCCAAATAAAGTAAACGAATATTTTAAAGCATTTACGTACGAAGAGCCTTTTGAGGTTATCAGTACACACGCACGAAGTAAACACGAGAAGGTTATTTATATACCTTTATTAAAATCATTTAAGACATCGGGTTCACACAAGTTTTACGTATACAGTGTAGATGACAGATTTGACGGCTTAATAGGAAGCGATTTATTACAGCAGTTAGGTGCAACAATAGATATGAATAGACTAAAGTTAACGACTCAGAATACCGAATTATCAATAGTATACAACCCACCTTATGAAGTTCACGTATCACCTAGATCAGAAACACGCGTTAAGCTTCCAACAGAAATAAAACAGGGAGACGCTATTTTAGAATATAAAGACTTCGGACAAGGTGTTAGAATGCCTAGCGCTTTAGTAAAATGTAGAGATGGATTCGCGGAAACGATAATCCAGAATACTTCAAATAACCATATTACAATTTCAATGTTAAAACCTTGTAGAGTCATTAAATACGATCAATCTATTCCAGTAAATAACATTGAAGCAATGGATGTTGATAACACAGAAATAGACGATATATTATTAAAAAAATTAGATAAACTCAGATTAGATCACATGACATCAGAAGAGAAAATCTCAATAAAAAACTTATGCGAAGAATATAGGGATATTTTTTACTCAGAAAAAATACCATTATCTTTCACAAATAAAGTAAAACATCAAATACGCACTAAACACGAAGATCCTATTTACGTTAGACCATATAGATTACCACCAATACAGAGCGAAGAAATTAACCAACAGGTAGATAAAATGTTGAAGGATAACGTAATCCAAGAGTCACATTCCCCGTGGAATGCACCTGTCCATTTAGTACCAAAAAAGCTAGATGCATCCGGTGAAAAGAAATATCGCATGGTAATTGATTACAAACGACTTAACGAAATAACAACGGACGATAAATATCCTCTTCCCAACATAGCAGATCTTTTTGACAAACTAGGTAAATCAACATATTTTAGTACATTAGATTTGGCAAGTGGTTATCACCAAATTGAGATTCACGAATTAGATAGACAGAAGACAGCCTTTAGCGCACAGGCAGGTCACTTCGACTTTCTTAGAATGCCATTTGGACTAAAGACAGCTCCAGCGACGTTTCAACGCGCAATGGATAACGTGCTGAGAGGTCTCCAAGGCTTACATTGTCTCGTATACTTAGACGATATTATTATCTATAGTAGTAGTTTACAGGAACACATACTTAAGCTTAGAAAAGTATTTGACAGACTTAGGGAAACAAATTTAAAAGTACAATTAGACAAATCTGAATTTTTACGTAAAGAAGTTTTATATTTGGGACATACGATAACAAGCGATGGGCTTAAACCAAATGACGATAAAATAAAAGCCATCATCGATTTTCCCCTACCCAAGACTAGTACAGAAATAAAGAGCTTTTTAGGATTAGTCGGATATTACCGAAAGTTCATAAAAGACTTCGCTAAAATGACTCAACCCTTAACCTCATGTTTAAAGAAAAAGAACGGAATTATAATAAACGATAAATATAAATTAGCATTTCAACAATGTAAAGAATTACTAACTAACGCACCATTATTACAATATCCAGATTTCGATAAAACTTTTATTTTAACAACGGATGCCTCTAACTACGCCATAGGCGCCGTATTATCACAGGGTATCGTAGGCAGCGATAAGCCTATAGCATACGCAAGCAGGACACTCAACGAAGCTGAAACAAAATATAGTACGATCGAGAAAGAACTCTCAGCCATAGTGTGGGCAGCGAAACATTTCAGACCTTATTTGTATGGTAGGAAGTTTACTATCTACACAGACCACAGACCGTTAGCTTGGTTGAATTCAATGAAAGAACCTAATAGTAAGTTAATCCGTTGGAAACTAAGATTGGCGGAATTCGATTTCGATATTCTATATAAAAATGGAAAACAAAACAGTAATGCAGATGCACTGTCACGAATTCGACTAAATGCATTAATAAAGGACGACTCTAGTTCTATGCAAGTAGATCCGGATTTAACTAGACCCTCAGACGCCATAACGGTATCATCAGAATCTGAAAAGTCGATAAAAACTATACAAGACAAATCGTTTTATTCAATTAGAACGCCAAGTAACAGTAGTACGATTTCAGCACCAGAAACTATAGACTCAGAAACCATACACTCAGCTAGGGATATTGAAACACATGGTATACCAATACTAAATGAAGCAGTTGATACGAAACCTAATCAAATGCTAGTATTCACATGGAATATTAACGATATAGCGGTAAAAGATATATCGAAGGAAAAGCAAAGAATATTAGAAATACACCTACCTTTAAATAGAACGGATGTAGTTAAACAATTTCTTAAAGAATATGTAAAACCTAAAACTAAACAATTCTTTTACTTTGAAAATGAAAAACACCGAAAACAATTCGTAGACGCAGTAATAACATTATTTAGAAAAGGTTCAGTACAACTGTATGAATGTACGCAACGTACAGTGTATGTAGATGATGAGGAAGAACAGCGCCATATTATAATCAAATACCACCAAGGGAAAACATGTCACCGTGGTATTAGAGAAACTTTAATACATATTAAAAGAACCTATTTTTGGAGTAAAATGGATGAAACAGTATCTAGTGTAATAAATTCTTGTGAAACATGTAAAAAAATGAAATACGATAGGAAACCTTTTAAACCAGAACTACAGTTATCCCAGACGCAATCAAAACCATTCGAAGAACTATTTATCGATTTATTTTCAATAGAAAAAAAATATTTCCTTACAATCGTAGATGCTTTTAGTAAATTAGGACAGGCTATAGAAATAGAAAATAGATCTACACCGGAAGTAGTAAGAGCCATGATAAAGTATTTCGCGCAATATGGTACACCGAATAAAATAAGTTCAGACCCGGGGTCCGAATTTAATAACGCACTTCTGAAGGAAATGTTAAGTTTCCATAAAATTAACTTACACATAGGAACACCTCATAATCCTAATTCGATGGGAATTGTAGAGCGATTTCACTCAACAATATTAGAAATTTATAGAATCGCTAAATATGAAGAAAAACTGACAGATGTCGCATCTGTAATGACTTACGCGATAATGGCATACAACCAGACAATTCACTCAACAACTGGATTAACGCCATTTGAAGTAGTTTTTGGACATACTGATTGCAATAGCATCTTCAATGCAGAATTCAATAAACAATTTACGCAACAATTAGTTAGGGAACATTCCAAGAGAACTAAACGTTTATACGATTACATAAAAGCAAATATTATAAACAATAAAGAATTGATACGACAAAAGCGGGGCGGAGAGAAAGAATTCCCGGTAGAGATAGGGGACACGATATTTGTCAAAGGAGTAAACGAACGACGTCCTAAAGACAAACCGCGATATCAAAAAGCGCAAGTAATTGGGGAAACAAATAGGAACGTAATTCCCGTAACAACAAAAAAGAAAAATAGTAAAATACCTATTAAAGATGTTAAACGTCCTTCACAGGTACGTTCTCGCGGCAATCAGCACAATCAGCCAGGCCCTTCGCATCGAACAGATACATAAGAATCCAGGGATCCTACCAATTAAGGAAGGTCAAGCAGTAGTTAGTTACGACAATTGGACAGTCCTTAAGACATTAGATTTAAAACCGATTAGAGAAGATGTAGATTATAATATAAATAGATATAAGGAGTTTCATAACTACTTAGTTAATAAATATAAAATGGGTAACTGTACGGAATATTTAGACATTAAAAATCAGGTAGACAGATTAAAACAAATTACCTTAGAGCGATGTAGGCAGGTAATTCCATCAGAAAGGCGTAAACGAGGCTTGATAAATCCTCTAGGATCCATAGTAAAAGCAATTACTGGTAACTTGGATAACGATGACGCATTGAGATACGATGGTATGATTAATAACTTAAAATCAGAGCAGGAAACAATAGCAAAGAAGATCACTATAATCACCGAAATGGCGGGAGTATTAACAAACAATACAAACGCTACACGAACTAATTTCATAAGAATAAATAAGGAGATTGCTCAGCTTCGATCAAAACTGAATCAATCATCTACAGTACAAATAGAATTCAAGATAATAAATATCTATAACTTATTCCTACATAATTTTCAATCAATACTAATCAGACTAGATGAAATAGAAACAGCAATCGCGTTTAGCAGAGTTAAGGTATTACACCAGTCTATTATTAATAACAGTGAACTTATGAACACATTAAAAAATATTGAGAAAACAGAAACTCTTATATTTCCAGCGAAGATAAGAAACCTCGTTAAAATAGAGCAGACGATAGAGTTAAAAGCTTATTTTAAAGATAGACGAATAACGTTCATACTTAGTATACCATTAGTAACGAAAGAAACGTACAATTATTATAGAATATTACCTTTACCCGTTTTAAAGAAAAACAACGTCACTACCATCATTTCCCCTAAATACCCTTACCTGCTAGTGAAAGAGACGAAAACAAGGTCACTTTCCCAACCATGCACAGAGATAGATGAAAACCTGTACTTGTGCCAAGAAGAGGAACTCCCTTATCACATGGAAGATAGATGCGTGTCAAGTTTATTGAAGTTTGAAGCAAATATATCAACATGCGAAGTAATGCCAATAGAAATCAGCGACACCATCGTTTACCCAATCTACGGAGACAACTGGATAATATATTCTAAAGGAACAATAATCGCACAAGAGATTTGTAAAGGCGAAATAAACAAGCAAAGTCTCCGAGGAACTTACATAGTAACGTTGGAAGGAAATTGCGATGTTACTATAAATAACATTAAACTAAGAAGACATCATTCGAAAGGGAAAGCAGTGGATTACCAGAAAACGGCAAAAATAGAACTCCCAGACTTACAGCAGAGCGACGCAACGGCCGCCTTGAAACCTATCAATTTGGACAACGTCGATTTGGAAAATCTTCAACTTCTCACCTACGCCTTGAGGAAAACTGAAGAACAACATGAAGACTATTCTTTTAACACAAAAAATGTCGGCATAGGAACTATAGCATTGTACCCAATAATTGTAATCATTATTATAATTTTTATTTGTTATAAACTTAAACTTAGAGATAAAATTTTAAAATGTAAAGGACGAAATCATCCGAAAACAGAGTGTTCAGAGGATTTCGAACTTAAGGAGGGAGGAGTTATGTCCTCACATCCCTTATCACAAACAGTAGTTCTCACTTCATGATTACTAAGTAACCAGGATAGGTATAATTAGATACTTTGTAACACCACATACGCAGAACAGATAAGGATTCTTAAAACGACTTCCTGTTATGTTCAAGCTAAATTAGAACCATCAGCATTCACAACATGCGTGGGTTGCGATTAGTATATATAGGGATGTAAGCCTATTGTAAGGATGAATTATTTTAGTTAGCTCTTAGGCTCAATCGCGAGCGGTAGTCTTAAGTATTATATATTATTTTAATTAAATAAAGTATTTTTTTTATAAAGATCATCAGTCGTCCCAACTTGACTACCTACTTGATGTAAACACATAATATTTAAGATTTTTAAATGTTGAGAAAGGTAATTTCTACGAATGCTAAAGTATAAACGTACTTATACTTTATTAAATTATTGTTGTTAAATAGTTTGTAATATTTTTTAAAACTTTTCAAATTTTTTTTTTTATCTGATGATGAGAAACATTAGTTAAAAAAAAGATAATAATATATTAATTAAGTGCTGAATTTGAAATTGTATTCTTATAAAAATATAACAGTTGTCTAATTTTTACACACACCAATTTTTGCTTTAACTTTGTATCACTCGTGTATGCTAGTAAACTTATTATTATTGCGTATGGCAAAATTGATCCTCCGTGGATCATTTGTCTTCTTTTATGCCGCGACCACGCTTGTGCTTGCGCGCCGCGATTTGTTCGACGGATCGGCTACGCTACAATACAAGCACTTGCAAACCAAGCCAAACGCTCTATCCACACGTATGAATTTGTGACGGCTTGTTGCTTGTTGGGGTTTGCGCGCGTGGAGCCGGCATTATCAGCCAAGCCTAGTAATATTATTCTGTGGCCAAGCTTCTGCCGAATCCGTCATAGTGTGGAGCTCGTATATACCACATGGTGTGTTTTATTTATGAATAGTTTTAGAATACGTTATCATTCGAAAGTAGTCAACTTTTTTTAAACAATTAATTTAAATGAAATAACTCGTCTAATCAATCACCCATCTCCTATGCATTACATAGTTTTATAATAAAGGTGTAGTTATCATATTAAAATAATTATATTGTTTTCATTTCATGTCGAAACAAGTATCTCTGGCTGATGATTTATTCCTTTCGGAGGAGGAAAAAATGTCGGTGCAGCCAGCACCCGCCACCACCAACGCCGATAACAAGAAACGCTCCAAACGCAAACGCAAAGCAAACGCCTTAAACAGCGGAGCCTCTACCACCACCTCCAAAAGGCCTAAAAGAAATCCTATCTCTGTGAGACCGCGGCGAGTCACCGCCGCTGAAGTATTTGGCAGCGACAGCGAGGAGGACCGAGGAAGTGCAACAACCTTCGAATGCAGCTGGTAATTTGACTAGTTTTATATCACGTAGATTATCAAACGGTTTCTCCAGACAAACACATCCTCAAAAAACTGGTTCGCACTATATATAACTCAGAGTGTACAAGTGAGGTGACGTTAAAAAGTATTGCGGATGAACAGATGGCGAGAGGCTATAATCACAATTAAACACCAAACCGATGACAATAGCGAGTCATGGGGGCATTTGGCTAACTATGTCATAGCGACTCGAAAAAAGTTCCGATCTTGCCCCGCTACATTTACGAGTAATTATTATTAAGTAAAATAGATTTAAGATTACTTATTGTTATTATATACTAAAATTAATAAGCACCTACTGCTAGTTTCTAATGTATAAATATTATAATCAATAAATATATCATTCAACAAATAAATGTATTTTGTTTTCAGTTCCATTAGATAATTTAGGATCATCCAGAAACATTATGATGAAATGTGATGAATGTAACATTGAAATACCTAAAAATAAATACAGATATCATATGAGAACAATTTTACATAAATCGAATAATTTATTGAAAACTGAAATGAAAAATATTAAAATTGTTGAAACAGCTTTTAAAAATAGAATTATTACATATCGATTAAATCCTGCATCGGAAGTGGAGTACTTCACTCCTGAATCGTTCCTTTGCGAGATACGAAATGATATTATAAAACTTATTGAAATGTCGATTTTGAAACATGATAGCGTTAAATTGAACGTTGAGCTTTTTGTTTACTTTATGTTACCTAAAACAGGTGAACATCAGCTTAAGTCTTTTAAATCAAAGTATATTGTTATTTATAAAAGTACCGAATTAAATGAATTTTATTTCAATACACTGTTACGTTGTAAATTCGGGGCCCTGTCTGCCTTTGCTAATCTACAATTCGGTTCGCAATAATTGAAAAATAGTTACCTGTAATCATTGATGTTAAATGATCGGGTTTCCAAAAACATTAGTCATTGTAGCTTGTTAGACATTATTTCTACATAATATAGACATGTAGCTTAGGCTGACACATTTCAAGACACACTTTTCTTGCATTTTCAATTAATACACCCTTGGAAATCCGAGGAAAGACTTTTCATTAGATGTGAATAAATTGAGATAATTTATAAGGTTGTGTGTTTACATTTTGATATTTGACATAACGCCAAAGACGAAATGACAGCCACCGTAGCGACAGCTAGCGGTGGCGGAGCGAAGTTGCAGTCAGCTTTGAGTTTCACATAATGAGATTCAATTTTAAAAATAACCGAAACAGTTCCGATAATAAATTACATAATAAATTAATATGTATAATATTTACTTTAAGTTATTAAATTAAATTCAAACAAATCCGGAAATGGAACTATTTTTTCTATAAGGACTTTTATCTAGAACATTCGATTGTGATAAATATTTTTTATCTGGATGTCTCTGCCCGTAGGGGTTACTAGAGAGGAAACTAATACTCCCTACTATTAAGACAGGGTAATTAGTCCGGTAAATTTAATTTAAAGAAAAACGCATTTCACATTGCTAAACGTTAATTTTTTTCTTTTCATGTAGTTTTATTGTTGACAGATTCTTTCAGTGTCAAAACGAGAGGTGAAAACGTCATATTTGACGTTTTGAGAGTTTGAAGGAAAAATTCTCAAGGAACACGATGTTATTTATTTCCACGTTTTCGGGTAGAATCCCTAGGTTGGCCGTCCACTTTTAGGACTTCCGGAAAATTGAAAGTAGAAGGGACACGAAGCCGAAATGAATCATTCTCTCGTGTGAGTTGGTGCTATGTGTTGAGATTGATTTTACTGAGGTATGAATTAGTCGTAATCCCTTTTTGTTTTAAACTAAGGTCGTAATAATGTAAGTGGAATTGAGGCGTCATTAGCTTATAAGAATAGTGTCAACAAGTGTGTTGTTTATTTCCAGGAATTCCGTGCCCAAAAAGTGTCTGTCGCCGCGTCCTGCCACGCGCCACGATAAACATAATCACAGCGCGTACGTATTACAATATCATTGTTCCTAAATGTTTTCCTTGAGCTCTGTTAACAAATAAACTGTCAACTTTTACTAGGAATCCAGACATTCGATTTTTATAGGTTTTAGAATTGCTCCTAGGCCCCTGGAGAAATGGTGAGCCACGTGGCCTTCACATTTAAACCTTAGCCAGTTAATTCTGTGCATGTTCCAACAAAGAACCTGTAGAATCACACTTCTATCTCAGAAAAGAAACAAGGATTACAGTGATATTTTTCGATTTAATTCTCAAGTCAACCTTTTCCTATCGCAGCTCGGTGTCAAGTGACGATACAGGATACAGTCCGATACAGCCTACCCAACCATCACGAGTATCTGTCAATGTCAGTAACTGATACTTATATTCGTTAAAACTGTTATCGTTGACAGATACTCGTTATGATAAAAACGTGATTTAACATTATTAAATAAATGCGACAATTTATGTTGATTAAACACGATAATCTTACAACTCGGCCATCCTTTAACCCTTAATCAAACATTGGGAAATTATTTCCCACTTCCTCCTAATTCACAAAATATTTTTTATTTTTTTAATGGCAACACCCAGGAATTTCATCTATGGAAATTTAAAATCTTGGTAATATTTAAAATTTGAAAAATGGCAACATTTTTTTAATGGCCGCCATATGTCACCAAATGTCAAAGAGAAAGTCAGAGGTCACGATTTTTTTGCCAAAAAACCAGTTCTCGTTAGTGTTTTGAGGTTAAATTGAAAAAAAAATCTGGTAAGTGCATATAGTGAACACTATTATAAACTAGACTTATTTTCTGCATATTTGGCTTGAAAAGAACTGTGGAAACAGTACGATTTACTAGAAATTTTTAGGTTTTAGTAAGTGGGAAATTATTACCCATTGTTCGTTCCTGCACTTAAAATTTTATTTGTTCCCGTAATATATATATACAACTTCTGACCGTCTGTCTCGTGCACAAAAAAATTATCCGTATCCGATATTGTTTTTCTTCAGATTTTTATTATTTATTTCCAGCAAAAGAAAAATGAATAAGAAAAAAATACGAAAACCACAACCAACACTTACTAAAAAAAAACTAGAAGAAGCAGTAGAAAACTTGGCTGACTTATCTGATTTATCCGATTATGATTCTGAAGACGATAATTGCTTTGCTAATAGCATTTGTTCTCCTTCTGCAAGTTACTTAAATCAGCCGGATGAATATCTAATAGAACATCGTCTCGAAGAAATTTTTGGCATCGAAGATAATTTAGATGATGACAACGTTGAAGATGAACCCGTTTTGCAGACAACACGATCAGATTTATTGTCAATTTTAGATGACCAGTCTCAGAACGCAACGATACAAAATACGGACGGTAATGTTTTCGAGCAAGACACATCTAGTAGTCCACTCCATGTTCAAAATACAGTCCGCAATGTAACTGAGCAAGATACTTCAAATAGTCCACTCCATGTTCAAGAATTATGCACTCAAGATCAAAGCAGTCCCTCATCTCATGACATTCAACCAGAAATAGTTGACATACCCGAACAAGTGGCTACTACTCAAAGACCAGGCAATATGTTTGAAGAGGACATTGATATAGATGAATTAATGGAAGATGATCAAGAAGCGTCTCAAAATCACAACGTAGTTCCCAGGGACCGGTCTCGACCTAGAGATTGGAAGACAGCTGACTTAACCCATGATATTCCAGTTTTTGATAAGCGTTTTAAACCCAAGTTTCAGGACACACACAAAACTCAGCCCTTGACTGTTTTTGAAAGGTTTTTTCCAGATAAATTGATACTGATAATAGCAGAACAAACTAACCGATACGCAGTTCAAAAAGAGAGCGCCAATTGGAAACCAGTCACTGAAGAAGATATCAGGGCTTATCTAGGAGTTTTGATCATGATGGGGTTAAATCCTCTTCCGGATTTCGAGTTATACTGGTCGTCAGATCCTTTCTATTATAACAAAGAAATTGCACAAGTTTTTCCAATCGTGCGATTTAAAAAGATCACTGAAAACCTACACCTTAATGACAATGAAATGCAACCACCAAGAGACTCTCCTGACCACGATAAATTATATAAAGTGAGACCTCTTATTACAGAACTGAACAAGGTTTATCAAAGACAAGCATATAATTCAAGTGTGCAGTCAATAGACGAGTGCATGGTGAAATTTAAAGGTCGCAGTACATTAAAACAATATATGCCAAAGAAACCAATCAAACGGGGTTTCAAAATTTGGGCTAGATGTGACGTCAAAACGGGATACTTGTACCAATTTGAAGTTTATACCGGTAAAGGTGATAAGGCACAGAGAATGACGGACTAGGTTACAATGTGGTGACGAAACTATGTATTAATGTACATAGAAATACGTTAGTTGCTTTCGACAATTTCTTCACCAGTGTTCCACTTATGGAAGATCTATTTGACAGAAATATTTTTGCAGTAGGAACAGTTCGAAGCAACAAAAAATATCTGCCTGATGTCATGAAGAATAAAAAGCAGCCGAAACAGATGAGATTGGAAAAACATCAATTCACAGCTGTCACATCAGAGCCCGTAACAGCCGTCAAGTGGATGGACACTAAAGAAGTAAATGTGCTCTCAACCGCACATCAACCACGTGACGTAATGCTCGTGAAAAGAACCCAAAAAGATGGCACTAGAAAAGAGGTTCTGTGCCCGAAAGCTATTGCTTCATATACTCTAAGCATGGGTGGGGTAGATTTATTTGACCATTTTAGGTCTTCATACCCAATTGACCGAAAATCCCGAAAATATTGGATGAGACTTCTATTCTTCATGTTCGATGCTTCCATTATAAATGCATATATTACTTACAACGACACACACGTTGCAACGTTGCATGGTCACCGAGATTTCAGGTTGCGTTTGGCACGGGCATTAGTAGACAATCACACAACAAGGAAAGTACCAGGACAAGCTATACGGTTTAAAAACAAAAAGGGTGGTGTCTTTGGAGTGCCTGATGAAGTCCGTTTATTGAATGTGGGCATACACTTGCCAGAAGAAATCAGAACTTACAAGAGATGTAAGTTCTGCAGTTTGAAAAAGAAAGAACAGAGAACCAAAATACAATGTTCCACATGTAATGTATCTCTGTGCGCCAAAACCTGCTTCAAAGCTTTTCATACTGCTCCATCTGAAAAATAAATTTAATAGTTATAGTTATAAGTATGATGATTGCAATGATAATTCCGCCTTTTTTGTATTAATACTTTTCTTAATTTCTTATTATAATATTAAATAAATAAATAAATAATAAACATCTTTTATTTTGGTTTGCATGTTACATAGTTTGAGTTACTTACAAAACAAAAATTAAAATTTCAAGCAAAGCAGGGGGGAACTACTAGTAAAAATAAAAGTCCGTAACCGTATCGGACAATGGGAAACAATTTCCCACTTTCATAAAATTTTGCTATGCAGTAACGGATAATGGGAAATTATTTCCCACCGCAAAAACACCCTTTCCCCACCCCCTATCTAATTTTTATATTTTTTTTCTGAATCTACGCACCCAACTTACCTAAAAACCATTCTTAGTTTTCATTTATCTCATAAAAAAGTATTCTGTTTGATTAAGGGTTAAATAGAGTGAGTCCTCTCACTAATGTAACAATGTAATAATAATTATAATTCATGGTTTAGCAAATTACATAAATAGTTAATCAGTTACAAATAATAATATTAATTGATCTTTATAAATGATTTGATTCATTTAGTATAATTCAAATCGATAAGTTACAATAGTTTCATTAAGGATACACAAAAATAAAAGTGCAATTATGTAAGAGATAGGAAAGATAAAAAAAAAACCTTATAAATTATCTTGTACAGTCTGTTACGATCTACAGTCATCTGTGCGATATCAAATAATTGATACCATTCAAGTTCTGCACTGACTGCTCGAAACCTGTACTCTCATTCTATTCAATTGTTCCACCACAATCTACGACCATCTGTGCGAAATTGTATAACAATTCCATTCGCTATCTGCACTGATCGCTTGTGGTGGTTCATAAAATCAATTCATTAAAAACCATATCACAATTCAAAAATCGTTCATTATTATTGTTTCATCTCAATCTACGACCATCTGTGGGACCACCACTGATCGCTTGTGATGATTTAAATAAGATCAATTCACTATATGTCTAATCTATTACCAGTTCAATACTAATCATACAATGAATTTACAAAATCAATTCATTACAAATTTGTTGCAAAACAAGTTAATCTCATTATAAATTGAATAATATCACATCATTATGTCTAGGATCAATTAACATTTCGTACACTATGAGTTCATTATAATAATTACTCATGTACGATCAAGCAATTGGAAAATTAAGGTAAGAATTAACGATATTTGATTGCAATTATTTATTTACATATCCAATTCACTGTCATCGCGATCAATGTCATTTTCGCTACCTTCACTGGAAAAGTCATTATAATTAAGCCATGGGTGAATTTTATCAATTGCTATAACATTCTCATATCTTTTATTTCCTTTTTTTGTCAACGGTGTGTCATCTACTAAAAACCGATCATTTTCTAAAATTTTTATTATCCTGCAAGGGCCTTGGAATTTTGGTATGAGTTTCTTTGATTTACCTAAGTGATCTTTGTCAATTATAGTTCTTTCAATCCTAACCAAGTCTCCTACTTTGTATGACCTTGGGTGTTTTCTACTTTTATCAAACCTTTTCTTAGCTATAGCCTGATCTCTATCAATCTTGTCTTTAGCGTTCGACCTCAGCTTCGCAAGATCATCGCCACTTACTAACTGGGATGTTTCTGTAATAACTTCACCTAACATGTTTTCTGATGTAGTTACTAGTTTACAACCGAACAATAACTGTGAAGGACTTTTCCCTGTGGTTTTATTCACTGTAGTGTTTATTCCTAGCTGAATATCATCTATATAATCATCCCATGTATTTTCATTTTTACCGTAACATTTTGTGCTTAGGGCGTCAGATATAGTACGGTTAAACCGTTCAACTTGACCGTTCGCTCTAGGAGTGGCAACTGCATTCAAAATATGTTTGATATTAAGTTTTTCTGTAAATTCCTTAAATTTATGACTTGTAAAGCTTGTGCCCCGATCGGTAATTAGTCGCGATGGAGTACCAAAATAACTAACATATTCTTTCATTATTCTAATGGTAGTTGAAGTTTTAGTATCTCTTACTGGGCGTATGCTTACAAATTTGGTAAAAGCATCTACGATCACTAACAAATACACATTTCCTCTCCTAGAGCGAATAAACGGACCGAGGTGATCAGCGTGTATCGTATGGAATGGCATTTCTATTTTAGGGATGGGATGGAGGAAACCTTCTTTATGACCTGAAGGCGCTTTATGATGAGCACACTGTAAACAAGCTGAGACATACTTTTTGGCAAAACGGCGCATTTTTGGAAACCAAAATGTCTCTTTTAGTCTACTCAAGGTTTTTTCAAAGCCAAAATGTCCTACCTCATCGTGGTTCATGCGTAGAACCTGCCACCTTACAGCCCTGGGGACCACCCATCTAATTCCTTCATCTAAGATGCGATATACATGTTCGCCTTTGACCTGGTAATTATTTCGCACATCAGCTACATATTTGGTGTCATCATCAAGCAAAATATTTTTAATCCTTTTAATTTCCTCATCATTACTTTGTACTGTCGCAATCCAATCTTTTACTTCTACGAGTAAAACATCAATAGCATTAGGATCAGCCAAAGTCGAAAGGGATTCGGTTACAGGAGCTCGACTGAGTGCATCTACATGAGTCATGCGTGCTCCCGATCTGTACTCTATAGTACAGTCGTACTCCTGCAACTGTAACCACCAACGTGCGATTCTCGGGACAAGGTCTCTCTTCGTCAAGGTTGTCCGTAAAGCATTGCAGTCGGTGACTATCTTAAATTTTAACCCTAAAAGATACACACGAAAACGGTTCAATGAGGCGACTACAGCCAGTGTCTCAAGTTCGAACGAATGAAGTTTTCGCTCATCTTCCGTAGTCTTTCGACTATAATAAGCCACTGGTCTAAACTGATCGTCATTGCCACGCTGCATAAGTATGCCCGCAACACCTATCTTAGATGCGTCCGTATGTAACTCTGTTTCAGAGTTAACGTTAAATAAAGCTAACACTGGACGATTCATCAGTTTCTCTTTTAAGGTGTTAAAAGCTTTTGTATGTTCCTCTGTCCATCTCCATTCGAATTTAGATTTTAAAAGATTAGTCAAAGGGCATGCTAATAGTGCGAAATCCTTAACAAACCTCCGAAAGAAACTCGCTAGTCCATGAAGCGTCGGACATCATGGACATTTCGGGGTGTCGGAAAATTCATAATAGCAACAGTTTTTCGTGATTCGGGACGTATGCCGTTCCCGGAAACATGAAATCCTAAGAAATCCAACTCCTTTTGAAAAAAGTAACACTTTTTTAATTTAAGCGTTAAACCTGACTCAGAAAGTACTCGCAAAACTTCCTCTAAGCGTAATATACCTTCTTCAAACGTACGAGCTGGAATAAGTATATCATCCATGTATATAACAATATATTTTAGGTCACTAAACACTCTATTCATTGTTCGCTGGAATACGGAAGGAGCATTAGCCAAACCGAAAGGCATTCTCTTAAATTGGTATTGGCCATCTGGTGTGACAAAAGCAGTTATATTTTGCGAACCTACTGCCATCGGGATCTGATAATATCCTGATGCCAGATCTAGACTAATAAAAAGTGAATTACCAGCCAGTCTATCCAGTTGATCATCGATCAATGGCAGTGGGTAGTGTTCCTTGCGCGTTTTGTTATTTAACGCCCTATAATCGACGCAAAGTCTTTTCTCACCTGTTTCCTTCTTTACTAGAAGAACAGGGCTCGCATACGAAGAGTTTGATTCACAAACGATATCTGCATCTATCATTTCCTGCACCATTGATCTCACTAATTCGCGTTCTGGGTACGAGAGTCGGTAGGGACGGTAAACGACTGGTTGAGTATCATTTAATTCGATATTCATTTTCTCAACGTTTGTGTAACCTAGATCCTTCAGATTACTAGAAAAACAGTATTCATATCTTTTTAAAAGATCTTAAGTACGAATACCTCATTATCGGACAAGTGCGTACCATAGTTCAGTTCACAACCATTATCGGGATTACTAAAATCTAAAATGTTGATATCTAAACTTTGTAGTGTACTATAACCTCGGGTAATTAATGTGCCTTTACTCAATGATAGTACATTATCGCTAAAATTGTGCACGAGTAAACCTCCCGCACCATTTTCTAAAACGTATTCTCCAGGTAATAGATAAAACTCTTTAGTTGGTTGACCTCTTAATGAACCCCTTACATATACAGCTCCCGTACAACCATTCACGCAAATAACTGGAATAACTGACATTTGTCGGGGTTGGACCGTAATATCGTCCTTCAAAAGTAACTGAATTTTGTTAGCATTTTCCTTCTGAAACATCAAGGAATCTGTTGTCTTTGTTATGATTATTCCCGGTTTCTCAGTAAAGCTATGTCCTATAAGAACCGGATATTTTATGACGCTATCTTCCACTATATAGGAATCGACCTTCTCAATAATGTTATTAATGCCAATTTCTACGTTTGCGATGCCCAACGGAACAACGACGTTATTTCCTAAACCTCTCATGACCGGTAAATTGCCTGACGACCAAGTAACACCTAGGCGAGTAGCTACACTACGCTGTATCAAAGTACATTGGCTACCCAAATCTATGTAGCCCTGAGTCATACTACCATTTATTTGCAACGGTACGATATACTTGTCGTTACTGCAATTCGAGACATTAACTTGCATGACCGATTTATCAGTAGTATTTTCCATCTTTTTATTTGATTCATTCGGAAGTCGCGGGCAATTGATAGTTGAATGACCTAGTCTATTGCAAACATTACATTTTAATATTTTTTAGGAAATTTGAAACTAAAATGACCAGGTTCGTTACAATTGTAACAGGTGACGTACTTGTATGAGGTTTAGACGGCTTTGAATCGTTACCTACATATTTACTATTCATATAGGTATTGCCGGATTGGTAAGACCTTTTATCCTGACTAAACTTAGGCTTATCATTAACTCTGCTTTGTTGTTGAATCGACTGAAAGTACTTAAGTACTTGTTCGGGTTCCTGACACTTGGCTGCTTTTGCACCTAATCTTAAAGAACGATCCTCTATCCCGTAAAGTAAACAATCAACGGCCCGTTTGCCAAAGATTTCACACCGATTTAACAAATTAACTTTTTCATAAAAATATAATTCTAAAGACTCGTTGTATTTCACTCGCTTAGATAGCATCTCGGTTAAGAGCTCTGCGTAATCGTCACTACTAGGAAATGACTCGATCAGTTTATTTTTCCACTCAGGCCACGAAAATGACATTGTAGGTAAAATGAAACACTTTTTACGGATTAACTCGCGTTTAATTTACTATTTACATAGTTTTTATATTATCCTGACGTTTCGAACCCTTTACAGGGTCCGTGGTCACAGGGAGATATATAAATAGTAAATTAAACGCGAGTTAATCCGTAAAAAGTGTTTCATTTCAATGTGTAGTGCTCGCTTAAACCTCAGAAAACAATATTGTAGGTAAAGCTTGATACCATGTGTGAGCGACACCGATCAACCTCGGTAGTGCGTAATGGATTACTTGATCGTCGCCCCAATTATATAACCTCGCACATTCATCAACTTTATTAAGCCACATGTGAATCGTCTGACCCTTAGCCATGGGATCAATTTCGGGTATAACGTTACCTAACATTGGAAACTTATTGCCTTCTGGCTTAATACTTTTTAAGGATTTCACTAACTCGCATAAGAATAGTTGAGTTTCACTATTAACAAAAACAGAGTTACCTTGAGTCGGTGGCGGCGTGCCACTTACATGACGGCTCGACGAACTGCAGCTACGATCAGGTGTCATGCGTCTGCGGTTGCCACGACGCTTGCTGGATGGCTGCTTCCCCATGCTGCGGCTCCGGCGACGCTCACACATGCGCTCACGACTGCGCCTCCGATCACGCCGATGGATCCTTTCAGTTCGCGTCCGAGACCGAGTTTTCCGTTTCTGCCGACTTGTAGACCTATCACGCGTTTCTCTATGACGCCTATGGCGTTTTGCATTGTTGGATTTATCAAGACTATCGTCGCAATTACGATGACGCTTGCGTTTCGCTTCTCGTAACTCCGGAGTGTATCGAGAGCGACTTTTTCGTAAGCTATTTTCGTCATCGTTAGAACTGTTCATGTTTTGTTAACAAATAATCGAGATCTATCGAGAAAACTAAGTGGATACCAACGTGAAGAAAAAAAATAACTATTTTTCATAAATTGTGGGTGTGCTTTCACTATCCCACTTCTGAGATGTAGGATCACACTTCTATCTCAGAAAAGAAACAAGGATTACAGTGATATTTTTCGATTTAATTCTCAAGTCAACCTTTTCCTATCGCAGCTCGGTGTCAAGTGACGATACAGTCCGATACAGCCTACCCTACCATCACGAGTATCTGTCAATGTCAGTGTTGCCAGAGCAATGAATCACTTGATATTAATAACTGATACTTATATTCGTTAAAACTGTTATCGTTGACAGATACTCGTTATGATAAAAACGTGATTTAACATTATTAAATAAATGCGACAATTTATGTTGATTAAACACGATAATCTTACAAACCAAACTCATAGTTGGTCGGGTCAAATAGCATTGTGGTACCTTGTGTCCTAGTTAAATGTGAAACAACACTAAAATTAAAAAATGGTGTTAAATAGTATAGAAATAGTGTTAGTTTAAATAGTTGTACAACAACGCTGTGAAGCTTTTGAGAACCCCGTTGAGCAGCGAGTCCCTGATTATGATAGGTTGCAGCTCCGGTTACAGATAGCAGACTGCGTGACCCAATTCATTTAAAAGTTCTGACCTAAGTGTGGAATGTAGTAAAAAGGCCCCGTGTTGATAATTCCAGGTGCTTCGAGAAGCCCGTCTCGCCGCCAGGATTTAGAGCTGGGCCCTAAAGCTCAAAAGCGTTCAATACTCGTGTTTTCGGTGTACATGCCCACTGACTCACCTGAAAAAAGTCTCTAAACCAGATTCAGTCTTATTACATGGACAAACTACCGCTCCTTTCTCGTATCATGACCTCTTATATTTATCCTATCGTGTACGCACCCCCAAATCTAAAACCAAAGTCATTTTTCAGCGTAGTTTTGGTAGTATTTGTGTGGATCGCTTGAGAGATGACTTTTCTAGGGTGGATTGGTCTGCCTTGTTCGCGGCTGACACAGTAAATGAGAAGGTTACAAATCTTAACACACAGCTTAAACAACTCTTTGATTCTCATGCCCCTCTCAGACCAGTGCGCGTTAAACATTTGCCTGCGCCTTGGCTCACACCTGTGATTAAGAAAGCTATGCAACGTAGAGATAAGGCCAAATCATTGCTAAAAAGATTTCCGACTGACGAAAATCTAAGCTCCTACAAGCGGCTGCGCAATTGCTGCAATCGACTTTGCCGGGATGCCAAACGTCGATATATTCATTCTGCGGTAGAGGGCTTACCTCCAGGTAAAATCTGAAAGTTTTTGCGATCGCTTGGCGTGGGTAAAGATAGCGGCGGTACTGGTGAATTACCTGACCTTAATCACCTTAATAAGCATTTTACCATCTCACCGGTTACTGTTACTGATACCACCAAGGCAGCCACGCTTACTTATTTAGACACAGTGGACCGTCCTGACTGCGAGCCGTTCTCATTTCGTGAAATCACTGTGGGGGAGGTTAGGAAGAGTATCCAATCCATTACTTCCAAGGCTGTGCGCGAAGATGGCATTTGCCGTGACATGCTGATGCCTATCCTGGATGACGTTGTGCCTATTATCACACACATTCTAAACCACTCTTTGGCAACCAACGTCTTCCCTACCGACTGGAAATTAGCCCATGTCATTCCTATCCCAAAGTCCGCTTCCCCTACCGCTTTATTTCAATACCGTCCTATTTCTATCCTACCATTCCTGTCTAAGGTCCTGGAAAGCGCTGTTCACAAACAATTGTTCTCTTTTGTCTCCCATCACAATTTAATAAGTCCGTATCAATCCGGTTTTCGTCCAGGCCACAGCACCGTAACTGCCCTATTAAACGTCACTGACGATATTCGCCACGCCATGGATAACCGGATGTTCACGGTTCTTGTTCTACTGGACTTCAGCAGCGCTTTCAATTCCGTTGATTATGACATCCTCCTTGCCATCCTTCACTCGCTTAACCTTACCCCTGCAGTGATTGCTTGGTGTTCGGATTACCTTTGCAATCGTCACCAGAAAATCAGGAGTGATGATTTATTTTCTGATTGGGCCCCCCTTACTGCAGGTGTGCCACAGGGTGGGGTGCTTTCACCTCTCCTCTTTACATTATTCATTAATGAGCTCGGTAAAGTAATATCTTGTCCATACCACTTATACGCTGACGACTTACAGCTTTACAAACATTCAGATGCAGACAATATTCACTTAGCTATCGAAGCTCTTAATGAAGATCTCTGTGCTGTAAAGGAGTGGGCAAAGGCGTTTGGATTACTTGTAAATCCAACTAAATCACAAGCAATGATCGTTGGTAGCGGCAGACTATGCGATAAACTGGATCTAAATGCCCTCCCCAAAGTTACTTATGATGGAGTGCATCTTGCATATGCGGAGAAGACAAAAAATCTTGGCCTTATTATTGACCGTACTTTGTCTTGGACGTCACAGGTCAACGAAGTGAGTCGGCGCATGCACTACTCTTATCATTATCTCAAGCGACTTTAGTTCTTCTTACCGTACAATACTAAAATTATGCTTGCTCAGTCGCTTCTTCTCCCTCTTCTCGACTATGCCGATGTGTGTAACTTGGATGCTACTGAAGAGCTGTTGAACAAACTAGAGCGCCTGCAAAATCTAGCTATTCGGTTCATATTTAGTCTTCGCAAATATGACCATATTTCTGAGTTTTGGGCTAAATTAAAATGGCTCCCAATCCGACGTCGCCGAGATATGCACATCCTTTGTCTCCTTTACAAAATCCTTCACTACCCTCAACTCCCTCATTACCTTCGTTTCGTTCCCGTTTTACTCTCTTACCAGTCACTTCCCGCCCTAAGCGCTCATGTGACACAAGAACCCTTGTATTTCCTCAATCCAACTCCAAATACTTCCATAGCTCATTTACCGTCCATGCAACCAGATTGTGGAATAAGCTGCCTGCTGGCGTGCTTGAGGGACCATCGGTGGCATCATTCAAACTTAGGCTAAAAGAACACTACCTATCCAACAACAACAATTAGAAATATTTTAACCAATTATTCGTTCATATTATAAATTATTATATGTAAAGTATGTGTATGTATATACAATATAATTAGAGAAAATATGTATTATATGTATGATATAATATATATATTTGATGTAGGTATAGATAGATATAATATTGTATTTCGTCTTTATTAGTCCCGCAGACTTTCTCTCCGAACCACAGCTGGGGTTGGCTGGAAGAGATCTCTTCTAGAGATAAGCTCACCTTTGTATATGTCTTATTTAATGTGTTTTCAATGTGTGTTTTCTATGTGCAATAAAGGATTAATTAAAAATTTAGTGGAGTTCGTTCAGTGTATGAGTGAAATTACGGCAGTTGTTGAAAGTCTCAGTGTTGAAAATGTGTACATCCTGGGAGACTTTAATGCTCATCCGGGAGAACTTTTTGGTGAGGAACTACAAAACTTTTGCTTTGATCAATGTTTTACTTGTGTTGATATAAAAATGTTAGGTTTAAATTCTGGAGCATATACTTATGTGAGCGAAGCGCACGGCTGCCGCAGATGGCTTGACCACTGTGTGGTTTCTGAGGCGGCGCTGAAGACAGTGCTACCAGTAAAAGTACACTATAATGTCTACTGGTCGGACCACTATCCACTGGAGGTGCAATGCAATTTGGGAACTGTCTGCCGAGCATCTGGGCCGCCGCGCGCCGCGATTACCAAGGTTCACTGGGGGGAAAGGGATTTAAGTCAAGTTGAAATATACTCTAAATATTGTAATCCTAAACTACGAAACGTTCACTTTCCACTGGAATTTAAGACATGTGGTAACTAATTATGTAAAAATAACAGCACAGTACGTATGTACTGTGCTGTTATTTTTGTCTATTTCGGCAGTATTGCCGAAATAGACACGTTATATAATGTTATTGTAACGACCTTGAAGGAGGCCGCGATAATTAGTCATGCAGGTAATAGAGGAGGGGGTAAGCCAAAAGGCGGCCGTCATATAGCGGGGTGGAATAAGTACGTTCGTGACGCTCACCTGGATGCTAGGCAAAAGTTTTTGACCTGGGTGTGGTGCGGCAGGCCCAGATGTGGTCTGGTTTATAATGAGATGTTGGAGTCTAGAAAAACTTTCAAAGAAAAATTCAAATTTTGTCAGAACAACCAAGACCAAATAAAAATGAATATTTTAACGCTAAAACACAAAAATAAGGATTTTAGAGATTTTGGCAACATACAAAAAAGTTAAGTCCAAAACCTGGCATCCCGATGAGTATTGGGGACGTCACTATGCGTGGTGTGTCCACAAAATGGCGGCCGCGTCCTAAGGCGAAGACGGTCGCGTAGACTCCAAACGTAGAACGTGGAACGTAGGAATGTAGGACTCCAAGCGTGGAAGTCCGAGCGTGGAACCCTGGAACACAACGCAGCGTGAGCCGGTTTGTCCAGCAGCCGCCGATTGCGATAGCCACCTCACCCCAAGCCAATCCGAAAAAGACAGATGAGAAGAGACTGTAGTGTGAGGTGGGAAGCGATCACAATCAGAGCGGAGTGCACAAAACTATTAAATCTAAAACCTAGTTAAAAAGCATTGCAAGAAGCGCTAACAACTAAATCATGTTCCAAAGAAAACAAATTAAAATTAAATTATATAAGTGCGGGTTCGAATCCCGGTCGAGGGTACTTTTAAAACATTTGGTTTCCATCCAGTAATTTAAAATTAAACTAAATATGAGATCGACCGTAGTAGTACCGGTCTCAATAATAATTAAAATAAATTAAAAGCAAATTACATATGTGCGGGTTCGAGTCCCGGTCGAGGTTACATGTAAAACATTTAATTCCTCTCCGTAATTTAAAGTTGAACTAAATAAGAGATCGACCGTATTTATACCGGTCTCAACAGAAATTAATTAATTAACAACCTCTAGAAGTCTTCCTGACAGACAAGGAAACAAATAGAAATTAGCAAACGAGTTGCACAACTAAAAATTAACATTATACCATGACGGTCACCCATTAACGGTTACATGATACAACACTTTTGAAAATCACCGTTAGATGTTTAAATCCTTGATTTGAAATTATAAACAAACCTTCGCACGCTTAGTAATGCTATCTACACGCACTGCATAAGCGAGCTTAAGCTAAAACAAAGGATTAACACACATCTCAGACGACCTCCTTGGTCGAGTGGTTTGTACACCGGTTTTCATGGTGTCGCCATCTTTGAGGTCCCGGGTTCGATCCCCGGTCGGGTCAATTTAGAAATTATTGTTTTTCTAAATCGTCTCGGGTCTGGGTGTTTTCTATGTATAATAAGCATGTATTTAAGTATTTTAAGTATGTTTAACCGTTGTCTAGCAACCATTTAACAAGTTTCTTCGAAGCTTCTCTTGGGCTAGATAATTGGTGTGAGTGTAGGAAAGTAAGTTTAAGTTTATCTAAATACTTACTAGCTAATAACTACTCTAATTTTAAAAACTGTTCAACACTTACCCTAACGGGGATTAAGTAGCACAATTATCGTAGATTGACGATAAAGCTGAATACTTTATAAAAATAATAGCTTTGGTCAAATACGTGACCTATTAAATATTTATAAAAAAGACGTATTGAGAATGCACAAATTTACAAAAGCAACGTCTGTTTAGTACGGCTGTCTCTCGAGCGTGTGAGACGACGCCAATGCCACCGCGCAGGTAAATTGACCTACCTACTTTCATCAAATAAAAAATATTCGAAAGGCGTGTTAGGGTACCGTGCGCGCAATGATAAAACCAAAGAAACAAAATACGTTTGTTTTGCAGTTATCGAAACTATTAAGGCTTCATTTCCTTTGTAGTTATTAGTTAAATAATTTGGTTTAAAGTAATATTTAGAATTAAGTTAATTAGGATAAGATAATCTATGTTTGTTTATTTATAAATTAAAATTTTATATAAGTATTTAATAGCTATACGTTTATAACGTTACAGCCCATAATTAAAAATAAAACAGGTGACGCCTCCGACAAGGGCAACTACCGACCAATCTCTCTAGCTACAGTCATATCAAAGGTGCTTGACGGCTTGCTTGAGAGACCACTTAATAAGCACTTGCACCTACATGACGCGCAGTTCGGTTTTAGAGCCGGACTTTCAACTGAATGCGCTATTCTGTCCCTCAAGCACACCGTCAGGTACTATACTGATAGGAGTACGCCTGTGTATGCTGCGTTTTTAGATCTCTCTAAGGCATTTGACTTGGTTAGATACGACATTCTTTGGGGTAAACTAAAGGACGCGGGGGTGCCCGGTGAGTTTATTAATATCCTCAGATACTGGTTCGGGCATCAAACTAACCAGGTCAAATGGCGTGGTGAGCTATCCGACGAGTACGGGTTGGAGTGTGGAGTGAGGCAGGGGGGTTTGACGTCTTCTTCACTCTTCAACCTTTACGTGGACCGGCTGATTGCTGAACTGGGCAACACTGGTGTCGGCTGTTCCATTGACGGGCAGAACATCAATAGCATTAGTTACGCTGACGATATGGTGTTGCTCAGCCCATCAATCGCCGGTCTCAAGAAAATGTTGGGGATATGTGAGAAGTACGCGGCCACACATGGCCTCATGTACAATGTTAAAAAAAGCAAACTCCTGGTATTCCAAGCCAAGGGCCGAAAGCTGGAAAATGTGCCACCTGTGCGACTGAACGGGGTCGCTCTTGAGAGGGTGATGCAGTTCAAATACCTCGGCCATGTTGTCACCGAGGATTTGAAAGATGACGGGGATATTGAAAGGGAAAGGAGAGCGATGGCGGTCCGCTGCAACATGTTGGCTCGCAGATTCGCACGATGTAGCGCAGAGATAAAAATCACGCTTTTTAAAGCGTTCTGCCAAACCCTGTACACGTGCAATCTGTGGGTCAACTACACTCAGCGGGCCATCAACGCTCTCCGAGTACAGTACAATAACGCCTTTAGGGTGATGTTGGGGCTCCCGCGCTACTGCAGCGCGTCTGCAATGTTCGCGCACGCGCGCACAGACGGGTTTCACACGGTGCTGCGGCGCCGCATCGCCTCCCTCCAGCGCAGAGTACGCGTGAGCGCCAACGTCATCCTAAAGGTGCTCAGAGAGAAGCCGGATTGTCCGCTGCAGAGGCACTGGGTGCAGGCGCATGTGCAGGTGCCCGGTGTGCCCACGGGGGGTAGTTACCTACCCTAATTGTTAATTAAGTTTATGTTTATCTACTAGGAATTTTATTTTTATTTTATTTTAATTTGTGTTTTGTAATATTGTGTATTTTGATATTAATTTTTATAATTTCTTTTATGATTTTAATTTTATAATTTATATTTTATTTTTATTTCATTGGTATATGATTTTAATTATAATTTTTTTTGTTTTTTAGTTATAAATAAATTTTGTCAACTAACTACCTAAGTACTTATATGGATACAGTCTGAAATTTTTTTTTTTTTTTTAAAGCCTGGACGCGAGACCCGTTTCCTCGGGGGTACCAGCGGCCACCTGCTCCAAGACGAAGGGACACCGCCTAGCGGATAAGCAGGCGTAGACGGTTTTTTTTATTTTAGAACTTTTTAAAATTTTATTTTGAATACTTAAATTTTTAAGTAGGGTATCATACCCTCTTTCCAACTACACCAAGCGTTAGTTAAGTTGAGAAATTTTGAGGATCTGCGAGTTCGACCTGTGTTATGAAGTTGTATGGTAACGTCGTCTACAGATTCGGATCGACTATACGATCCTGGCACCCATAAATATTAATTGTGTTTTGGTATAACCCTACGGTTCTCTAGTTTATTGGATTTAAACGTTTGATGGTTTTTATACGGTTAATCTGATTAAAACATTAAACACTTGACCGTCATTAGAAGCTTATAATATTGAGATAGGCATATCCGTTTCCCGTCGTATTTTCCTTCTCTTTCTTCCGGTATATCGCTGTCTCTCTCGCTCATCCCACTCAGTGGCGTCACCAGGTGGCGCGGTGGGGGAACCAGGAGATTTCACCCCCGTGCCCATTTGTTCATCATTGGCGTGAAATTTCCCGTCGGCGTAACTTGTGCACTACATAGTGATCAAGTGACAAAGAAATAGAATTATTTTTATTTAAACTGCAACACAGTTTTTGTGAGTTTCTACAATACACGTGAGTACTTAGAATAGTTTCTTAACTTAACGGTGTTACCGTTCGCTGAATTTATAATTTAAACTTATCTGGTATATCAAACTTTTTATTTTACCCGCAAGGGATGTAGATACACCTTTTCTTTTAAGATAAGAAAGCATTCGATTAAAGATAGTATTTTTTAAAAGTGTTTTTTGTGTTTAATATGTGGTATCTACCCTCCAGGCACTTTTTCTTTTTATTTTAGATAAGAAACCGATAAATAGTGCTTACATTGGATAATGAGAAAAACGAATTGTAACTAAGCGGCTATAGCTGGTCCTTCTAACAATCCCGATCGTATCGGCGAAGCTTGAGTTCGAGTTAGTCGTCATCGTTCAAAGAAGCATGGTCATCGTACCCGCCTTTCATGACGATAACGACAATGTGTCTGCTTTATCGGACGTTAGAGGAAATCTTACAACGGCAGGTGTTATCAATACTGACTAAAACAGTTAACAATTTAAATATTCCGTGTAGTGATCTAGATTTGATTTTTGATTTTAAAAGTAAACTAAAAGAGCCAGCTAGGCCTTAAGCACCAATTTTCTGATAAATCTTGTGCACCAATAACTTTTGGTATTTTAAAACTAAAAAGATATTTTTAATAATTGTCTGCGCAGTTTACTAGTTGGTCGCAAACATCTGATGCCTCTCTTAAAGGTCTTATTTTCGATGGTGATTAGATTGTAGACTGAAACTACAAATATACGAAAAGAGGATAATACTCATAAAAATGTAAAATACCCTCTAATGCTTGCTACTTTGAATAAGAATCTACTTTCTTATAGTATACCATCGCGTTGTTCTTCTGGTTCATGGGACAGACACACGCACAGCATGCTGTGAACCGCCCTCGCAGGGCGCTTACCAAAATCAATGTCCTCCGCAAGGACATACTTATGGCAGCTACGAACCATATCGTGGCTATAATCTGCACGCCCTCGCAGGGCGCTTACCATTTTGGTTATTACATGAGTGTTCGCGGTTTTGCGAGAAGATGCATATAATTATGTTAATATAACGCTAAATGTACCTTATTTAATTTAATTTGATTTTGAAAAAAATGTTTAATTATTGTAATTGGTATTTAACCGTTTTAATAAAATTAAATAAATAAATGTCCTCCGCAAGGGCATGCTTATGCCAGCACGAACCATATCGTAGCTATAATCCGCCCTCGCAGGGCGCTTACCAAAATCAATGGTTATATTACTTGAGTGTTTGCGGTTTTTGCGAGAAATGCATGTATGTTAATGTAATGCTAAATGTCCCTTATTTTATTTGAATTTGAATAATACGGTTAATTGTTGTAAAAGGTTATGTAACCGTTTTTTAATTAAATTAAATTAATAAATGTCCTCCGCAAGGACAGGCTTATGCCAGCCACGAACCACAGTGTGGCTATGAACCGCTCTCGCAGGGCGCTTACCAAAAACAATGTCCTCCGTAAGGACATGCTTATGCCAGCCACGAACCACATTGTGGCTATGGACCGCCCTCGCAGGGCGCTTACCAAAAACAATGTATTCCGCAAGGACATGCTTATGCCAGCCACGAACCACATCGTGGCTATGAACCGCCCTCGCAGGGCGCTTACCAAAATCAATGTCCTCCGTAAGGACATGCTTATGCCAGCCACGAACCACATCATGGCTATGAACTGCCCTCGCAGGGCGCTTAACAAAAACAATGTCCTCCGCAAGGACATACTCATGCCAGCCACGAGCCACATCATGGCTATGAACCGCCCTCGCAGGGCGCTTAACAAAAACAATGTCCTCCGCAAGGACATACTTATGCCAGCCACGAACCAAATCGTAGCTATAGTATAAACAACGGAGGCTGTTCTTACTTTCGATCCCCAGGATCATAGGCTTGGCAGCTCTTTCAATCAGGACAAAAACGTCCATCTTCTCTGCTAACAGAGGTAACAAAAGACATAGACAATGACGCTCCGAAATTTTGAGCCAGTCAATTTACACTTTATCGACACCGTTGGGACTAAATAGGTGCTCCAAGTATCATAACACAAAGGTATCGAATACCGTTTTATCTGAAGCCATCGCTCAAGGTTCCAAACGTTACAATCGACAGTTGTTACACGCTTGTATCGGACAAAATGTCTGCAATGCTGACACAGATGAAAGAACAGTTTTCTAGAAACAGTAATTTTTTTTTTTTCCAAACTTCGTTTTAACCCAGTTCTTAGTACCAAAGAGCACTCAAGAAAGGTCACTCCGTTCAATTTTTAACCTGAAGTCGTTAAATTATTATATGAATTCCGGACTGTGTACGGCCAAGAGACGGGATGTACAAATTACTTTTCTTAGACCTAGGTACTACTATCTGACTATAGCCAAATCTCACAATGGTTTCGTCTGTTCTACAAAGGCGAATTACTAAGAATTATATGCCTTCCATTAGAGATGAGCACGGCAATGTTTTCTTAGACTATTATCTTATAGACATAAAGACCAGATGGTTCTGTCTAGACATGCCAACATTGTAATAGAAACACTTACTTATTTTGGTGTCTACATAAACTTCAAAAGGTCTGTTTGACCGCCCTCGCAGGGCGCTTACCAAAATCAATGTCTTCCGCAAGGACATACTAGGATACATGGAGGAATCACAAGCGTCCATACATACCTACATATACTCACGACTGTTATCCCCGAAGGGATAGCCAGAGACCAGGCAATGAGGACCGCAAAAGCAGTCCTCTGCCATAGTCTACGTTTCACCAAATGATAACTGCACATGTACGTGACAAGTGATGAGCCTATCGCCGCTCTATACTGTTGGATGTATGTGCAATCTATGGTCCGTTAGTCGCATTTTACGATACCTAAGAGAAGAAATTGGGCGGTAAAACAGACTCTATCTTACGATGTAGTTAAATGTATTGGTAGCTAAAATTTATCAGAAACACCAATACATACACCTTTTTTTTTTTTTTTTTTTTGACCCACGGAAATGCATTTACGCATACCCACCGGACTGGGGCGCCCAGGTGGGTTATGTCGGGCTCGCCAGAAGGGCACTACCGACTAAAACCGTGGGATGCTCGAACTTCCGCCAAAAGACCCAGACGTCCCGGGCGTGCGCGTTGCGAACCAACCGCAACGCTGGATCGGCGGACCGTCTATTGGACGGACGCCTTGAGGCTGTGCCTCACTAGAGGATGACCTGGAGCATTTCAGGCCATCCTCCGATACGTGCGAACCACACTCGCGTGTGTAGGGCTCCTCATGCCCGTACACCCGCGGTTCGCTAAGTGGGGGGGAGGAGTTGGGCAAAACCCCGCCTCCTTCTTCCTGCGCGCCTGCGACGGATTGCTCCGGAAAGAGGGTCTTCTTCCCGTGCTCTCTCCGCCGCCTCCTTCTGCGTTAGGATGTTTTCGCAGAAGGAGAGCATTGCGTCCCAGGCCTGCCTGCTCGACACCATAGCCTCGACTACGGCTTGCAGGGACAGGTCGGGACCCACCACCGCGCAAAGCTGCGCGCGCTCTTCAGACCAGGCGGAGCATGCCACCAGCGTGTGCAATGACGTGTCCTCAGACGCGCCACACTGATGACATTCCGCGTTCTGCTCTCTCCCCGCTATTCGGCACAGATACCTCCCGAAGCAGCCATGCCCCGAGAGGACCTGCACTAAGCGGAAGGAGAGAGAGCCCCACTTGCGATCGACCCATCGCTCCAGAACGGGCCGAATCGCTCCAACCAATACATATACCTCCACCAACACTTTTTTTTTTTGACAACCGTTGCTTCAGGATTGGGGGGTCACAACTCAACAATTCTGCCCTATCGGGAAGGTGGAGTGCATCCCAACAAAAGCTGCACTGCAATCAAAAAGAAAAGCGGGCTGTTCTAAGTCTTAGAATTACAAGCATCGAACACGAAGCCTGCGACAATTTTCAGCTTTGGGATCAGATGTAATTGAAATGGCTTTGGTGGATGCTACTTCGCCTGCAATGTAAGTTGATTACTGCCTCAAGAATTTTTTACTATAAATTGTAACTCAATAGCCTGAAGGTTTACTTCTTTCGTTACAGGTTTATGGAGTGTGGAAGCAGCAACGCCGGCAGCTCTGCAGGTACGCCCTCACGTTCACTGGCTTCAAGCAGACGTTTGCATCCTCGACGTCCGCTACAAGAGTCGGACATCTTCGAGGAATTAAATTATGGCAAGTATACAAGTATACCTACATATTATTAATGTAAACATGTCTGAAAGCTATACCAGTCTGTTTTTCCTACACCTTACAAGTGCTATGTTGTGGTATGATGGAGTTTTTTTTGTCAAATAGGAAGTAACCCGAGTACTGATGACTCCAGCGACGAAGAGGTTATGGTGCCACAATTTATTCCTCGAAGTATGAGAGTCGAGGTAGACACCCTGGAGGACGAGGAGCAGAACATTCCGCTTCCTGAACCTTCAACTTTAGAGGACGGAGAGTTCCTCCCCCAAGGAATGTATGAGTTCTCGTGGGTTAATTTCCCGATTCCCAACATTCTTCCACAGGCAAGAAGAGAGCCATTCACTGCTAGTTGTGTTGGTCCAAAGGAGCCGTCTCAAGACCCGTACCACATTTTCACGACCATTTGGAATGCTGACATAATGTCCAGCATAGCCAGTTAGACAAATGAGTATGCCCAGCAAGTTGCTAGCCAAAAAATGGACAATAATGTGATGCGTCCTTGGAGCCGGATTTGCCGTTGGGTCGACACAACTGCGGATGAGCTGTATGTGTACTTCGGCGTAATACTAACGATGGGGGTAGTAATTAAGTTCAAAATCGAAGACTATTGGTCTAGGGATGAGGACATATTTTCCACCCCGGCTTTGCAGCAAAAATGACATTAAGAAGGTTTCAGTTACTTAATTCTTGCCTACATTTTGTTAACAACCAGGATATGCGTGTGCAGGAGCTACGTCAATCGGAGGCCAAACTGTTTAAAATAGCTCCCATTGCTGAACATTTAAACAGCAAATTTCAAAATTTATACTGTATGGACCAAAACATAGCATTAGACGAGATTCTACTACAGTGGAAGGGGTGGCTTAATATAAATCAGTTTATATCCAATAAAGCTGCCTCCATTAGGAATAAATCCTACGAAGTCTGTGAATCTCAAACCGGATATTTATGGCGGTTTGAGATTCATGCACACTAAAAAGTGACGGTCCCTCCACAGCTGCAATCACCAATTGATTCAGCCACGCCATCACTTGTCTTAAGACTCGTGGAAGGACTCGAAAACCGGGGCCACACTTTGTGGATGGATAACTTCTACAATTCACCTGCACTCTGCCGGAAGATAAAAACTTTGGGGTTTGACGTGGTGGGTACTCTGCGCACCAATAGGCAGATTGTTCCCCACGAGCTAAATAATTAAAAAAAAAGTAATATGCGCCCAGGGGACATATCGGGGTTGACGTCCGGCGATGTTGATATCATGGTGTGGCGAGACCAGAACAGGGTCGCCATAATATCAACGTACCATGGTGTTGACGATGGCCACACTGCTGCGATTAAAATGTAATGCCGCGACCGCACGTTTGCCACTTGCCACAAACTCCAAACCAATATTTACTATCTTGAGTGTCCAGGTAACAAATTGATAGTTTAAGTAGGTCAGTGGCCTAGCCCCAAAGTAAGCACTGTAAGGCTTGTGATATGTTATACTAGGCCAATGGTTAAAAATGCAGTTGTGATAGTAGTAATAACAGTGGCGAGGGTTGTGTTTGGGGAAATACGGCGAAGGTAAGCCAGCCAAGAATTTACAAATCAGACAATAATAAACATGGAATGTTTAACTCATTGGTGGCACTAATTACTGACATAATTATTAAGATCTGCATGGTGGATCCCTGGAGTTGGATTTCTTATAGGGAAGCCGATGGGAATCGGAATGTATGGTATATAAATTATTATATAGGTAAATAGTCATGGCCTCAGGTACAAATGCTCTTATTTGTCATAGAAACATTTGCCCCTACTGGGATTCAAACCCAGGAACTCAGAGTAGGCATCACCACAAAAACCAGTGTACATATTACTCCACCACGGAGGTAGTCAATAAGTAAATATATGTAACATGTTACCTCTCGTGGTCTAATCCAATTCGAAATTATGTTAGTCATCCTTTGTTCCTCTTCATTTGGCTCTTGAAAGACATCTCTTCGTCTGCTCGTTCTTAAAATAGAACGTCCACATACAACACGTCATGGCGATGGCCAACATGCCTTGTAGTTTTACTTTCAGATGCAATAGATTGGGTTGCTAATTCCCAGGGAGCATGACAAATATAATAAGTGATCAAACGAACTTCATGGGAAGTTCGATCATTATTATATGAATAGCTCCATTCGAAGATATAATATTACCATGTAGTTTCTTCAACGTACTAGGTAGTGTCGCACTTTTAGATTTTTATCGATTAAATCTTAATTCGACTTAATCGATAGCTAGAAGCATCGCTATGCGCTCATCCCTACCCACGCCCCGCAGTCGCCCGCGCCGTGATCTCATTCTTTAGAGAGAATACCAAGACTTTTGGTTGGGTAGGGAAGGGTGGGTTCTTATATCTTCGAATGGAGCTATTCATATAATAATGATCGAACTTCCCATGAAGTTCGTTTGATCACTTATTATATTATCATAGCTCCATTCTTCAGATATAATATTACCATGTAGATGTTCAGAGACCTGTTAATCAAAAGTTTTGGTTTCAAATAAGATTAATAAATAAAATACTGTTTTATGAAACTAAACAAAAACTGTTTTATTTCAATGCATAATTCTCAAAATTAAACATAAATTATGTGACGATTAATCATTTCTTACAATTATTTATAATTACTATTTCTATATATTGCGATCAAAGATAGACTTAGCTAATTCTTGTGAAATAACGGGACGATTATAGAATTTAGCAAACGTCTGTGATGTGGTTGTCCATCCGGCTGTCTTTCGTATGGCGTCTATTGAGACCCCGGCGGCGCGCGCGCTCGATGTGGCGGCATGGCGCGTGCTGTGAGCACTGAACCTCGTCACATCGATGCCACTCTCCGCTAACACATCTTTTATCCATCGACTGATGGTCTGTGATGTAACCGGTTTATGAGGACGTTTGTAAGTTAAAAATAAGTAACAAGAATTTATTTCATTTCTGATGCTAGAAGTCATTTCTAGGTAATCTTCTAAACATTTTGCAGGACAAATACTGGGTTTATCTTTGAAATACGGAATAATCAGAGTTGGCTGTTCTCGACTTACTGCTGATGTTTTGATTAAATTAGTAATTGTGATAATTATTTGACTTTCAATAATAACAATATTATTTGTTTTTATTAAGGATAGGGTATGTACACGGTGAGCTGTACAAATGGCTAGGAGAACAGCCAACTTTTTAGTTATTTGGTACAAATTACAATTTTGATTAGGGAACCATTTATCAACAAAATCTAAGACTGTTTGTGGGTTCCATACATTATTATATTTAGGTATACTAGGCCTACATTTAAACACACCTTTTAACAATCGTGACACTTGTTCGTCAGAACCGATGTTATTGCCTAGAAGCAATGAAATAGCAGACCTATGGCTGTTGAGTGTACCATAGGAAGCTCCATTTTGAAATTGTTTTGTAAGAAACAAAATTACTGCAGTTTTCGGTGCTTCTAAGTAATTAATTGTATTAATTGAGCAATAATTCCACCATAATTTAAAAGTGGTGTTATATTGTCTTAAAGTACTTGCCGCTAGGGACGATATCATAAGATCTATAGCTTCTAATGGTATGCCTTGCTTAGTGAAGGCTTCCCGGAGACAATGGCAGCCGCCAGGGTAGTCTGCAGAGGTAGATGTATCCTGTAATCAGATTGGATTGCGTCTTTAAGAATTATTATTTCCGATATTACAATATTTTTTAATAAAGGGAACCACACTTGTGTGGGCCAGTAAGGAAATACAAACACACCAGTCGATTGCTCAGTAATGATTTTTTGTAAACATTTTTGTATTATAGCAAAGGGAGGAAAACAGTAAAAATAGTAATTTTTCCATGACAAAGTAAAAGCATCTACCACTAATGCATCCGGATCTGGTTTCCAGGATACATATACCTCGCATTTGGCATTGGTTCGAGACGCGAAAAGATCTATCTCAGGTTCTCCAAATTTTTTTAAAACAATTTAAGCTCATTTTAATTTCAGTGTCAGGATTTATTATCCTGCGTGACTCCTCGTCTGCTTCCTTATTATCTTTGGTATTAATATATGATGCAAATAACCATATATTTCGCGTCTCACACCACTGCCAAATAGATCTTGTTAATTCGTTTAGGCGAGGGAATTGTATACCTCCCATCCTATTAATATAACTGATGGCCGTTATGTTATTTATTCGCATCAATAGGGCGCTGTTAGTTACATTTTTCGCAAAGCATTTAAGGCCTAAAAATGCTGCTTGAAGTTCTAAATAATTAATGTGGTATTTTAGTTCACTTTCTTTCCAGTAACCATTAGCGCGTTTATAGTTGCAAACAGCACCCCAGCCTGACCTTGACGCGTCTGTAAAAATCTCCAATGAGTATACGGGGGGCAACATAGAATTTTTAGAAACTAAAATATTTTTTTCCCACCATTCCAAATCCAATAAAATGTTACTAGATGGTATCATGATTGCATCATAATTATGATTGTATTTTTTAAGTGAGATATACTTTTCTCTTTCAAGATTTTTGGTGTATAACCAACTATATTTTATAGCCGGACATGCAGCTGTTAAAACACCTATAAACTGGGAGAATTCTCGAATGGTGCATCTTTTTTGCTTTTTTAAATTTTTTGATTAGCTGCAATATATGAGTTTGTTTATTTTCTGGTAAAGACATAGTCATGTTTTTTGTGTCAAAAATAAAACCTAAGAACTTGCATATCTGTTTTGGTTCTAAGATACTTTTTTCATAGTTTATTATGAAACCTAAACATTCGAGAAGACTTACAGTTTCTTTAACATTGTTAAGACATGTTTCATGAGTATGCCCTATACAAAGGGTATCATCCAAATATGTTATAGAACTGTGACCGCGTTTCCTTAAGTAGCCAATTACTTCTTTAATTATTTTTGTAAATGTTCTGGGTGCTGATGACAGACCATAAGGTAAAGCATTAAATTCATAGGTTATTAAGTTTTGTGCATTATCTTTAATTTGGAACCTTAAGTATTTTTTATAATTTTTATTTATTGGAATTAATAGGTATGATTCTTTTAAATCAATTGTGGCCATATAGTTATTTTTAGATAATAATGTACATACACTTCTGTAATCCTCCATTTTAAAATGTTCATTGTAAATAAATTTATTAAAATATTTTAAGTTTAAAATGAATCTATCTGTACCATTAGGCTTGGGTATCAAAAAAACAGGTGACAAAAACTGTGTCGCATCATATTCGCACTGGTGAATAGCTCTTAAGTCAAGTAAATTATTAATTGCAAGCTGCATTCTTTGTTTCTCTCGCTGAGATAACAAAGAATTGTTGGTTATATATGTGCGTGAAATATTATGATCTGATAATGGTAAGCGATAACCATTTAGAACGTAATCTAAAACAATTTTGTTTTTTGTTATATTAAGCCAACATTCGTAATAAAATTGTAAACGACCTGCATGTACCTGGACTAATGCCGTGTTTGGACACTTTGTCTGGGTGTCGCAGCTGACCTCGTCTGTGACTGCGCTGCTGGCACCGGCGGTGGCGGTGCTAGAGGACGAAATTGTCTGTTGAGTGGTGCTCTGCTCGTCATGTATGCTCTGCGCCCCCCCCCCTGTTCGACGACGAGGCATACCGAGGAGGGGGTGTCCAGTTTCCCATGTGTCTCACTTTGAATTGAGCTTGATTTTGATTATTTTTCTGTGAAATAGCCACGTTTCTTTTTATTTGCCAACCTTGCTTTTCTATAGCTTTAGCTGCTTTTATTTTTTCTGACAATTTATTTCCAAATAAAAATTCATCTCTTTCTTCTTCTTGAATTATATTAAGTATTGACTTATCTAGACATGGCACAATACATTTGGTGCGTATTTGTGTTTCTGTGTAATGGATATCTGTCAAGATTCTACAGCCTTCTGATAGATATTTAATAATATCTACTTTCTTTCCATCTTTAATAATAATCTCCATAGCTCGAGCAATGGCTGTTATTCCTAATCCCAATTGATTTTGTTTACCTTCCATTTTCTTATCTCTTATTCTTACCACTTCTGCAACAGCGGCAGCAATTTCCGGGTTTAGAGATGGTGATTTTAGCAAATTGCAGTTATTTGGAACTTGTTGTTCCCTGAGCAACTTTTCTTTGACATCTTTAGCTAACCCTTTCTTTAATATTGGGAGCCAACGTTGGGCTAAATCATTAAGAATGTTAGGTCCATATTTGGGGGTATCTTCAATTGGATCTCCCAACGCCAATAGTATTTCAGGGTCTAAATCAACCAGTACTTCTGACAAAATTTCATTATTATTATTTGTGGTGTCTTGCTGAGGAGTTTCAGATAAGGCTCCGTCACATTTTGCATTTTCATTTGTGTCTGTTTGCGGTAATAGTAATGGAAACTCATTTGATGTAGGTGTGTTCAATATTACCTCGTCGGGTACTACTGGTAAAATTTCCTCTAAGCCAATGTCACTAGTGACGACATTTTCATTATTCGTATGTGGTTGGACATCTAAAACATTCATTTGTAAATTAATAAAATATTAAACTTATTTTACTTAATTCTATTCTTTTTTATTAAATTTAATTTAATTTTTCTTTATTTATTGGAAATTGCATTGATTTATTCAGAATTAAATACTCATAATGTGCATAATTTGCAAAAATTTGCATTATTTTGCCATCGTGAATGACCCGCAGTCAACCTCCCGGCTTTTTATAATTGCGTCATGTCTAACCATTGTGGTTAATTCACTGTTACCCTCCAGGAAGACTTAAAGACGCTATAAATCACACCGACTCTAAATCAATATTCACCCAATGACTTTTTTATTAAACTTACCTTGGTTTTCGATATCAGATTCTGAATCCGAAATAATGTAACGACGTCGTCGTTCAGATACTTTTTGTTTTTCTTCTAGTTTTTTAAGTTTTTCTTTGTAACGTTTTATTTTACTTTCTGTTTTTCGTTTCGGCATATTTAAAACGAAAAAAGGGGTGGTTATGTCTTATTACCTGTGAAAAAATTGTTTGAATGCGTTCACTACCGCGCACAAAGAAGGAATGAGATCACGGCGCGGGCGACTGTGGGGCGTGGGTAGGGATGAGCGCATAGCGATGCTTCTAGCTATCGATTAAGTCGAATTAAGATTTAATCGATAAAAATCTAAAAGTGCGACACTACCTAGTACGTTGAAGAAACTACATGGTAATATTATATCTGAAGAATGGAGCTATGATAATATAATCAGAAGGTGTTGCCTAAAACAATAAGAGCATGGATGAAGTTTATTAATTAATCAACAAAATAGTAGAACATTGAAAGACGAAAGTGACGTCGCCATTTTCTTGGTCTTTTATTTTTGCCGTGTAGCACCCGGTCGCAATACGACGTTAAAAGTCGTTTTCGTTTATAATAGCGTTACGACACAGTTTTCCTGCAATATTTAAGCCTCTGGGCTCATAACCAGTTAAGAAGCAATAAATGCAGTACCTATTAATATGATTTATTTTTTATGACAGTCATATACATGATTCTTGACAAAACATAAGACCAAAAACAACAGTAACAGATACAGAGGTGCATAATGCATTACTGCACCAAGTATGTACGTGTTCTCGGTTTAGATGTCTAAAATGGTTGAAGACTGAAAAATGTACGACTTACCTCTCAGAGATATGACCAAAAACGAATAGTGTGTCGACTAAGGCTTGACTCTCGTTGCTAAAATGCCGCCTGATGGGATCTAATCGAAATGCATTGCATACTCGACATTGTGATGGTAATGTATCGCCCAATCAGACAGTAAAACTTTCACGAAAGTGCAGTTCCTGCGCAAAGTACTGCGCAAGCACAACACAATATTGTTTGTGTTCATGTCATTAACACATACACAAAGCGGCTTTTCGCAAAATAGGTAGGAAGGAACTTTTACACACAACTTTTTTACCAAAAACTCAATGATTGAATTGATTGACATTGACAGTGTTGCAAGTAGTTTCATTCGTCTTTTTATTACGAGAAACAAATCGATAAGAAAATCAATCCTGAAAAAAAAAATATAAATTATAAATATCAAAAGTAAATAATCAACCATTTTAAGATAAAAAGTGTGTAATTGTATAGGATAAGCTCTAAAATAGTTGCACAAATAAGTTTTTTATCGAAACTAGATTAACAATAATAAGACTTAATTAGCTATTTGAGAATCGATTACAAAATCGATAAACCAATATTTTTATGCCAGGCAACTCTGACAGCAGATTTTCGTTTTGCGTATAGTATCTGCTAATTGAAATGCGTTTCGTTATTAGTTTTAGTATTATTATTTCGCTTTACGATTTTTCTTTACTCCGGACTTCTAAAAATATAACATTTACTGGATAATAATGACAAAAAATTAAGGAACCAACTATGCAAATATGGTACCAAAACATGAACATTGTGGGGTTGTACGCCAGTACGCGTTCTCCTTTATTCGGTAAGTACACACATCAAAAGTGTCTAGGGATCAAGCATTTTTATGCGGATTTCTTGAGATTGAGATGTGGCTTTGTAATAAATTTATGATTTTATAAATTTATATGGATCCTTTTTGGTGCATTTCATAATTTGAAACAGGAACTTTCAATCAATTTCTAGTAAAAAATGAAAATCAGCTGTCAATATTTTCCCTATAAAAACATACAACGCATTGAAGACATTATTAGTGCTACTGTTTCCCTACTACTGATTAAAACCAACGTTATTATGGAGCGGCGACGTCATTTAAGCAGGGAAGAAATGCTCAGAGCCGTGGGAATGATAGAAGCTGGTTCCCGGAAACGTACTGTGGCTTTAGCTCTGAATACAAGTCAGAGTGTTATCAGTCGACTTTGGACACGTTACCGAAGCACTGGTACCGTGGCTGAGCGCCATGGAGGACGGTATCGCTGCACCACACGGAGACAAGACCGATACATTCAAATCATAACTCGAAGAGCTCCAACAATAACCGCCATGATGTTAGCCGTGAGGCTTCATCACTCTTCAGGGAACTTAATTAGCGACCAAACAGTCAGAAACCGCTTGCATGAAGTGAACCTTCATTCCCGAAGACCGCTAAGGGTACCACCTATAGCAATGCACAATCGTAGGATTCGATATCAATGGGCTCTTGAACACAGAAATTGGGCAGAAGAACAATGGCGTTTCGTGTGCTTTTCTGATGAGTCTCGTTTTGGTATGAGACCGGATACAAGACGTATACGACACTGGAGAACCCCTGGACGCCAACAGCGATTAAAATCCTGCCAGGAAGTCCATCCTTATAGTGGTGGAACCATCATGGTATGGGCGGGTATTTAGATCGGCGGAAGAACTCAGTTGATTTGGATCAGAGGCAACCTCAACGCTCAAATTTATGCTGAGACGATTGTATCAGACGTCATCGTTCCTCTACAAGTGCAAATCGGTCCCTTATTTCAGTTAATGCATGATAATGCACGACCGCACACCGCAAGAGTTGTAAGACATACTCTCGCCGCAGCTAACATCAATGTCATGCCCTGGCCTGCTCAGTCGCCAGACTTGAACCCGATTGAGCATGCATGGGATATGCTACAGAGAAGAGCTCTGCCGAATATGGAGGGTATCCAGTCGCAAGAAGACCTTTTTTTGTTGTTGCAACGAACATGGGCGGCCATTCCACAGCGTGATTTGGATGAACTCATTTTGAGTATGCCAAACCGATGTTCTTGTGTTGTTAGTGTTCGCGGTAGAAACACGGATTATTAATTGTTTAAGTTACCCAATAAAATTTTAAAGAAAACTGTTATTTCAGTCTTTTTTTCGAACTTTAATGTTAGTGGTTCAAATGTCAATTTTATTTATTTATTTATTTATTTATTCAACAATATTTCAACAGCATATAACTAAACACAAGGTACAGAAGATGTTACTTAAACACAAGCCAATTATAGAAACACATTGTGCTACTAAAAAATGTTAACATAATTAATGAACGCAGGTAGGTAGTCTAAAAAATATTAGGTAGGTACTTAGGTAAATGAATTTTGTCGATTGATAACTTACAGAGTAGGTGTGAATCTGATTGTGTTGTGTCGATGTGTGTAAGTGTGTGTAAGTGTAATATCGTGGTTGGTTTACATGTGCGCTCGAATTGATTATGACAGTTGGTTATTAATTGTAGTAAACATTAAAATATTTTAATATTTTGAAAATTCAATTTAAAACATACTTTTAACTTAACTTAAGCTTTCGAACTGCATTTTTGAACATAGTTTTGGATGTTGTAAATATGTCAATATCTGAATAAAACTTATTGTACGTTTTTAGTAATCTAATAGACATATCATTAGCCACATAGTTTGTGCGCGCGGTATATGAAAAAGATGGGTATGACGAGTTCTTTTACCAGGGGCATTCAAGTGGAGTATTCTATTTGACAGTTCAACACAGTCTAGCTTTCCAGAACATATATCATGAAATACAGCCATGTCTTGCATCTCACGTCTGTCAGCCAGAGTCATGAGGCATGTCAAAAATCCCTTTATTAGGAAAATGGCAAATTTCTTTATTAATGCAAAGGTGACTTGGTTTATCGTTACTGTAGACAAACGAAAACACTTTATTTGATGAATCCTTAAAGAAAATTTTAATTAATATCAATCAGGAGAAAAGTTATTGCAAAAATATATGTTGATCCCTAGACACTTTTGATGTGTGTACTTGGTATGTATATCTAATACTCGTGTATTTTGCAGATTCAAATTACTATTAATAGAAGCAAAGTGTACCTACTACCCACCCGTTCTGCATTGTATGTAATTCCATTTTATATCATCTTTTCAGCTGGTTGTTCACTACAAAATTAACGCAAAAATTGACGCAAAACCTGAACTAGAACGAAGGCCTATAAGACAGGGTAAGCAACCTATCCTAACGTCCTGTAAAGCAGACGTGTTTTAATCTTTAAGGTCATAGCAATGCTTACGGTGTGGTGGGACTGATCCTCTGTCTCTTTCCAGGACTCCCGCGCGCCTAGGCGTGTCATCACCAGTAGGAGATACGGCGTATTCAACGGCAACCAGTACCCCGCACAGGACATATTCAGGCTGGCGCACACACGCACACGCACACACACAACTCATACACACAAACATACACTCATACACATGGAAAAAAGAAATATCTCACCGCCTAAATGAATGATATGTTAGCATTGCACATACCCAAGTCCAGTTGTGAACTAAGTAAGTATTTTTTCAGATGCTTTTTGAATACTGCTAAGGACTTAAATACTGCTCTACAAACCCTAGGCAGGCGCTTGGCAAACCTCGACAAGCTGTCACAAATTCAAACGTGTGGATAGAGCGTTTGGCTTGGTTTGCGTATGTTTGCCTAGGTTTGCAAGCGCTTGTAGCCGATCCGTCGAGTGTCGGTTTTTTGTCACATATCAAAGGGAATTTGCCACAAGCGCTTGCGAAGCGTTCCACACGTTTGCGCGCAATTCAGTCTCGTTAGTGCACTGGTGGCGAACAGACGTGCTAATTTATTTAGATTTTAGTTTTACTCATGTGAAAAATGAGTGACTGGTCAAATAAAGAAAGTCGTATACTTCCTGGAATGTTACTAATGTTATGGAATGAGTGAATTTAATTTTGAGGAGGAGGAGGATATTCTCGAAGAGCTCGATGGCGCAGCGGCTAGCGCGTTCGGCTTGCGATCTTGCCTGCTATGCAACTTTCGCAATGACGAGTCGCTGGATGGGTGATCATATTAAAAACATCTCGAGCTCTTTCGTGCTTCGGAAGGCACGTTAAGCCGTTGGTCCCGGTTGTTGTCGTAAGATGACAGTCGTTAGAACCCACAACCCGCATTGGGCCACCACGCTGGCCTAATGGGTCATGGCCCAATATCCCCACGTGCTATTCTTTACGTGGGAGGCTTGTGCCTAGCATTGGGACGTTTATAGGCTGATGATGATGATAAAGAATTTTATTTTACATAAACCGAAAACTTATTAGTAATCATTTAAATCTATGGGCAACACAGACCACGCCCACACAGTCCACGCTTCAGCAAGAAACAACTGCACAGTCTGCACATGTGCTTAGGTGGTCAGCCATTATTAGCACGTAAGTCGCTTTTATGACACCGAAGAGAAGAGAGGGGTTGGTAGTATTATTTTGAGGAGTCCATCGCCGCTCTATGCTGTTGGATGTATATGCAGTCTTCAGTCAGTTAGTCGCATTTTATGACACCGATGAAAAGAGGGGTTAGTTGTATTATTTTTATGAGCCCATCGCCGCTCTATGCTGTTGTTGTATGTGCATGCTTTAGTCCGTTAGTCGCCTTTTACGGCACCGAAGAGAAAAGAGGGGTTGGTAGTATTATTTTTATGAGCCCATCGTCGCTTTTGTACTCAATTGTATTCCTGTCTTAAAACGAATCTGACGTAAACCTTATCTGTCCCAAACAGAATCTGTCCTTAACCGAGCGATCGTTGGATATTTGTGCAGTCTTTAGTCCGTCAGTCCCCTATTACGAAACCCAAGGGAAGAAAGGGGTTGAAAATTGATTAGATTATCAAAATAGTACTATTTTGATAATCTAATCAATTGTTAAATAAAACATATAAGTACCTTCCTATTCTAAAATAATTACTTAGTACGGTTTTTATGAATTTTTAACATCCACCATCTTTTTTGCCATATAATGCCACCAACATATTTGTAATGAAAATAAGTAACGCCAAATGTCATGGCCGACACAACAACATCCATGTCCGTCATGCTTGCCTCTTCAGAACCAATTAACGCACTCGCAAGCGTGTGGATGGCGACGTTTGTTTTCCCAAATCAATCCAAACGTTTGTCGAGGTTTGGAGTTTGCGGCAAGTGGCAAGCGTGCGGACGAGGCTTGGATTTGTGATTGTCTTGCAAACCAAGCCAAACGCTCTATCCACACGTATGAATTTGTGACGGCTTGCCGAGGTTTGGCAAGAGTGCGGTCGCGGCATAAAATTATGTAATTAAATAATTAAATAGATGTTTGCGCCACAGCGCAACGAATAACAGCCGTCTCTGCGCCGGCCAATTAGAGTGCATATTGGACTGCACTACCCCGTCGCACGGACCTTTTGACAATTATACCTTGGTGCCTTAAGCGCAAACAATAGATATTATATACGTACATACATACACCTACATAAGAAATACTTAAATGTGTAAACGTTTGATGATTAAATAAATCTGCCATTGTATCGGCGGCAACTGTGCGGTAGGTACCTAGTTATGTCGTCACATCCTCTATCTAAAACAGTAACCTTACAGCCATCAGTTACAATGTAACATTATCAAGACCGTATTAGTAAGAATAGGTATAATAAAAAGCAATGTCGTCAATTGAGATATTAGAAGTCAGATGTCATCATAATTCGGCAATAACAATTCTGCGTATCAATTTAATTAGAGAACAGTAAGCTCTTTGTCTCCGCGTGGGTGGCAAAGGTATATAAACTCAAATGCCACACACATCAGGATTATTCAACTTCAGTAATCACTTAGACTAGTTAGCTCTTAGGCTCCATCGCGAGCAGTAGTGTTTAAGTTTGTTTATTATAATGTAAATTTTCATTATTAAATAAATATATTTTTTGAAGATCTCGGCCTGCCCAAACTTGACTGGCGCAGCCGGTAGGATCTCGCATCGCATTCGTATTGTTATAGTAATTCAAGTTAATTCGTCCAATACGAACCAGCGGTCAGTGTTTCTACACTGCAACGGCGGGATCACCAAAAGAACAAATTCGTCAAAGCAGCAGCCAGATCTTCAGGAGAACATGGTGTGGGAAGCCCTGTGAGTAAAAATCCTTACTAGCAATTCCTATCCTGTTTATTCCACAATTTAGTGTTTCTTCGAAGTACATTCTTTTAAATAAGTTAACGGGATTTGACAAAATCGCAATGAACGTTGTTCGTTTACTGTATCTTCAACTTTAAGATACGTAGACATTAGTAGTAAGAAATTTATGAGAAAAAAATTAAATTGAAAGAAATAATTAAGTAAGTATATTGATTTAAAAATTAAAAGAATATTGAAAGAAAAATATTAATAGTACAGTAAATTACGTAATCTTCAACTTTAAGATACGCAAACTGTAATTATTGAGAAAAGTAGTAATTTAGATTTGAAAGAAAATTAATAGCTAATTTTCTATCTATTATAAGAAATTTTAGAATAACATTTAATTTAATTTGTATTATAAAATTAACTGAAAATGGATCAAATACGCACAATACCTAATGAAATACTTTCGATAATTCCTAAGTTTGAAGGAGATCAGAAAATTTTGAATCTTTTTATCAAAAAATGCGAATATGTGATTAGATGTTTTAGAGGCGCAGAATCACAAGCGCAAGACCTATATGTGTTTCATTCAATTACCAGCAGGCTGATAGGTAGAGCAGCGTCACTCTTAAGTGAACGGGATGATGTAGAAACGTGGACAGAATTAAAAACGTTACTTACTCAACATTTCGGCGATCCTAGATCGGAAGCGTGTATCGCAATTGAGTTGGAAACCAGTAAAATAAAACAAAACGAAAATCTAACAGAATTTTGTCACCGCATACAAAATATAAAAAGCGCGCTCATATCTAAAGTGAATATAATTCCAGACCAAGGAATAAAAACTGCGAAATTAATAATTTACAATAACACCGCGTTAAACGTATTCTTATACAATCTACCAGAGGATATGATACGTATAGTAAGACTTAAAGGATGTAATTCCCTAGAAGATGCCCTAAGCATCGTTACCGAGGAAGAAAATTTCCAATATCAATATAATAGTAAAAATAAGAAACCAAATCCAGTAAAAACATTAATACCGCAAATGTCAACATTTAGACCAAACTTTATACCTACAAATAACTTTAAATTCGGTTTACCTCAAAATAATAACTACAATAATTATAAACCAAATTTCGTACCACCAAACAGATTCGGTAATCAACAAAACAATAATTTTAAACCAAATTTCGTGCCAAATAATAGATTTAACCCACCAAATAACAATTTTAAATTCGGGATTCAGAATCCACAATATAAACAGTATAATACACCACTTCAAAGTAACTTAAGACCAATAGCACAAAGTAACCCTAATTATAGGCAGTCATATGGTAACTTTCCATATAACGCACAACAACCATTTAAAAGACCACAAAATAATAACTTCAAGTTTGGAATCGGTCAATCCGCGTTAGCTCAACGCCCGTCTTATAAGTTAGACACCGATGTCTCTATGCGTTCAGCGGCACCAATCAGACAAAATATGATTAATCCAGAAAGTGAGGAAAATATTTACTATGACGACAGTCAAAATTATTACAATCCCCAGTTGGAAATGATCCCCGAGGAAAATTTTCAAATAGAAGCCCCACCCGAGCAAGAGGTGAAATAATTACCCTACATATGCATTCCAGAAATTAAAGCTAAATTCATGATTGACACTGGAAGCAGCAGATCGTTTATAAATCCGAAGAAAGCAGATGAATATTTTAGTTCTTATATTTACACGGAACCATTTGAAGTAATAAGCACGCACGCGCGTAGCCAACATAACGAAGTAATTCATATTCCAATTTTAAAGACATTTAAAACAACAGGTTCACATAAATTCTATGTCTATAGCGTAGACAGATTTGACGGACTTATTGGCAGCGATATGTTGCAACAATTAGGCGCAACAATAGACATGGATAGATTAAAATTAAAAACACGAAATACAGAAATTCCAATAGTTTATAATCCTCCATATGAGATTCATTTATCTCCAAGATCAGAAACTCGTGTAAAACTACCAACGGAAATCAGAAACGGAGATGCAATATTAGATTTTAAAGATTTCGGACAAGGTGTTAGGATGCCTAGTGCCTTGATAAAATGTCAAAACGGTTTTGCAGAAACAGTAATTCAAAATACGTCAAATAATCACATAACAATTTCCGCAAAAAAACCTTTTAAAACAACTAAATACGACCAATCAATCACCGTAAATAATTTAAACGAAACAAATATGGAGATAGACAACAGTCTTGAAATAGATCAAATATTATTGAAGAACCTAAATAAAATACGTCTAGAACATATGACGTCAGAGGAAAAAATAGCAATTCAACGCTTATGCGAAGAATATAAAGATATTTTTTATACAGAAAAATTACCACTATCATTTACAAATAAAGTCAAACACCAAATAAGAACGAAGCATGAGGATCCTATATACGTAAGACCTTATAGACTACCACCTGTACAAAGCAACGAAATTAATAGTCAAGTAGATAAATTGCTAAAAGATAACGTAATTCAGGAATCGCATTCGCCATGGAATGCACCGGTTCACTTAGTCCCAAAGAAATTAGATGCATCGGGAGAAAAGAAATATCGTATGGTTATAGATTATAGACGTCTGAACGACATCACCACAGACGATAAATACCCTCTTCCGAACATCGCGGATCTTTTCGATAAATTAGGAAAATCAACTTACTTCAGCACGCTAGATTTACGAGGGGCGTTCAAAATATTCTCGGTATTGATACGTTACAACCTCTTTTATATATATATTTGTTACTGGCCGCTAAGATTCATCCATTGACATTAAAAAAAAGTAAAATTGGAACCGAGATGTTCTTTTGTTTTTCTGCAATTGCCGAACAAACATGAACACCATGAGCGAATTAACAATTTTAACGAAATTAGAGCACCGATCCGTCATAAAATTCTTGACAACAGGGTAAAAATCAAAAAACCATAAAAGAGGAAATGGATTGTGTTTACCGTGAGTCTGCTCCTTCTTTATCTACTATTCAAAAATGGTCAAGCGAATTTAAGCGTGGAAGGGAGAGTATTGAAGATGACCCTAGACCTGGCCGGCCTGTAGTGGCTACCTCACAAGAAAATATTGATAAAGTGGAAAAACTTATATTGGAAGACGGCCGAGTGAAGGTAAAATCTATAGCTCAAGTAACCAATCTCTCTATTGGTACCGTACATGACATTATACATGACCATCTTAATATGTCAAAAGTAAGTGCAAGATGGGTTCCGCGAATGCTGACGCTTCTTCAAAAGGATATGCGTGTGGCTTGCTGTTCAGATTTTATCGACCTGTGTGGTGAAAATCCCGATGAGGTGCTGCAAAAAATAGTTACTGGAGATAAAACCTGGGTTCATCATTATGACCCAGAGAGCAAACAGGAGTCCATGCAGTGGCACATTAAGGGTTCAGCTCATCCCAAGAAGTTCAAGGTAATCCCGTCAGCTGGCAAGGTCATGGCCACAATATTTTGGGATTGTGAAGGAGTTTTGCTTATCGATTAAAAAGAAAAAGGTGTAAATATCACAGGGCAGTACTACGCTAACGTTATACGTCAATTAAGAGATGCGATCAAAGAAAAGAGGCGAGGAAAGTTAACCAAAGGTGTTCTGCTTCTGCATGACAACGCCCCTGTCCATACTGCTCATATTGCCAAGGCAGCTATTGTTGAATGTGGGTTTGAAACTGTTACTCATCCACCCTATAGTCCGGACTTAGCCCCAAGCGACTTCTTTTTGTTCCCCAATCTTAAAAAGGATCTGCGTGGAAATAAATTTTCTGACGATGAAGCGTTGAAGACGGCCGTGGAGGAGCATTTTTACACCAAAGATAAAAAATATTTTTATGAGGGATTAAAAAAAATAATTGATCGATCTTATAAGTGTATGAACATAGGGGGGGAGTATATTGAAAAATAAAAATATCAAACTTTTCGTACTTGTTTGTTTTTATCCACATACCGAGAATATTTTGAACGCCCCTCGTAGCTAGCGGCTATCATCAAATTGAGATACTAGAACAAGATAGAGAAAAAACAGCCTTCAGCGCACAAGCAGGACATTTCGAATTTTTCAGAATGCCCTTTGGTCTAAAAACAGCACCAGCTACTTTCCAAAGAGCAATGGACAATGTACTAAGAGGTTTACAAGGCTTGCATTGCCTAGTATATTTAGATGATATAATAATATATAGTAGTAGCTTACAGGAACACCTAGAGAAACTCAGAAAAATATTCGATAGACTCAGGGAAACGAATCTAAAAGTACAATTAGACAAATCGGAATTTTTACGTAAAGAAGTACTTTACTTAGGACACACAATCACAAAAGATGGTCTTAAACCAAACGACGATAAAATCAAAGCAGTAATAAATTTCCCAATTCCTAAAACTACAACAGAAATAAAAAGCTTTTTAGCTTTAATAGGCTATTACCGAAAATTTATAAAGGATTTTGCTAAAATCACTCAATCTCTAACTTCATGTCTTAAGAAAAGAAATAGCATAGTTTTAGATGAAAAATATAGAACAACCTTCCAACAATGTAAAGATCTATTAACTAACGCACCGCTTTTACAGTATCCAGACTTCGATAAGACATTTATCCTTCCGACAGACGCCTCTAATTACGCAGTAGGCGCCGTCTTATCGCAAGGTACAGTAGGCAACGATAAACCCATAGCATACGCAAGTAGGACGCTCAACAAAGCCGAGACAAAATACAGTACAATTGAAAAGGAACTCTTAGCAATCGTGTGGGCGACGAAACATTTTCGACCTTATCTGTATGGAAGAAGCTTCACTATCTATACAGACCATAGACCTTTAGCTTGGTTAAATTCGATGAAGGAACCTAATAGTAAACTAACACGCTGGAAGTTAAGATTGGCAGAGTTTGATTATGATATTAAATATAAAAATGGCAAACAAAATAGTAATGCAGACGCACTCTCGCGTATCAGAGTAAACGCCCTAATAAAAGACGATTCAAGTTCAATGCAAGTAAATCCAGATTTAACCAGACCCTCTAGCCCAATATCAATATCAACAGGATCAGAGGAAACTATTAAAGTAAAAAACTTAAACTCACCTTTTTCAGTTAGAACTCCAAGTAGTAACAGCACTTTTTCAGCACCAGAAACTATAAACTCAGAGACTATACATTCTGCTAAAGATATAGAAACTACAGGCATACCTATTTTAAACGAAGCCATCGATACAAAGCCAAACCAAATGTTAATATATACATGGAATCTCAATGATATTACAGTCAAAGATATTTCTAGGAAAAAGCAAAGAATTTTAGAAGTACATTTACCATTAAACAGAATAGATTTAGTAAAACAATTTTTGAAAGAATACGTAAACCCTAAAACAAAGAATTTTCTTTATTTTGAAAACGACATCCATAAAAAACAATTTAATAAAATAAAATAAATAAATTAAAATCAACCTCCACATTGGGACACCGCATAACCCAAACTCAATGGGTATTGTTGAGAGGTTCCACTCAACTATTTTAGAAATATACAGAATCGCAAAATACAAAAAAAGGTTCACTGACGTAGCATCAGTTATGACTTACTTACATATCCAGTTTAATGAAATTCGAGAGTAACATAACTTCGTGCAAACCAGTAGCAGTGGAAATCAGTGATGTTATAATTCATCCGATACACAAGAATAGATGAATTATATATACCAGGAAAACAGTAACCCTAAAGGAAACGTGCAAAGGCGAAATCAACAAGAAAAACCTTTTAGGAACTTACATCGTCACCATAGACGGAAACTGCGAAGTAACAATAAACGGCGTGAGACTAAAGAAACGGCTTACCAAAGGAAAAGCAATCAACTATGGGAAATCACTCAAGATCGATTTACCCGAACTACCACAAATTAGCATCAGTACATCAGAAAACTCCATAAACTTGGACGACGTGGATTTAGAAAATCTCCAGCTCCTGACATACGCGCTAAGAAACCGAAGAAACTCCGGAAAATTCGTATCCTATAAATATAAAAAGTGTTAGTGTTGGAACTATAATTCTGTACCCATTTATTGTAATTAGCATCTTGTCATTTGTAATCTATAAATTTAAAGGAAAAATTTGTAATCGTCGAAATCGTCTGAAAACTAATAAGTGTTCAGAGGATTTCGAACTTAAGGAGGGAGGAGTTATGTCGTCACATCCTCTATCTAAAACAGTAACCTTACAGCCATCAGTTACAATGTAACATTATCAAGACCGTATTAGTAAGAATAGGTATAATAAAATGCAATGTCGTCAATTGAGATATTAGAAGTCAGATGTCATCATAATTCGGCAATAACAATTCTGCGTATCAATTTAATTAGAGAACAGTAAGCTCTTTGTCTCCGCGTGGGTGGCAAAGGTATATAAACTCAAATGCCACACACATCAGGATTATTCAACTTCAGTAATCACTTAGACTAGTTAGCTCTTAGGCTCCATCGCGAGCAGTAGTGTTTAAGTTTGTTTATTATAATGTAAATTTTCATTATTAAATAAATATATTTTTTGAAGATCTCGGCCTGCCCAAACTTGACTACCTACCTACCTTATTTTTAATATTCTTGTTGACGGTATTTTGCTACGTACAAAGGACTCTCGGTCCGTCCGTCACCACGTCAGTAGTGCTTATATACCTCCGGCGCCGACCGCACGCTTGCTAACGAAATACGGTTGTGAACAAACATAGTACGTCTTATTCATTTCTCTCTTCATCCTCACATCAGCGATCTCATCGGTTACACATGGCAATGCCACTGCCATGGTTGATGATAAAATTAAACCAACGTTAATCTTGGATTACAATGTTATGATGGGGGGGGGGGGGGGGTCGAAAAGAAGGACCAAATGTTGTCAATGTTGAGCGCAAACGAACTAGGGTATGGTCACAGAAAAGGACCATTGACACTGCTTAGCTCTGTCACGTGATTGCAGAAATTTTATTGATTACAACATCAAGACAAGCAACTAGAATGTTTTTTCACATTAACTTCATATACAGAGCTTTTTCAAAAATTCCAGAAAATAAACGCAGTGATTTCTTTGACTTTTTTAGTTTAACTGGATCTGGGGGATACTATATCGTCGGTGTAAAGGTAAAACTCATTGTTTGCTAATGAGCTATCATGGAGATAATAAACTTTTATGCGGATCTAATAATATTTTAATGTATTGTGCTTTAAATATAAAAGTGAGATATTAGTTATTTTTTTTATTGATACATATGTTATTCCCATTTATATTAAAGTATTTATTAAGCAAAAAAATCCTGTAGTTTATTAAATAAAAAATAAAAAATAAGTTAATGACCTTTACCTTTAGATAGTTAGTTAGCTACTGTGTACTTAATGAGTTACAGAATACTTAACGAGTTTTACCCTAAAATAGTTTGTTAGTAATTGTTTACTTAATGAAGTCTTGCTTGACATAATTTAGATATTATTGTTAATTAAAACTTTAAAATATTGAACACTAAGTTTATTCATCATAAATTTCTACATCATTAGTTGGCAATGAATTTGAAACTGGTAGATTTTGATACCAATGATGCAACTCCATCGGTATTAGGCCATCTTTGCACAATTTTTCCAGGTCCTTCTTCTTTTGAACCGATATCGGTATTGGACGATCATAGGCTTTCTTAAGTGTAATATTTTGTGTGGACTTACGACTGTTTCTCAGAGATACATCCATTTTTTTGTATTGGGATGTATGGTCATATCGATAGAATATCATGTTGGGGTGGGCTTTCTCAAACCTCAAGCACTTTATTTTCAACCATGACACTTTCTCTCCTTCAACATCGTGGGTTCTATTTTTGATGGTAGCTGTAGCCAGTGCATGCAAATCCCAGAAGTCTTCAAAGTTCCATTCATCTACCTTGTAGGGTTTATTATTAATGTTGTGTCTTTTTGATCGAGCTTGCTTGAACACATTTATCCAATCCTTGATCATAAAGATTTATCTATGTTTCTTAGAGTGTTCTATGGCAGAATGCATGGAGTCACACTCCATGTGGCTATGTCCAGATTCTAAGAATTTTTGCTCTATAATCATCAAATGCGTTTTCTGTACAGCATACAAAAGAACAGCAGCCATCTGCTGATTGCGGTTCTGTCCGCCACATGTTTCGGAAAACATCGACAACTCGGTCACAATATCTGGAATATTTGAAATAAATCTTAAAATAATAGAACCAATTTCATTTGAGCCACGCTTACCATTAATCTCACTCCAAATATTGCAAATCGCCTCGCCATCTTCATCATAGATAGTCAAATTATAAACACAAAGCTTTCTCAAATAATAAAATGTTGATAAAGCTGAAAAAGGCAATTGGAGGACACTTTGTAAATCAAATGTAATAGTTTTAAATGTTGGATCTCTCTTAGCTCTCTCTTTATCATTAACTTTTGCTTCATTGCATTCTGCTTTTCTTATCAAATGCAGTGAGTAATCAGTTTCCAATTCCTTTTTTGTTTCTTCATCAGCAGTTTTATATTTGCTACAGGCACACTGATCTTTCTTAGGTGTGTGAAACGATAAATTATATTCAGTGCCAAAAATTTGTCTGTATATGGGCTCCTTCACAGGGATATGGTTACTTTTTACGCATATTTCTGCATACAACTCGTACATCTTAGATATGTTTAAACGAGGATCTAAGTACAGCTTCTTAGAAGATTGACGTACATAATGTGCCTCTACACATGGAAAACTTTCAATATGAGCTTTGACATTTGCAATACGGTCTTCTGGAGTTTTATTGCCTGGAGTTTTTCTGCCTCTTTCATCAGGTTTGTCAAAGACTCCATTATCAGATCTGCCTTTAAGAGCAGTGTTAATTGGTCCGTTGGAGATACAAAGAGTTTTTTCAAAAAAACTTGAACATACTCGGTGTTTTCCTGTCGCAATCTGTAAATGGTATACCTTAGAAACTTGTCTTGGTCTATTAGTATTTGAAGTTCTTCGCTTTGGAGCCACAGCCAGCACATGATTAAGCAAGAAGTCTTTTTGTCTATTATAGTCACTAAAGCACCAATAGCTTTGGCAATTACTTTCCCTGTCTTCTTCTGTGAAGTTTTTGGAGCAATCATATCTACAATCAGAACAATTGATAGGCCTGGGTCTTTTAGCTAAACATTCTTTGGTTTTGTTTTTGTATGGCAAGCCAGCAGCTCGTTGCTTTCTGGTTATATTAACTTTCCATGTTTCAGGTTTTCTTTTCTTCCATCTTGTCAAAGAACAAACTTTTTCATCATCAGATATAGGCAAAAAATCTGGATCATTGTCTACATCATCACTTGAATGATCCATATTGTTTTCGTCAGAATCACTGTAATTGACTAAAGAAGCACCCTTATTGACTTGTTTTTTAAGCAACAGTGATCCATTTGTAGACAGATGCTCATTTAAAATGGATTCATCATCATTCATCATATCTGTGGATAGACTATCAGACATTTTGTAATTTATTTCCAGTGAGAGATCCTGCAACAAAACAATAATATTATTAAAAATAAAATACATATAAAATTGACAAGTATGTAAAAAAAAACTAAATATAAATAGCTTATTTCTTACTTTTTCATTGAACATAGATACATTAGTATACTGAAGTTCCTTTAAAGCTAGTTCATCAGCTGTGGACAGACCAGGAAGTATGATTTCATCATTTTTTTCTAGTGACAAGCCCTGCAATAAAACAATAGTAATTATAGCAGAACTGTAAATTGGTAAGCATGTACTGGCAGAAAGGGAATGTTTACCAGGTAAGCCACCAAATATACTACAATGGTCATTTATAAAATCACAGAAAAACATGTTAAACATACCTTTTCTGCATACAAACTAAACATACTAAAATTAAATAGCAATTTACTTACTTTCTCATTTAACATAGATATATTCGTAGAGCTTGATTTAGTAACAGCAGGTTCATCAGCTGCCAACACACCAGGAAGTATAATTTCATCATCTTTATCCAGTGAAAAGCCCTGCAATAAAACAAAACTATAACTAAAGCAGAAATGTTAAATTGGTAAGTATGTAGCAGACAAAGTTTAATTTTAACTAGGTTATTACTATTAGCCGTAAGGCATTGGCCGTATTATACAATCAATAGATATCATGACTGATTAAGAATATGTTTTTATAATTAAATTGTATAAAAAGATCCTACAAACTACATTAAATTAAACTACATTATCTTTCAGGTGGTATATCAAGCACTACCTAAGATACTGAATGTAAACAGTAAATTACTTAACTTCTCATTTAGCATAGACACATTTGTAGACTTAGGTTCATTTACAGCAGGTTCATCACAAGTAGAAGGGCCAGGAAGTATGGTTTCATCAACTTTTTCTAGTGATAAATCCTGCAGCAAAACAAAATTACTAATACTATAGCAGAAATGTAAAATGGGTACATGTGTAAGTATGTCTTTAGTCAACATAACTTTAATAACCAACTACTTACTTTTTTATATGAAACTGATGTGCCATTAGAATCAGGCACAGTTTGAGTAGGAATCATAATTGATGTATCGACTTCAACCTGGACTGCGGAAGTATTTTGCTGGTGATATAAGTCACGAATTGCATTTTGTATAGAACGTTGGGACTGAAATAAAGACAATCATAATTAATACACGTTAATGTATTGTAACAAAATGCTTAGAAGAGCTCAAAATAGCAAAATAACTTACTTGTTCATTAATTTTTTTCTCCCGCTCTTTTTTATCAAGTACAGATTGAACAAGCAGCTTACTTCTTGCTGAAGATATTTTTCGATTCATGTTTTTCACTAAATATTCTAGACGATTATGTCTAGAATCTATTAGGATTTTAGGTGAATTATGTTATTCTAACTGTACTTAAGTTTCTACTTAATAAACTTAAACTGACAGCAGCAGCACGTCAACGTCAACGGTCAACATCAAACATCTTTTTTTTTTCTTCACGAACTGACAGTGATTGCGTTCCGTTATAGCAAATTTTTGCTTGGCAAAACTTTGTAAAATTACTTAGTGATATTTTTTATATAATACGATGGAAGAAAAACTCACACTTTACTTGGTAACTTTTACCTTTAAACAATTTTTTTTTGTTGTTGATTAGTTACTTTTTTCTTATTTATTTAAAGCATAACCACAAAACGTATACTTATAATGATTTTACCCTATAAAATATTTGCCATTTGGCATTTAATGAACGAAAAAACTCACTTTCGACATTAATGTCACTTCATGAGTTTTACCTCTATACCGACGATATGTACTATGTAAATCCCCTGTGACATTAATTAAGTAGTGAGTAAATATTTTTTACTTATAACGTTGCTTAACTAGTGAACGGCTAATGACATGAAAAATTATTACTCTTGGAACATAGCCGCAATTTTGGTAGCTTAAAAAAATATTTGCCATTTTAACGTTGTGAAATGGCAACATTTGTATTATTCAAATTGAATATTAAAAAGTTCCGTCAAATATTTTCACGGCTAAACTTGTTCGTTGTGGTGGTAAGTGGTGATAATAATTTTGGTTTGTTGTTTAAATTTCGGAATTTCAGCGAGTTAATTAGTTTTAGTATAGTAGTTTTAGCTATGGCCGAGATAGATCCATCCATCAAAAAAAGAGTTCGTTTCTGCAACTGGGACGAAGAGGAAAAGGTATTTTTATAAAATTATCTAGAAAACGTTCGTTCTACTCGCTTCTATTAGCGCGTGGTGTTTTGTTAAAACTATTGTGTGTTTTATTGCAGAGACTGTTAATGCAACTTACATTAGAAATGATAGATGTAATTGAAAATAAGGATGCATCTACTAATACAAATATAAAAAAGAAAGCAGCATGGCAAGAGGTTTTGTCTTGGTAAGTAGTTTAATTTTAAAAGGGACTTACTAAAAGTAATAACTCAGGTCAGATTATCGATTTAACATAATCATTATTCTAAATAACAAGAAACGGGTTCTCAAAGAACTGACAACCCAGTGGAGAAATATGAATGGCAAAGCTAAAATTAGAGATAGTGAATACAAACGCGCTAAATTAATGACATGTGGAGGACCTCCACCACCTAGCCCACCACCAGAAGATCTTGCCATCATACAGGCAATACCGAATGAATTTATTATACATAATAATAAATTATATAGCGCCGGTATACATGTAAACAGTATCGATCAGGTATGTTCTGTTTTGTTTATGCTTAAGTTTTTAGAAAAAAAGATATTTGAATGATTAAAAATGTGAATTAAAAATGTCAACCTTATTGGTCAGGTACTAATGTTTTCCAAAACTCATTTCAGCCGTTACTTTATTTTACTTCAAAAACTCCAATTTCTATTACTTACCACATTATCAAAACGATAATTGGAAATCATATTTAATTTTATTCCATTAAGTAATAACTTAAGTTAACAATTCATTATGATTTATCATTTTTCACCTTTCATCCCAAAAAAACGATAAATTACCTATAAATTTTAGCCGTTTGTGTCGCTAGGGGAGAGACACTTGCCCGCTATTTTTTATCGTACCAGGATACGTATGTTTAAACAATTCTATGACCACGGCTTATATTTTGGTTCGACGCGATTCTGTTTCGGCGTGCAGTGGTACTGGGGGTAGCGATGCGCATTTGTCTGGCACAGACTATAAGCTCGTTAGATTAGTTGTTAAGTCTTAACTATAAGTTAGTTAACTGTTTTTTTTTATTATTATTTGTATTGACGTCAATAAGTGCCTGTAAAGGTTTACATTGAATAAATAATTTGACTTTGACTTTTGGACTTTATTACACCTCTATATTTATCGGTTGAATTAAGAATAACGCATCGATGGGACATCGTCTGTTGCTTTGAAAGGTATGCTGCTATGGGAACTATACGCGCCAAAACGTCGCGACGATTATCGGCCTTCGCACGGAGACTGCGCCGAGTATACCGGGCGAACCTCTGACCACGAGCGATCGCCGCGGGCGCCGAGTCAGTGTGCTACCGACCTCCGAGAAAGACCTCCGCGAGTGCGTGCTCCCGAACGGACTTACCTTACCGGACCTACCAGCCCAAACAATCTAAGTGCAGTGAAACCCCAAACAACCTAAGTGCAGTGAAAGGTGTGAAGTGCCTAAAATCGCCTACTTCGCCGCCCGTGGCCAGCTCGCCTCCCGGTGCCTGTGACTCATCAGCCCCTGTAAGTGACCCCTCATTATCCTGCCTAAATAGACCACCTCCTTATATCGTCGCATGTTACTGCAAACGCCTTTCGCAGTAACATTTTTGGTCCTTCGAGCCGGATACAGTAAAACAGTCCACTAATTTAAAACTTATAAAAGTTAATTTAATTCTACCCCTCAGTTAATATCTTGTAAGCTTTGTCTCCACTCGTGCTACGCCCATAGTACTTTACACACACAGTACATACACTTCTTTAGGTACACGATGCAAGCGCAGGCCCAGTTCAGCGCATTACTGCCCCTATTGCAGGGCTAAGGGACATCGGCTCATAGCATGCCTGAGTTACAATGCCCAGCCGACACAGGGCTAAGGGCCATCGGCTCATAGCATGCCCGAGTTACAATGCCCAGCCGACACAGGGCCGCTGGGATTTCTTGCTGTCACGCGAGCGATGACCCCCGCTGCCTCGGCCCACATTACGAGGATGAGTGCACGTCGGTGAAGGGATGTAGGGTGTATGGGCGCGTCGAGCACCACACGTCCCTTCACAGACCGGATGACACGACACAACAGTGTCAGCCACAGTCGGCGGCACAGTGGCTCCCACCGTACCTAAGGGAGATGCCGAGACAGCGGGCTAGTGGTAGACCGCAGCACGCGTCCGCGCACGTGAAGCAGCCGTGAAGCAGCCGCATGAGCCGCAGCAGTAGCTGTGATTCGTACACCACACAATCAGTACGTACAAAATCGTACACAACACATTCAGCCCGTACAAAATCGTACACCACACAATCAGCCCGTACAAAATTGTACACAACACATTCAGCCCGTACAAAATCGTACACAACACACTCACACATACACATGCATTATGCTCTCCCGGCCTATATGGTTCATGCACACCCACACAAACACATGAATTCTGCTCTCCTGGCCTATATGGTTCATGCACACTCACACAAACACATGCATTCTGCTCTCCCGGCCTATATGGTTCATGTACACCCACACAAACACATGCATTCTGCTCTCCCGGCCTATATGGTTCATGCACACTCACACATACACATGCATTCTGCTCTCCCGGCCTATATGGTTCATGCACACTCATACAAACACATGCATTCTGCTCTCCCGGCCTATATGGTTCACGCACACTTACACATGCATTCTGCTCTCCCGGCCTATATGGTTCATGCACACCCACACAAACACATGCATTCTGCTCTCCCGGCCTATATGGTTCATGCACACTCACACATACACATGCATTCTGCTCTCCCGGCCAATATGGTTCCTGCACACTTACACAAAAATATGCATTCTGCTCTCCCGGCCTATATGGTTCGTGCGCATTCATCACATACACTCATACACACCCATACAAACTCGTACCACACACTAACTCAACACAGCACGAATCGAGGCTGTACTTAACTGCAGACCTCTCTGCTTTAGACTCTGAATCGACCAATTTCAACATTTTATTACCTCGACTGTCGATCGACCGGCTACAGGTCGATTTCAAAAAACGCCTATCTGTTATCTACCAGCTACAGGTCGATCGCTCCCGCCGTATTTTAACTTCAGACAGAACCGTCGAAACTGTATCTATCCTGCTAAAACTTGCATAACGTTTAGAAAATAAGACAAGGATGGAATATAACATCACATGTTATACGTTTCTCGCCGGTAACACGAGTACAATTTAGTCTATGGAGAGCTATTGACAGTGCTTTTGTTTGTGCAGACGACCCAAGCGTTTATTAATTGTTTTGTTAGTTTTTGTGCAATATTTGTGCAATAATTGATTGTTAATCATGGACGGGTAAGTAATAAACAGTTTGTAATTCATAACTTGTGTTTTAGACAAAGATTTTAGGTACAAAGTGATGTTTCTCAAACATCGTCAGAACATTGGCCGCCATCCCTCTACAATTTGACTTGTTCTGCTTGAAAATACTAACAGTAAGAGCCTATTGCAGTTAGTAACATCATTAACACACGTTACTACATACGTATACAGCAATTTATTTATTTATCTTTGATTATATTTTGCGTAAAAGAGTAAAACTAAATTAGGCAACACAAATCGACCACCTACTGGCGTTTCGACAGGCGCAAAGTCACGAATCGCCATTTTGTTCGATGGTGAATGAATATGGATGAGACAGTATTGTGTGAATTTGGATTTCTTTTTTGGCTATTGAAATATTTTTCGGTGACACTTTTTTTACTCAATGATTTTTTGCTTGGATTATTATTTTGTTGGTATTTGGATTATGTGTTTCTTTTTTGTTTTATTTGCATTATTATTTTGCTTAACTAGTTTGACAAGAGGACGTGCTCGTACTCGTGGACCGCAACGAGGAAGAGGTGTAAGAGTACAATTGCCGGTGCCGGTGCCGGTGCCGGAATTGGTGGAGGGAGAGGTGGTGGTTTCACGACGTGTTGGTACTTAAGGTGGTCGTGGGGGTGCTCGTGGAGGTCGGCGTGGTCGTCAGGGCTCCCAAGGCCGGCCTTAACAGGCGTCCTGGACCTTCCACTATTGACGAGTTAGCTTTTTAATCTTTCTAACGCTTTTCTTTTTTTCACTAGTTATCACATTTTTTAATTGGTGACCTTAATTTCAGACTAATTATTCACGACATATCGGAAATGCCAATCGATGACGGTCTAGAAACCCCTCTTCATACCAAGAGAATCCGCTTGTGGCAACCGTAAGTACTCTTTCAAGTGTGTTAGTTGTAGAGATTACTAGCAAGTATAATTGAGCATAATTCATAATTATTTGAATTGTCGGTCTAGATCTCGAACGGCTCCCATACCAGCACCGACCGCTTCACCAATACTTTCTTTTCAAGAAAGAACAACGGTGAGTGCAACAGCACCACCACAGTCGCCTGTTTCTGCGATGCCGCCTTCGCCGCCAACGTAAGTACTTCAAAATATTCCTTCTTATCTCATTTAAGAGATAGGTACTACAAAACTTTTTATTTCAGGTTCGTGGAATGTGACCAGCCAGCCCCGAGCACGCCAACCGGCTCATTGATGATGGAGCGTCTTGAGAGCCAATCTCCTGTTTTAGCAATGCCTCCCTCGCCAGCAATGTAAGTACCTAGCTTACATTTTTTTTCTTTATATCTTTAAAGACAGGTACCTATAATAACAAAACTTTTTATTTCAGGTTTGTTGAATGTGGCCAGTCCAGCCCTGCCCCGAGCACGTCATCCGGCTCATTGATGATGAGCCACTCTCCTGCATTAGCGATGCCGCCCTCGCCAGCAATGTAAGTACCTAGCTTACATTTTTTCTTTATATCTCTGAAGACAGGTACCTATAACAAAACTTTTCATTTCAGGTTTGTTGAATGTGGCCAGTCCAGCCCTGCCCCGAGCACGTCATCCGGCTCATTGATGATGAGCCACTCTCCTGCATTAGCGATGCCGCCCTCGCCAGCAATGTAAGTACCTAGCTTACATTTTTTTCTTTATATCTCTAAAGACAGGTACCTAAAACAAAACTTTTTATTTCAGGTTTGTTGAATGTGGCCAGTCCAGCCCTGCCCCGAGCACGTCATCCGGCTCACCGATGGTGCGTCCTCTTCCTCGCTCTCGTCAGATATTGAATGAAGAAGACATCTTCTTCGCACTCAATTTTGGTAAGCAGCAACTGGTTTCAGCTTGGTTTGGATTTTTGGTCTTTACCAGACCCAGTACACAATCTGATGGAGACCAAAAATTCAAGCATATTAATTATTTGTTACAGGAAGCGATGGAAGCTCTGACGAGAGCGACGAAGAGGAAACGTCTTCTTTAATTACGAGGGTGTTTAGAAGCATGATGGAGACACCATTGGACGATGATGTAGCTGAACTTGTTCCCACCGGCCATACGCCCGCTGCTGCTAGCACATCGGCTGCTGTGGTTGATGTTGCTTCGGCGGAGACGCACCAACCAACGAGTTTCTATGAATTTGATTGGAATACGTTCCCAAATCCTCCCTTACTACCAGGATCGAGGCGGGAAACATTTTCCGAAAGCAACGGTCCAACGATTCCACATGTCGACCCATATAATATTTTCATTGCTATATGGGATCGTCAAATTATGGAGTACGTTGCTTCGGAATCAAATAGATATGTTCGACAGATGGTACAACAGTTGATAGCTAACAACAGCCTCCAACCCAAAAGTCGTATCAGACAGTGGCATGATACCACTGCTGACGAGCTGTACATCTATTTCGGTATCATAATTGCGATGGGGGTTGTTGTGAAGTCCAGATTAGAAGAATACTGGAATACCACTGTTGACATATTCACCACCCCCGGTTTTGGCGCACACATGTCGATTAATCGATTTTTGTTATTAAACAAATATATCCACTTTAATAATAACGAAAACATGCGTGCGTCAGAACTGTCTGTTTCCGAGGCGAAATTATTTAAAATTATGCCAATACTGTCACACCTCAACCATAAAGGAGAATGAGCAAAATGGTCTATGAGCGGCCAACAACGAAATAGGTATTAAATGAAAGTACTATTACTAAGTACTAACTTTTACTATGAACGTAACATTGCAGCTCATTTAGAAAAAAAATACATATAGGTTAAAATACTTAAATAATAAATGTAAGAAAATGTGCAAACTCATTTTTATAAAATACATTAAAAAGTATTTCTAAACGTCAGCATACCGGTTACAAGACTCAACCCAAAAACGAGTTTACTACCTGAGTTCGAACGGACCAATCAGTGTTGAGTGGAAACAAAAGAGCCGAGGCGTGGGGTGCGCTTGCGCTACTCCGTGCAGTCCTTCGCTTACCCTTGTGACGTTGTGTACTGTGCGATCATCTACGGATTCTTTTTCAAACATTTTGACCTTGGCTACCTTATGGACACTGTTTCTTCTTAACCTGATAACCTGGCTATTAACTCTGAACTTCTGTTCATTTGTGCTTGTGTACTTGGACTCTGGACTGGTGTACGCCAACGGAACATTGATTGAAAAATGGCAGAAAATCGACCTATATGTGTTTTGTGCAATCGATCAGTGGTTAACAGAAGAAGATTAGAAATAACCCATGCTCTTTTTGAGGAAAATGCTGCCAATGCTCAATATATTATTGAAGCTATAGCTCCACAGCAAGTAAGTATTTTTAGACTTTATTTTTTGGTTGTTTTTACCCATGTGTGCCCACCTTATAGGGGTGATGGCCTAATCATCTGTCACGATGAGCACATGGGTTCTTTTCTAAGAATAGTTAAGTCATAATCAAAACAGATCTTCTCTCTCTTTCTCACACATGGCGCTTGTGAAAACAAAGCCAGCGTTATCTAGCTTCGAGACATAATAGAGGCCAAACTCACTAACAATGCGTATGAGCATGACTCATGACTTGACGACCGCTTGGTTCAGTGGTTCGCAACGCGCTTCTGAACCAAAAGGTCGCGGGCTCGATCCCCGCACGGTACAAATATTTGTGTGCATGAACATGTCTATTCGTACTGGTCTGGGTGTTTTCTATGTATAATAAGTATTTATTTACAAAAAAAAAGTATATAAGTATGTTTATCGGTAGTCTAGTACCCATAGTACAAGCTTCGAGCTTAGTTTGGGACTAGATAACTCTGTGTGGCCCAGAGTGACATGTCTGAAATATTATTATTATTATTACTCATTTGTCACGTGGAAAAAGAGCTCGGCATGTTCTTCACTATACAAAACATGATTAGCCCGAAACTACTATGTTATAAACTATTTTCCTTTTCAGGTTGAATACAACGGCCGAGAATACATTTGTCGACCATGTTGGCAACGAGCTCAACGGGCTGTGCAGCCAAACAATTACCCTGCCCCGCACGACTGTGTTCTTCAAGTGGAAGAATATTCACGAGTGCCTAGCACCTCAGCGAATTGTGTGTTTGACAGATGCCGTAGTGTGTCACGTCGTCGAATGCCTGAGAATGTAAGGATTACTCTTCTGTTACATTCTAACTTATTCATACCAGACAGTGCCAGAATATGCGATGCACATTTAACATCGAATGATTGGGAGGAGCTCATTGATAGTCCAAATCTCAGACATGATTTTAACAGCACTCATTTTGTGCAAATACTAGAGCTTTTGAAAACAGCTGTTTTAAAAAAAAATATTCTGGACTTTGAAGATATCGAAAATATGGATACTAATGAGATTCATATTCGATTGGGCGTTAGCAGAGATCAATTCCATTCAATCTTGGAACAAACGCCTTCTTTGTCTGAGTCAAACGCCAAAACGAAACTAGCCATTTATTTAATGAAGTTGCGAACTGGTGATAGCAACGAGAGATTAGCCACGCTCTTTAACATAAGTAGAAGGACTCTAGAAAGGCATTTAAAAACCGCACGTGATGCTATATCTCTGGATTTTAAGCCAAGACACCTTGGACTTGACCATTTAAATAGAAGAACGGTCGCTGACCGCAATCTTATTGTACCAAACGCGTTATTTGGAAATCCCGAGTCGTCTCCAGAAGATAGGAAGGCAATAACAATCATGGATGGAACATATATTTACATTCAGAAGAGCTCCAACTTTTCGTTCCAGCGAGAGACCTACAGTCTACACAAATACGAGAATCTATTGAAACCGTTTTTAATGGTGTGTTCCGATGGGCACATAATTGATGTTTGTGGGCCCTATGCTGCTACCGACTCAGATGCCAGTATTTTGGAAAGAATAATAAATGACGAAGAAGGCACATTTCACTGGTTTTACCGGGCTGGCGATATATTCATTTTAGATCGTGGGTTCAGAGACGTCTGTGGCGATTTGCAGCGATTCAACTACAGTAAATTTTGTTTACGCTCACACCAACTATCTAGACCAAGATGAGTATTCTTGTGAAACTCGTTTATATGGTAAGATAACGGATAAATATACATAAACATAGAAAAAACACCCAGACCCGAAATCAATTTAGAAAAACAGTTTTTCTCTAAATTGACCCGACCGGGGATCGAACCCGGGACCTCAGAGATGGCGACACCATGAAAACCGGTGTACAAACCACTCGACCAAGGAGGTCGTCGATACTACAGTGCCTATATGCCCGAAACCAAAGACCGCGGTGCAGACCAGCTTACTACTGAACAGGCCAATAGAACTAGGCTGGTCACTCTATGCCGCTGGGTAGTGGAAGTTATAAATGGCAAGTTCAAGCGAGACTTTAAACTGTTTAGGCAAGAATATTTTAATCGCGCCTTAAGTCACATGTTCCAGGACTTCCAAAACGCAGCGGCACTCATCAATGCATTTCAGACACCAATACAAGATAGTATTTATGCATCGTCGTTCGTGAATATAATTAATGAACGCATTGAAATACCAAACCTTTTAGCGGATTATGTTATCCGTCATAACATAAATAGACAGAGGGCATCATTTGAAAGACTCAGCAGTGATCAACCTATTTTTGAAGACTTCCCGGTTTTTTCTGAAGAAGACCTAATTCTGTTTGCACTTGGCACATACCAAATCAAGTTGGCTCGCAGCTACTACGCTGAACACTTAGTTGAAGGCTTGTACAATATTGAAGTATACCGAGAGCGTCAAATAAGTCAGCTCAGAGATTTTATTGAAGAAGAAGACATTTGGTTATTACGTGTTCGAATACAATCTAGACATGTGAGGTCCAGAATATATTATTCTTATATTGTAATTAACCGAGAAAGACAAAATAGAGAAGCAATTGCTCATTATTATTGCAGTTGTATAAGTGGAAGGCGCACAATCGGTTGCTGTGCACACGTTATGTGTATAGTGTGGTATCTGGCATGGGCTAGACATCAAGACGAGGATATTTTATTACCGGCATCAGAACTCAGTGCTATTATTGTACATTAAATGTATTAATGTACAGTGTGTCCTGATAACGGCATCCTTGTCTTGATGTCTAGCCCATGTACATGAAATGTGTTAATGTTTAATAATAGCACTGAGTTCTGATGACGTTATCATTATTATTATTATTGGCGATGTTTTATCATAGTAGTAAATGTATTTTTAATGAAGTCTACAAGCCATTTTATTTTATTTCCTTATTTTTAAGGCTAAACCTTAGTTATAATACGCTAAATCACAGACTGACATATCTAAAATAAAAATGTATTTAATTCTATTAATAATTACACCACAGATACAAAACATCTTGAGGGTGATTGTAGGGTGATAATACACCAAAAAAAATTAAAATTGTTCCTGGCCGCTGATAGACCAAGCGCCATACGATTTTGCCCATTCTCCTTTCAAACTATTTATAAATTAGCACAAAATATTGCATTGGACGAATCTCTTCTACAGTGAAAAGGATGGTTGGATATTAACCAATTAGTTCCCAATAAAGCTGCTGTTATAGGGATAAAATCTTATGAGATTTGTGAATCTCAAACTGGTTATTTATGGCGGTTTGAGATTCACGCTCATAAGAGATCCTCACAACAGCAGCCGGAAGATACACTAAAAGCATCCACGCCTTCAATTGTCTTAAGGCTTACACATGGTCTTGAGAACAAAGGACACACATTGTGGATGGACAATTTCTACAATTCACCAAGTCTTGCTCGGCGTCTTAAGTCTTGGGGGATTGATTGTGTGGGAACCCTGCGAACAAATCGCCAGTTTGTTCCGCAGGCCCTGCACGATCTCACAAAGACGAACATGCGTAAGGGGATGATAACGGGACTTACCTCGGGGGACGTCGATGTAATGGAGAGATATCAATAGAGTAGCAATGATCTCTACATATCATGGCAATGCTGCTAAGCAAGTCCGAGAGTCCACCAAACCCATCCTGATATTGGATTACAATATCATGATGGGTGGGGTGGACAAAAAAGACCAAATGCTTGCCATGTACCCTATAGAACGAAAACGAACAAGGGTGTAGTATAAGAAATTATTTAGAAGATTATTAAAATATGTATCTGTTTTAAATTCATATATTATACATCGTCACTCGTCTTCTCTTACACATCGAAATTTCCGTATTGCTCTGGTCAAATCACTATTATCAAATCACTGTTCTACAGCTCCACATATTCCTCTTCCTTCCGCTGTAACCACACAGAACGCAGATGCCAATTTTACTCATCGCTTGGCTGAGTACCCGTTGCAAAACAGCTATCGTAAGCGGCGGGTGTGCAAGGTGTGCAAAAAACGGGTGCACACGTACTGTGTGGGATGCAGCAAATCTGTATGCCTTGATCCTTGTTTCCTTACATTACACACATAATTAATTATATACGTAAACAAATATTATCTATATATATATATATTTTACAAAGCTATTTATTTATAATAACATAGCACACAAAAACGAAACAAAAATAATAATGTATTAAAAACTAAAAAACTTAAAAATTATAAACCTAAAAATACCTTATAAATAAAAATGATCTTTAAGCGTACCATATATTTATATATTTTATGTATCTTTATGTGTATATATATATACCACACCTTCGTTTGTTTTCGTTCAAGTATCAATCTGTAATAGTTCTCGCCATCCGACTGGCTGAATGGCAGAAATCGCTTTTAGCGATAAGACCGCCAAATTGTAACTTTTTTGTTTGCTTTTTATGTAAAAGTATTGTAAATGTTTGTGTTATTATGTTACAATAAAAGTATTATCTATCTATCTATCTAAATCTTGGCTTGGAAAAGTGCCTGCAAAGGCCTAATTTCAGAATAAATATTTGAATCTTTGAACACAGTTAAGTGCTTTTTTTGTTGTTTTTGATGATGATGATGATGATGATGATGAGGTTTATTAATGAAGATATTTTCATTTCATTTTGATTTCATCATTGTGCATAAAAAGTTGAGATGTGACAGTATTAGGCGTATCCATAGTATGTTAGCATTATTTACCATGTACTCGTACTTGCTACTTTTTGTAGAGAAATTGTTTGTTTTAGATTTTGATTTCTAAAATGATTTTGTAAACTATAATGTCTTTTTTATCTTTATTCGATTTGTAAATATCATCAAATTGTAGAACATAAATTAATATTACAAAAACATGCAACAGAATTGGCTCTATGATCAAAGTTTTGAGAGCACCTTTTTTGACCTTTTTTTCAAGTGCTTGGTTTTTTGTTTGATTCTTGTAAACTAAAGATGTTTAAGAGCTGAAACTTTGTTTGTGATTAGTTTATGAACCAAACTACAGAATAAGCATTTGTCTTTTGCCACTTGGCCCACAGTGTTCCCGGAATTGCAGTATAAACATACCCTTTTTTTTGTGTTGCGCTCGGGTCGCCTAAACAAGGCAAGTGATTGTAAAGCTTGTGGTAAAAAAAAACTCCATGAAGAGGCATATTAATTTAATGGATTATTGTATAACAGTATATCTTTTTGTAAATAAAATAAAGAAAACTTGAATTAATCGTTTTATTTTTAAATATTACGTGAATTATTCGCTTTCACCCACTTCTACTTACTTCACCTTAGAAATAACAATACATTTAAAAGTAAAAGGATACTAAATTACATTAACTCTGTTAGCTTATATCATACAGAATTAAAAAACATACATTTTATGTATACCTTTCATACAAATTTTTTATGAGATATCATCATTTTAATGCGACGCGGCGATACGAGGACTACCCAAGTCGACGTTGACAGATGCGCTTAACTACGTCATACGGCCGTCAACAGTCGAGAGGTTATGGGTTACGGCACTACGGTTATTACTTACGGCATTAACGGTCCTACCTACCCTCTCCTTCCCTCCTCCCCCTCCCTCCCCCCTGGGGCCCGGAAGATATACGCGCCAAAACGTCGCGACGATTATCGTCTGTTGCAGGGAGACTGCGCCGAGTATACCGGACGAACCTCTGACCTCGAGCGATCGCCGCGGGCGCCGAGTCAGTGTGCTACCGACCTCCGAGAAAGACCCCCGCGCGTGCGTGCTCCCGAACGGACTTACCTTACCGGACCTACCAGCCCAAACAATCTAAGTGCAGTGAAACCCCAAACAACCTAAGTGCAGTGCTTAAAATAGCCTACATCGCCGCCCGTGGCCAGCTCGCCTCCCGGTGCCTGTGACTCATCAGCCCCTGTAAGTGACTCCTCATTATCCTGCCTAAATAGACCACCTCGTTATATCGTCGCATGTTACTGCGAACGCCTTTCACAGTAACAGGAACTAAAGCAGTGTTACTCCAAGATATTGATGCTCATCTACGTGTTCTCCTGAATGCAGCTATAGTTATTTCTTTTCATCATGAGTTTTTTAATATTGTTGAACATTTTGGATATTCCAGTCACTGACATCATGAAGCCAACAAGTCATACAAGATGATCCTTGGACTCCATCGCTAGCCTGAAATAAACAGATCAAGGAAACAGAAGAGGTAATTAAGAGAAATTCAAAAGTCAAAAAATTTCAAACAGTTTAATATTGTATTCATTTTTGTATTTTAATTGCAGATAGCCGAGGATGAAGGTTGGCAAGAAGCAGAAGTAGTACTGTGCCCTACACCTAAGGCTATGTTGAACAAGTACATAATAAAGAAAAGCAAACTAAAATAAAAAAAGGTATGCAACATGTCTATATGTTGATAGATGGCTCAGTCAGTCACAGTTTTGTTTGATCAGTTCACGGTTTTATCTCCATGGAATTTGTTTCAATACTGTAATTGTTTTCTCAGGAAGTGAATTCATATGTGAATGTTATTCTTATGAGAAATAAAGTTATTCTAAACCTAAACCAATAATTTTCAGGAAGTATAGGAATAAAAAGCATCATATTATATTATTTTCAGCTTTTTCGTTTTATTAATAATTTACTTTTTTTTTACAGATTCATACCGAGGATTATGAGCGAGAGTTATTTTTAAAAGCTAAAAGATCAAAAGAAAGTGAATGTGAACGAGCAGAAGAAATACACAAAAAGAAAATAGCCATTTTAGATTTAGAATACGAATTCAGGAAAAAAAATCAAATAGTCTTGAGTAATCATCACTTAACTTTCTTTGTATTTAATAATAATTTTCAATAAACAGGTTTCTTGTTATGTTTGTAACATTATTGTTGTTGTATATTTTCTTTCATTTGTCATCTACATAATCATGAGCCCGAGAACCTGTAACATAACATCAAGTTTAAGTTTTCTTACCTACAACATACACAGTATCTAGTGTATGTATGACGATTTAGACTAAACATACATACCATGTTCCAAAGGATCATTAAATTCAATAGCCAAATTGTGCAGCACTGCACATGCAACCATTTTGTTTTTATTGTAGTAAGAGATCCTCGCATTACCTCCAACAATATGCGAAATCTTTGTTTTAGTAATCCAAAACATATTTCTACTGGGTTCCCCATTTTATCCCGAAAGCCGTTTTACCGATTATCATTTCAACGAAAACTATTAACCGATCACTCAATTGAACGATGCCTTATTTGTACGAAACTTTAATTTACCGATGTAACGATTCACCGAAAAACCAATTACCGAAGTTCATTTCAGCGACCATACAAATAACCGACACATTATTTAACCGATGTATCATTTCACCGAATTTTATGAATATTTAGGTCAACGCTTCGGCGGCCGAGTGGTGAAGTGCTTGGCTCGATATCCGGAGGTCCCGGTTTCAAATTCCCATGTCGGACAAAGTGCGTTTCGAATTTGAGGAGTGTCCGTTCAAAACTAGCTATTTACGTTTCGTGCTGGTTCCCTTTTTTTTTTAATTTGTTCTCTCAGACTTGAATTTCTTGAATTTCGGAAATGAATTTGATCAAAACTTGCCGTTTACAGGCTAAAACACAATTTAAAAATATCAAATTTGCTCAAAACTTGCTATTTACAAAATAAAATATATTATTTTTTATGACTATTAAGTTTCCGATGATAATGGTCTATTTACTGTATTATTTCAGTGACTTTATTGAGATTTTGAACAAAAGTGTCCAACTACTGCGTGTCAGGATATTACGAAGTTAGAGACTGTAACGGGAAAGATATTATAAACTTAGCTGCATGGTTGGATACCTTGGCCATCTTAACGTACCGCACTCTAAGAAAATTTACTGTCATTGTCAATGTCATAAGTCAAACAAAATTTAAGTAACGTCTGTCTGAAGTTTTTAAACATTTTTAAACTTTGTGTTGGTCGCCGCTAGAAGTATAGACTTTTATCGTTTTTTTATTGTTTTATCATTAGAAAAATGGAAGGAGATATTGTTGAAAATATTAATAGCGGAAGTCGCAAGAAAAAGCGTGTAGTTAGTACTTCCAAACGCAAAGTATACGTGGATAAAGATCCTTTGGGGATTAATTTTCAGAAACCATGCAATCACAAATGCAACAGCAATTTTAAATGCTCATCTGTTACAATTGACCAAGTGCTGCAAAATAGAAAACTTTTATATAAGTCTACGAACAAGATTGACCAAGACATATACTTGACTCGCCTACTCACTCCTCACGAACCACAACGAAGAGGAAACTATGTGCCAAAGCCTACAGGAAAGAAAGTTAACCGTACTGTTAGTGCTGTCTTTTATGTATACAAGAAGAAAAAACATGTGTGTGTTTGCAAAGAATTCTTCTTAGCAACATTCAACATATCAAAGGCTCGAGTAAATATTATAAATCGAACATTAAATGCAGGGAATACACCTGCTGAAAATAGAGGCGGTGATCGAAAATCATCTAAATCGGTGGAAAAGAAAAACCGTGTTCGAGAATTTCTTAATAAGCTACCAGCAGTGGAGTCACATTACAATCGCAAGAAAAGCAAGCGTGTTTATCTTTCCTCCGAGTGGAATGTTAAAAAGATATTTCAAGCTTATAATAATGCTGTACCACAAAACTTGAAGGTGTCACGCACTATGTTTTATGCTATCTTCAATGATTTTAACATAGGTTTCTCTTCGCCAGCATCTGACGTATGTACGTAATAATAAAATAAAAATTGAAAAAGACCCCTTAAAGAAACAAGTAGCAATTACTGAAAAGAGGGTACATAAGCTGCGTGCTAAATGTTTCTATTCTCTCATGAAAACTGAAGTTCCAAATTCCAAATCTTTTTGTTTCGACTTACAACAACAACAACCGCTCCCCAAAAATCCCATACAAGAGGCGTTTTACAGCAGACAGATTTCTTTATATGATTTTTGTGTTATGCCAGTTGACAAAAGCAGACCTTTCCTCTACATCTGGGATGAAACTGAGGCAGGCAGAGGCTCAGTTGAGATTGGCTCTGCTTTATATGATTTTTTATGTCACCAGTTTCCAGAAGATACTGTAGAGCATAACTGTAACCTAGTCAGGTTATTCTGTGACGGCTGTGGTGGCCAGAATAAGAATAGCTACCTAATTCACATGCTGATGTTCTGGCTAGCCCGCAAAGCTGCTCAAAATATAAACAAAGTTCATCTAACTTTCCCTGTTCGTGGCCATTCATTTTTACCTGCTGACCGAGTTTTTGGCAGGATCGAGAAAGAATTAAAAAAACAGACGGTGATGACTACGAAACAACAGTATACAGAAGTTTTTTCAAGGCATGGAGAAGTGAAAATTATTAACCAGGATTGGAAACTTGTAGATTTGAAAAGTTTGGAGGGTTCGCTTAAAAAAATTAATCAACTTCAATCACTAAAAAGAATTGAACTACAGAAAAAAAGAGACAATTCAGTAGATGTTAAAATCAGAGGGTTACAAAACTACAGATTCGAAGAAAATGAAACTTTTAGCACTTTGCTTAAAAGAGGTAAACGTTTTCCTTTGGAAATGCCAGAAATGGCCTTGAATGAATGTGGACTTTCTTCCGAAAAAAAAAAAGAGATGTAACCAATCTTTTATTGAAACAGTTTGGTGACGAATGGCAGAAACTGCCAGAATTAGTTTGGTACAAAAAGTTACTACTGAATGAATTCAATACTATCGAAACTGTTGATGTTGGTGATCATGAACCACATGACCATGGAGATGAAGGCTGTGTCTGCTTAGAATGTGACATTGGAGAGCTTAGAGCAGGGATGCACAGACTACGGCCCGCGGGCCGCATGCGGCCCGCCGGTCGAATACTGGTGGCCCGCCGACAGCAAAAATAATACTCTCGTACATTCGAAAATATTGAGTTCTATTCCAGAATAAAACCAATAACAAATGTTCGAAAAGTAATTTGAATCTCGCGCGCGCGCTCTATCAATCTTATCGGTGCGCCGTGCATGCGTCGGTAACAGCGGTCGGTAATGTTCGTGCTGATCTCGGTTAAATTCGTTTTCTTGAGGAAGCGCGCCGCGTTATACTGTTCGAGCGAGCGAGATAGCAATAGTCCCAAATTCCCGATAGCTCGCGTAGGTAGATACACGAAGCTTCCAGAGTCGGTTTCGAGATTTCTCCAGACAGTTTTCGACTCTATGCGCGTGGTATAAAAGCCACGCTAACCGCAGCGACCGACGGTTCGGTTTTAATTTGAGTAAAGTGTCGTTAGTTCTAGTGTAGATTTTAACTCGACTAGCCGGTGTCATAATTATAATATATTTTGATCCACATTCAACGTAGATTTCCCGTCAAGTGCCGTGTATAATTGTGTTGTGAAATCGTAAGTAAAACTGTTATTAATTTTATCTACATATTTTATCAATTATTTTTGGTAATTAATTAGGAACTGTAATTGGTAGACATGGGCGTTTTCGTTATATCACCAAAACCGTTATGTAACCGATATGAAGTTTTCATATCGATATGGATAACCGTTTTTAGATATCGATATCAGTAGGTACAGTTTACTAACGTTGCGTGCGTTAATGCGTTGTGTCTTGTTATTAGTTACGGCAAACCAACAACAAACGATAACGCGCATATTTGTCGAGTTATTTAAATAGATATGTAACACAGATCGCGCTCGCTCAGTTAGTTTATGGCGATTTCCCTTCATGCTTTACTAGGTTTAGGACTAACAGAAAAGCTTTGTAAGTTTGTATTTTTAAAAGTGCAATACTTGAGTAAAGTTAAGTAGAAAGATAAAAGGAAACTTATTATTAACAAATGTTACTTTTCTGGCGCATTTAAAAATCGTCATATTTACAATGATTTTTCATGTACAATATTTACATTTTTTTTAATATACAATATTAACAGTTTTTTAGTATACAATATTTAAAGACTTTTTATTTTAAATCTGTCTTCTTGGATAAGGACAGATTAGCATTTAAAAATGCAAGCTGTTGTACTTTTTTTGATTTCAAGCGACATCTCTTTTCATTGATTATTAGCCCTGTCTTAGAAAAGAGTCGCTCACAGGGAACTGAAGTTGCGACTATGTTGCACTTAGTTCGGTACAGGTCCGATAAGTGTGGGTAAATAATTTTATGGTCTCTCCACCACTGCGAGGTCAAGAGCGCATCAAAACTATTACCAAAAAACTCTTTCAAACAAATCACATTTTTAGCTCTGCTCTAGGTACTAAAACTAATTTCTCAAGCATTGAACCAAATAAACACAAATTTGCTTCATCTCTTTTACACCGCTATAAGAAGACAGAGACCAAGCAAATGACCTCATATTCGCTTCATCCATCTCTTTTACACCGCTCTTTAGTAAGAAAGAGAAGAAACGAATATCAATCCATTCAGTTGTGTGCACGGTTTTGCGTTTTGGTTATATCGTTTGCAGTTTTCATAACGTAGGTATTCTCGCGCGTGTTTTGATATCGTCTCGATAATATAGATATCCTAGTTTTTGTAATATCGGTAATGTGCAACCGTCATATCGATATGATACGATATGAAACTCATATCGGTTATTAGTTACGTTTTGATATATCGAACTCATGCCTAGTAATTGGTTTTAGGTGCTGTGGTAATCCTAGTCAGGATTAAAACGCAACATGGACATGCCAGGAACTAGTAAAAAACGTAAGGTTAAAGATGAAAATCGGCAGTTTCAAGAAATTTGGACTGAGAAATACTTTTTTGTATGGTCGCATAACAAAGTCGTTTGTTTAATTTGCAAGAATTCTGTTGCGATTGCAAAGGAATATAATGTAAAAAGGCACTATGAAACGCAGCATCCTACTTTTACGAAGTTTACAGGCGAATTAAGAAAGCAAAAAGTTTTGTCTTTAAAACGGGAGCTTATTGGTCAACAAGCTATGTTTACAAAACCCATTCAAGATACAGAAACAGCTACAGAAGTTAGTTATGAAATTTCTCGAATGATAGCAAAGCGGAGTCGCCCCTTCAATGATGGGGATTTTGTAAAAGAATGCATAGAAATTGCCGCTAAGAAAATGTGTCCAGAAGCAGCAAAAAAGTTTGAGAAAATTCAACTGAATCGTATGACCATCCAAAGACGAATTATGTCTTTGTCAGATAATATTGCGGAACAATTAAATGAAAAAACTAAGATAATTGATTTTTTTTCATTAGCACTCGACGAATCCACTGATATTAGTTCCACAGCTCAACTTCTTATATTCATACGAGGTGTTACTCAAGATTTTGAAGTCTTCGAAGAGTTATTAGGAATGTGTTCATTGAAAGGTCAAACCAGAGGAGTTGATATACTCAATGTACTTTTGGACGAGTGTTCAAAAACTGATTTGGACTTATCGAAATTATCGGGAGTTTCGACTGACGGTGCTCCTTCGATGATTGGTGTCAATTCTGGGCTAGTTACTTTGTTGAAAAAGCATTTGCAAGAAAAAAACTTAAACGCTGAAGATCTCATGCAGTTTCACTGCATTATACACCAAGAAGCCCTCTGTTCTAAAAAAATTGAATTTGAAAATGTCATGAAAGTGGTAGTTTCGACTGTGAATTTCATAAAATCACGAGGACTCAATCACAGGCAATTCAAACAATTCCTTGATGACATTGAATGCGAACATGGAGATTTACTGTATTATACAGAAGTAAGGTGGCTAAGTCGTGGATTGACACTGGAACGATTTTTAAATTTAATAGAAGAAATTGATATTTTTCTGGCGGAAAAGCAAAGGGACGTCCCGGAACTTAAAAGTCCTGATTGGTTGTGTGATTTGGCTTTTTTAGTTGACATTACAAATCATTTGAATGTCTTGAACACACGGCTTCAAGGCAAAAATCAACTGATATCCCAGCTCTACGCACATGTATCATCCTTTCAATGCAAGCTGACACTTTTCAGATCGCAATTGAATTCTGGAAATTACAATCATTTTCCGAATTATAAGAAAATGGCTGAAAAATTCAAAAAAACTGCTATTAATTTCAGTTATGTAAAAAAGCTAGATATTTTGATTCAATCTTTTCAAGACAGATTTTCGGAGTTTAAAACAGTGAAACCTCTGTTGGACATATTTAGCAATCCTTTCACGATTTCAGTTGAAAATGCGCCAGAGTTAATGCAGTTAGAAATTATCGACATTCAGAACGACCAAGATTTACGCAACAAATTCAACGAAGGAGACTTGCTGAACTTTTACCGCTGCATTGATAAAAATACGTACAAAGAGTTGCGCATAAACGCTCTGAAATGTGCAAGCTGGTTCTACCTATATATGTGAACAAACCTTTTCAATCCTAAATAATAATAAAACAAAAAATCGAAACCGCCTTGCAAATGAAAGTTTGGAAGCAGTTTTACGTGTTGCTACAAGTAAATTTGAGCCAAATATAAAAAAGATTGTAAGCACTATGCAGTGCCACGCTTCAAATTAATAAATTCTTTTTCAATTTGAATACATTATTATCAATTTTTCATTGTCTTTAATTACCTATACTTCTGGTGGCCCACCATCAGTTCATAATTTGCCCGAGTGGCCCCTAGTCTTAATAAGTCTGTGCATCCATGGCTTAGAGTGTAGTTTGAGTATTATGTAATGGATATTAATAAAAATAGTTGATTTTATTTATTTTATTTTATTCTAAAATGCAATTATTTCAATATAACATTTCTATCAAAATTAGATATTTACAAATGTTTTTTATCAAACTAGTCTATTTACCAATTGAGTCAAAACTAAAGTGTCTATTTACTACCATCTGCATCAAAAGTGTCTATTTACATACTTCTTAATTTTTTTTTAAATATATAAATAAAGTATTTAAATAAAAATGGTGATAAAGATAACTAGCCAACTAAACCTCACACAACATACCACTCAAAATTAATCTATTTATTGGACTTTTTAAATTATTCATTTTTGGCATTTCCTCTAAAGTTTGTTCTTATGTAATTAGCTACTTTACAGACACTCCTCATTTGTCAAAGAATTAAAGCAAATTATAACAATTTTATTAAAATATATATATATATATATATATATATATATTTAGTTTATGACACCATTAAAAAAATATGATGTCATAAACGAAATAATTTATTTTTAACTAAATTGTCATTATTTTCTTAAATTCTTTCTTCGTTTTCTCATTAAAAAAATAGTAACATTGAATTTAAAAGGCATTTGATATATCCCACTTTTATTAATTTAATATAATTATGAGTGATAAACGTTTCACTAGCTGAGCCTCAGACCTAAAAAAAGGAAAGTACAGCCTGTACACTGTCCTACTATAAAGGTAAAAGCCTCCATCTTTGAAATCAAGTCTTCGCTACAATAGGCTAGTTGACTAAATTTCAAAATCATATTGAAACGGTACCTGTTTGTCAAACATCTGTATCGTTCGAGGCTTGTTCCAGCTTGTTCTTTAGAAATGTCACAAGAATAAATAAAATTTGGCACGGCGTGAGTTAGGATGTGGGCGAGGGCGAAAGGCTTTTTAAAAAGCTTATTTATAAACAGATAAGAAGGTGTTGATGCTCGGAGGAGCTGGTTAAGACTGACTTTATTTAATCTTGTATTACAATATATAGTATACTTAATGTTCTTGTTTACATGACAAAAGGTTATCTAATTAATGCTGTACATGAATTAGGTCGTTAGCAATCATGGTCATAACAATGGTGTTGATTGTCCTCGTTTCCTGCTACGTGTTATCTTCATGGCTGCTTCCTGGTACGTGATGTCTTATCGTGCTATGTGGGTGGTTTACACCTACATAACTCCTCCCCTCTTAAGAGAAAGGCGCGTCGTAGATTGAAGCGGCTTGAGAACAACTTCTTCGCCGTCTTCTGGCGTGATACTCCTGGTCTTGGTTCTTCGAAGCCACCAGAATTTGTATGCTGCCGTCGTTAATGCTGCTATGATGATTATTATGTATAATAGTATGGATGACCAGCTGGGTGAGGTTGTTATCCATGACACTTTTTCTGGGGGTGCTATTTCTTTTGACCTTTGTAGTAGTTTATTTAGATCATCTAATTCGATTGTTTCTAGGTTTACTGCGATTGCAGATGGGTTTGGTGTTTTATATGCGCGTGGCAGTGGAATCGATTCCTTTATGTTAATGTATTTCTGATGTGTTGTTAGGTATCTATCTGCGATTTGAATGGTGCATCTATTGTCTATTGTGATTAAATAAACACCTTTAATTCGCTGATACTGGACATCGTTTCCGCATGTTGTTTTCGCTACTTCTTCTTGCTTTATCATCGCAATCCAGCTATTATCTTGAATTTGTTGAATTAGGTTATTTCTGTAATTTGCTAGTATGTATGTGCAGTTATGTGGTTCTTGGTGCTGTATAAGTTGTGCTATGCAATCGTTGGATTGCTGCAGTTTTTGCCATTCTAGATGTTTACAGATGACGTCTTTGTCGGTGATCTTCAAACATGGTTCGTGGGGGTAAGCAAACTCGTCATTTCCCAAGATAAGGTAAGGGTTTTGTGGAATTAGGATAGTGTTGTTGTTATTGGGGATGGGGTAAAGGTGTAGGAGGTTATATGGGTGTTCTGTTACTAGTGGTATCTCCAATATGAAGTTAAGTGTTTCATTAGTACCATATGCTTTTACTGTAATTGCCTTTTCCAATAAGTGTATATTTTTTAACTTAGGTGAGTAGGGCAATCTTAAGTTTAATTGGTTTTGTATATAATTTAATTCTTCTATGAGGTAGCTTGGGTCTATTATACTAGGGTGTAGTTTGTTTAAGTGCGAAAATGTAATTGCATCTTCTAACATATACAATCTATTGTAGAGCTGTTGGAACGATCTTCCTATTTCACTGTATATACTTGTTATTTCATTTCTTTTTTCTAATGAATTTGTTACTTTTGAGATTTTATTAATAGCTAAAGCTATTAATTCTTGATTTGATTTTATTTGTTTAAGTTTAGTTTCGTATTCCTGCGTGAAATCTTTAACTAGTCCTATCGTGTTCTGTTGGCTATTTGCATTATTGTTTACTACTGTTTTAAGTGTTTTAATTTCGCTCTCAAATTTTGCTGCGTCTTCCTGATCTAGATTTCCTGTAATTGATTTTATTATTGAGCCTAATCCGTTTATTAATCCTCTTTTTTGTCTGTAACTTTTTCTAAGACCTATTCTTTCTAATCCTAAATATTCTAGTTTACTTTCTACTGTATCGATTAAATATTCTATTTGCTTGTGTGTTGACAAGTCCTTTATTGTATTATTTTCTTTAAGTTTTATTGTGAAGTAATTACTACATATTTCTATGTATATTTCTCGTAGTTGTGTAATATTATAGATGACTATGAGGTGATATGTGTCTAGTTGATATTGGGCCTTCGCTTCGGTTAGCACTAAAATTCCATTGTGGTTGTCTATTGGCTCAATGATCGCTGTTGCTGTGGTGAGGTGGCATATGATGGTGATGCAGGCGATGGTGTTCCTGAAACATTTTCAGGACGCCTTAGTAAGCGGAAGTGTACTCTGATAGTTTTCGCGTTAATATGTTTTCCTACTATCTCTGCTATTTGTTCTGGGTGTATTCGGACTATTGTGTATGGTCCTAGGTATCTGGGTTCCTGCTTATTAGACCTTGCTGTTTTTGCTACCTGTTTATACACCTTGTCTCCTACTTTGAAGTTGGGTGTTTCTGTATTTAAGTTGTTTTTATCTATTACTACTTGTTTGTTTTTTGATAATTTTGAATTCACTAGTTTTTGTATGTTTTCCATAATTTGTTTGTGTTTAATTACATATTCCTGATAAAATTCTTGTGGGAAATGTAGTTCCAGTGGGTTTCTGCTACTTGTGTGTCCGTATAATAATTCGAAAGGAGTAAATCCTGTAGCTGAGTGTATTGTGTTATTGTATGCTATTATTGCGTATTTCATGAGGTTAGATGGTTCATCTTTATCTGTGATACGTTGAATTCTAATTATTTCTGCAAGTGTTGAATGTAATCGTTCTATAGGTGAATTTGAGTTAGGGTTATATGGTGTTGTAAAATGTATATGTATGTTGTGCATTGCACAAATTTCTGTTATAACTTCATTGTCGAATTTTGTGTCTGAGTCAGTTGTTATTTTTATTGGAATTCCTATTGTAGAGAAGATACTTAATAGGGCTTCGGCTATGTGTATGCTTGTAGCGGCCACAAGTGGTATTGCTTGTGCATATTTTGTGAAATTGTCAATTATTGTTAAAAATGTTGTACCTCCGCTACTGTATAAATCCATGTACATATGTTCCATGGGTTTATGTGGTGTTTCTGTGAGTGATAATGGTAGTTTTAAGGGATTACGTTCGTATTTGCTTTTTAAGCATTTTTCACATTTGTTTATATATTTTTGTATTGATAGTAGCATGTTTGGCCAATGATAATTTTTGTGTATTTGCTTATAGGTCTCTTGTATCCCTCTGTGAATTGTTTTACCTTCGTGATATTTTTTTATTAATTCTTTTTGTTCGTTAATGTTTTCTATTAGTGTCGCTCTATTTAAGCAACGGATTAGTTTAGGACCACGGTCATTGAACGTTGTTTTATATATTTTACAAAAGAGTGCGTAGTAATCTTCATGATGGAAGTAACAATGAAATATTCTGTCTGGGATTGTGTGTTCTAATAGGAATAATTTTATTTGTTCCAAAGTGTTATTGATGGGTATAAAAACGTCTTTTATTATTATTCTTCCTTTGGATCTGTCCTCGACTATGTACTGATTTCCCGGTGTTTTTCTAATATGTAACTGTTTTAATTGTCTGTCTATTGCGTCTTGTATCTCTGGTATTTGTTCAGTTTCTTTGTTGTTCCTAGTATCGATATCTTCGTTAATGGGTACCTCGGGTGTGGGCGGTATGTCGGGTGTTATGGGCATGTCTAGTAAAGTACGTATATCTATATTTTCTAGGTCTAACTGTTCTTCTGATGTACTAGGTTGTTGTTCGCTTATTTCATTATTGTAAATTATTTTTACACGAGATAATGCATCAGCATTGGTGTTTAGTTTACCTTTTTTATATTGCACTTCATATTCGTATTCTGCTAATTTTAATCGCCATCGTGTTAATTTTGAATTTGGGTCTTTTAGGGACATTATCCAAGTTAATGGTCTGTGGTCTGTGTAGATTGTGAATTTTTTTCCATATAGGTATGGGCGGAAATATTTTATGGCCCATACTATTCCTAACAACTCTTTTTCTATTGTAGAGTATCTTTGTTCTGTTTCTGATAATGTGCGTGATGCGTAAGCTACAGGTTTGTCTGATCCTAGTGTTCCCTGTGATAGTATTGCGCCTAATGCCACGTCTGATGCGTCTGTTGTTAATATGAATGGTTTTTCGAAATCTGGATATTGTAGAATTGGTGCATTGATTAATATTTCTTTACATTTTTCAAATGACTCTATATATTCTGTTGTTAACTCCACTTTGTTGCCTTTTTTTAAGCATTTTGTTAGTGGTTTTGTTAACTTAGCGAAGTCCTGTATAAATTTTCTATAGTAGCCCACTAGGCCTAAGAATGATTTAATTTCTTTTTGTGTTTTAGGTATTGGGAACTTTTTTATTGCTATTATTTTGTCTTGATTAGGTTTAAGGCCTTTTTCTGTTAATGTATGTCCTAAAAATTTGACTTCTTTTTGCAGGAATTCCGACTTATCTAATTGTATCTTTAGATTATTTATTCTGAACCTATTAAAAACTTGTTTGCATTTATTTATATGTTCCTCTAGTGAAGACGAGTAGATGATTACGTCATCAAGGTAAGTCAATACGTTATCTATACCTCTTAGTACTGAGTCCATTAATCTTTGAAATGTACTTGGTGCATTTTTCAGGCCAAATGGCATTCTAAGAAATTCGTAATGTCCTCTGTCTATAGTAAACGCTGTTTTTTCTATATCGTTTGAATGCATCTCTACCTGGTGGTAGCCTGAGGCTAAGTCTATTGTCGTGAAGTATTGTGCGCGTCCTAATTTATCTAGAATGTCATCTATGTTTGGTAATGGGTATTTATCCTCAATTGTCTTGTCGTTCAGTTTTCTGTAATCTATTACTAAACGCCACTTTTGTTGTCCGGAGGCATCTGCCTTTTTTGGAACTATGTGTACTGGGCATGACCAAGGGGAACTACTTTCCTTTATTATGTTTTGTTCTAGTAGTTTGTCAATTTGTTTTTTTATTTCTTCCTTTTGTTTAGGTGCTTGTCTATAATTTCTTACGAATATTGGTTTTTCATCAGTTAAACGTAAGCTGTGTTTAACTTCGTGTGTGAAAGTTAATGGGATTTGTTCGCAATGAAATATATCTCTGTAGTTATAGCAAAGTTTTCTTATGTTTCTTTTTTCTTCGGGATTCATGTGATCTGTTCTTAATCTATTTAGGTTTTCTTTCAGGTAATTTTCTGTTTTTTTATTCACTGATATGTTATTTATGGATACTATGTTTGATAAGTTTGTCTGTTTTAGTTTTGTTAGATTTAATTGGCAACTATTTTTTAATTTAATTGTATTATTTGAATTATTTATTACTGATGTTGTCAAGTTTCCGTTTTTTACTGTAACTAAAGCTGCTGGGAAGTGAAGACCGTCTTGTGTTATTTTTTCGGTCAATAGGTATTCGCCTTCGTTATTATTACAAAGTAAACTGATTATTTGTTCTGATTTGGGTTTAATGGTGCTATATGATTTAATGTCATCCCTGATTGGTATTTGTGTCTTGTCTGTGCATAACATCATATTCTTAATATCTAATTTACATTTTAATGGTATTAAAAAATCTAATCCTAATAAACCTCTAAAATCAGTGTCAAAATCGAATAGTAAAAATTTATGAGTTATTGTTCTCTTAAATAAGCTATGTGGAAGTGTGATAATTGCTACTTTGTCGTGTTTAGAAGTTGCGTGTGCTGTTTTTATATAGTGTGTTTGTTCTCTTATTTCGCAATTAATGTTTTTGTTTTTTACTATATTAGGGTGAATTAGTGATTGTGAGGCACCTGTATCGAGTAAGAATCTGCCTCCTAACTCGCTGATATATATGTAAGGTAAGCGGTTATAATTCTGTACGTTATTCATGTAAACTATGTTATAAGGTTTTCGAAATTGTCGGTGAGAAAATTTTCGTCATCATTTACATCTTCATTATTTTCGGGATTATCTATTTCCTCATTTATTGAATCATCTTCTTGATCCAATGTTTGAAAGTGGAAATTTTTATTTGATTGGTTTGGTGAAGGTTTCTTATTATATTGTTCCTTCCTATTCTGAGCTATGAATTTGGTCTGAGTGTTTGTATTAAAGTTAGGTTTCTGGTAAGGAGGTTTATTATTGATTTGTAGGGCCCTCCTATTCCTAAGTTTAACCTCTTCTTGTTTCGCGATTGTTACTGCTTGTTCCAAATTTTCAACGTGTTGTAATTTTATGAATATTGCAGTCATTGGGTTTATCTTTTCTAAAAATACATTAAGCGCCATTTGCCGATAAAATTCTCTTTTGTTGGGATCAGATAGTATAAGTGTACTTTCTAAAGCCCTTATTTTTTCTGAAAAAATATCTAAGTTATTATCTTTGTTCAGGCGCATTAATTCCTGTATTAATTGAATTTCATTACGGAATTCGCCAAATCTATTTTTTAACGTCGCTTTTATCTCGGACCAGGTTTTTGCACCTGTTCCTTCTGAGAGCGCCTCAACAGCTTTACCGGTAAGTTTGTTTCTTATTAAACAAGCTACACTGGGGTCGTCCCCATTCGTGATTAAATTTAGTGCGTTTTCTACGCCTTCTAAATAGAATGCTAATGTTCTTTTGTTGCCATCGTATGATGGTAACAATATAGAGAGGGTACTATAGTCAATTGCAATAGTTTTTTCCTCGACTGTGCTAATGTCTAATTTCTTTTCGTTGGCCATTTTTATCCTCAGATTAGAAATACCACAATTAACACAACAAAATATAGGTTACACAAGGTTAGTGTGAAAGGACTCTTGGTAGTAAACAGAGTTTTATGCTTACCACTTGAGCATTATCGATGATAGATTGAGTCTTCTGTTTGATATCTGCTGCCGACGACCACTGTAGATTCTTGACCCGCGTTACGAAGTCGAGCTCACTGATTCGAACTTGATTCGCTTATGAACGCGTGGTTTACCGACTGCGCCAGTTAGGATGTGGGCGAGGGCGAAAGGCTTTTTAAAAAGCTTATTTATAAACAGATAAGAAGGTGTTGATGCTCGGAGGAGCTGGTTAAGACTGACTTTATTTAATCTTGTATTACAATATATAGTATACTTAATGTTCTTGTTTACATGACAAAAGGTTATCTAATTAATGCTGTACATGAATTAGGTCGTTAGCAATCATGGTCATAACAATGGTGTTGATTGTCCTCGTTTCCTGCTACGTGTTATCTTCATGGCTGCTTCCTGGTACGTGATGTCTTATCGTGCTATGTGGGTGGTTTACACCTACATAACTCGTGACGTCACAACTTTTGATTGGCGTTTAATGTCATGTGACTGAATGCGTATTATTGTCGATTTTTTTCCTAATTTTTTATACTTAATTTTAGATATTTTGTTTCTATAAATCATAATTGATTATTAGAAATGCCAATCCACCCGATTTATTCTTCGTAGACACAGGCCTATTGATGGGTATTGGCTTAATCACCACCCTTGTCAAATGCGGGTTAGTGATCAATCACAATTAACCTGGGCTATAGTAGGGGAAATAAGCAACTAAACCTTGCACTTTTGTCTCAGAAGACGCCACTTGGCACGATTGTTCTCTAGGTCATTCTGAGCTGATTTAGCCCGGTAGCCACGGAATTACCCCCCACTGGTGGGCACCAGGGGGGAAGGAATTATTTGTCTCCCGCGTTGCACTCGGTGCATAGTTCTTCTCCACTTATAGCTACTAGGGCAAGTTTGGTATCGTTTTCGTATAATTTAGAGATAAGGAATCTATTTCTGAAACAAACATTTTAACCCGTCATAGTAAAAAAAAGAAAAATTAATAAAAACGTAAAAATAAAAAATAAAAAATTTAAATCGCTCTTTTACAGCGATACCACATAGATTTTTGGTAAATAAAAAATATGATGTTATAGCCTATTTCATTGTGAACCTTAAAAGTATTACTCAAATGCATGTTTTAAAACAAAAAGTTCGTAAAAAAAATATTTTCATGACTTACGCAACCTTGATTTCTCTTGTTCGATGGAATTTGACATGGGATGATTACACTTTCGCATTCAAATCTCACTATAAATCGTCAATATGAAATTATATTTGTAAAAAGAAGCTACCGCCGTGTTAGGAATGTATATACTGAGAAGAACCGTAAAGTTACTTTTTTCAATTGCCCCATAGTTATTTTGTCAAAGCTTATCTCTAAGTCATACAGTTAGCTCTTTCAGACATAGGTAAATTCATTTTTTATTTGCAAAATGAAGATTGCTCCTCATGTATTTGTACTCATACATGAACCGCCGCACCCGCACAAATCTGTACACTTTAATTGTATTTTGGTACAGTTGCATCTGTTTTTTTCCGCAGGTCATTTTGCACTTGCATCTTATCAGTTCCAAACATGCTTTATCAGCGAGGGGTAATGTGGACCAAACAGGGTTCCAAGTTTGGTTTTATTTGTACCATCTACACTTAGGACATGCTGAGTTAAAGCGTCTCGTGTCGGCGGCAAATTTACATTGTTCCTGAACAATTGCAGCAAAAAAATTAACACCAGTAATCTGGGTATCGGTGGCAGCAACTAGAAGACCCCAGTCTATGTAACAGAGCACCTGACTTCGGAAACTAAATTGTTGCATTCGGCGATTCGTCGAACTGCCCCCTGGCAGTGCGACGAATATAAGATATATATTATAAAATAAGGATTATTTTTTGCTAGCTCCCTAGCTAAAGTATAAAGGACATATTTTTTTTACTATGGGGGTTGGTACTAAATTCCAAAGTCATTTAACTTGACGCCAATGTATAAATACTTGAAGAATGTATTATTAGCAACATATTTATGACCGTTTTAATTATTGAAAGACCTCTGTTTTTTTGTATAAATCAAAAACAAACATTGATTTCTACTCGAAAATAGCAACATTAAATTCGGATTGTGACACTTTAAGTTATTAACCTCTCGTCTGTGGAGTGGCTCAATTGAGCCACAATTTTTCGTGCCCGTGTCTGTGGGCTGGCTCAATTGAGCCACGCCACAGACTGCGAAAATGGGTGTCATATTTCGGCTCTATGCTCCTTTGTTTTTTATTTGTTAGTGACATGCCGTACATATTTGGAATCACCATGAACTAGGCTCCATGATTCAAAAGTTCCTTTGTAGCGTCCCGAGGGAAAAAAATAAAATATTGTCGTTTGAAACGTAGGGTTGTTTTAGCGCGTATATTGAAATCGGAATAATCGATTTATTATCGAGTTGATAGTATTATGAGCTGTATTATGTTATAACATGCTTTTTAATGCTTATGGTATGCTTTATTTCAATAACATACGTTATTTCCTTATATTTTATTTTTATTTTATTAGGAAAAAAAAAAGTTTAAAAAAAAAAAAATCATATCTTTATTCTTACAATATTTTAGGTATTGGGAATGGTTTTATTAGATTAAGGAACTAATGCAGAGTTACTAGTTCTCATATAAAGGCTTAATAATGAAACGAACGTACGTTTTGCAACGTTTTTCGCGGTAGGTAGCTAAAAAAACCCCTGTCTGTGGAGATGGCTCAATTGAGCCACACAGACTAGGGGTCGCGGCAATACCGGCTCTCACACAAAAGTGACAGTTGTTTGATATTTTATATGTCAATACGCATCGTAGTAGACATAGATAATACAGACTGGTATAGATAAGCAACTCTCTGCCAAGTGAGCTTAAGTAAGGGGGCGCCGATAGCTAGATGGCGCTGTTCCCAAACCCCCGCGATATACCTAGGTATGAACCTTTTAATTTATATTTTAAAATATACAACCAGACCAAAATGTCTGTAGACCTCGCTATAAAATACGTGTTATTTTTAGTTAGCTTTATGAAAACTTTTAAAGTTGTGTTTATTATTACAGTAACACAATTTAATGTAAGCAAAAAAAAAACGCGTATTTAGTTAAGTCTTTAGACATTTTGGTCGTGTTGTACGAAAATGTTAGTTGGATAGGTAATTTCGGAAAACAGCTTTATTTAATACAAAGAATATCACACAAACTATTAAACAAACCCTTTTCTTTATTGCAAATAATGCTGTTTCCGGCGCCGGCGATACAAAAACATGTCTGTTATATAAGTACATTTTTTATTTATTTTTATGTGTATTATAATAATTTAAAGCTTGCACTTTGATTGAATCATTTTGATCGAATTTACAGATTTTGCCACTCAATATTCTGTTAATCCCCGTGCACCAACTATTAACAATAAAGTTTATTGCTAGATTAATTATAAAATCAATCAAATCAGCTTTATGAGTTTTACACCTAATAACTGATTCGAAATCACATCGACATTTAACAAAAAAAGTAATTTTATCCATAAAGGTTTGTGTTTCGGGTGCTTGTCTTAAGAAGGTTATAATCATGTAATAAATTTCATTTAATAAATTAATGAAAGGGTCGCATGCATGAAATAAAGATTTCTTGGTGTAATCAATTTCGTAATTAAATGATTGTAAATCTTTTTCTGACCGCAATAAATCATTTGAACATTGTGTACAACTTTTATATTTCATCGATTTGCATTTTTTTTTATAATGTAGCCTGCCACATATTTTTTTGCTTCGACGTGCACCTTGTTGTTTGTGTCATTTCGTTTTGTTTCATTCATTGCAGTTATTAAATCATCGATGTTACATGCAAAATCTTTACTATTACTAGAATCAATTTTATTAGTCAATAAACACGTCAATGATTGAATTGATTGATTATCATCGTTTTCGCAATTTGCATTAATTGAATGAGCCGAATCAAAATTGTTTATTAATAAAGCTTTGAAGGCATTGATGAATTGCAGGCACGTGGGATTAATATTACGAATGTCATTGCTCCTGGTACAGCAAAAGAAGTTCTCAAGTGGATTTTGATTAAAATTTCTTGTAATAATGTTTCTTACTTTATATTTTTCATTTAGATATTTCCACATTACCATAAAAGTCCTTATGTTATGTATCCAGTTATGGAGAAAAGGTATTTTTTCATATTTTATTACTTCTGTCCCATCTGCTTTTTTTTAATAGTTTTAAAAACATCTCATCATGACCAATATGGCGGCTCTTCAGAGACAGGTTGACATCTTGGCTGCAGAGTGTGATGCATTGGAGATGAGAAGTAGGAGCAAGATGCTTCTACTACACGGTGTCACTCAGAAGCCAAATGAAGATCCGCTTACTGTTGTAACGGACATAGTGCGGGAATATCTGTCACTTCCTAATCTACAGCCAGAGGACCTCAGTCAGGCTCATCGTATGGGCGTTTCGTCTTCTGATCGTCCGCGCCCCATGCTCATTAAGTTTAAAAGCCGTCAATACCGTGATGCTGCATGGGCTGCAAAGGTTGGCCTCAAGGATTCTGGCATTACCCTCTTAGAATTCCTAACCAAGCGTCAGAATAAGCTCTTCTTGGAATGTCGTGAAAAACTTGGAATTGCGAATTGCTGGACTCGTGACGGGCGCATCATGGCAATTGGATTAGATGGTAAGAGGCAGGTGATTACTTGTCTTGTGGACTTAGACAAGTTATTGACTACCTTGCCTGCGAAACGCAAGAATACCGATGCTGTGCACTCCAGGAATCAGCCTCCAATGTCTCCAATCGTCAAGCAGATAACCTCAAGACGACAGAAAGCAGCGGCTATACCAAAGAAGAAGTGAGCACTTTCTATAATAATTGTTTCCGCTTTGCTATTCGTTTCCAGTATGTAGTACTGCTTTTTTGCTTTGGTTTTGTTATTATGATAAATAATTTTTGTGTTTGTTGCTTCTGCTGTAATTTGTCATGGTTATATTTAGTGGCGGGCGCTTCGGCTTTGAAGTAACATTGTTACAAATAGGTATTCACCACAATCTCTTTACTTCCATCTTCACGTTTTCTTTTTTGTTTCTCCGTCATAATTAATTATTCTAATGAAGTTATATTACGATTACCCAGTATCAATACTAATATTACTATTAAAAGGGTATCATACAATATTTTTACGAAATGTAACAACAGCTGACATTGACGTGACTAGACGACTGACGTTTTAGACCATAGTGTAAAAATTTTTGTTTTGCGTTCCGTTCTACGAATGGGTTTTATTAAGTTTTAAATATTAAGTATTGAATTGCCAGGAAGGATAGGGATTGAAAATGTTTGTTCTTTTTTGTTAGTGTATTTATGCGTTATCACTCCTTACTGTATATATGCGACCCGCCTTGCTGCTTGAATTGCTTTGTCTTTTTTATTTTTGTGCTTTGTAGTGTTTTGCTTTTATTTTTATTGCTTTTTTTATTTGTGTTTTGATATTATTACTTTTAAGATAAAATAAGATAAAGATAAAATATTCTTTATTGTACACCAAATTAAACTAAAAAGGACAAACAAGTAGGTGTATATTGGGCATTCTACCCCACCTTCGCTCGTTCGGGCTAATGCCCTCACTCACTGCGGTGAAGTAGAACGCCCAATATACATCACATTCATGACATGTGTTCATTGGTCATTGATTTCATTTCAATATTACTATTCGGAGATGTATAAATATAACTCAACAAGTTTCTACTGTGTGGTTGGAAGCCCCATGATAAGTAACTTCCTGCGAGCCCGTGGTAAGGTCACGCACCGATCTGAATCCTAACTGGTGTCGGCTGAGAGAACCGTGGTAAGTAATTCTCTGCGAGCCCATGGTAAGATCACGCACTGAGCACCATCTAACAGTTCGGTTGGAAGCCCCATGATAAGTAACTTCCTGCGAGCTCGTGGTAAGGTCACGCACCGATCTGAATCCTGACTGGTGTCGGCTGAGAGAACCGTGGTAAGTATTTCTCTGCGTGCACATGGTAAGATCACGCACCGAGCACCATCTAACAGTTCGGTTGGAAGCCCCATGATAAGTAACTTCCTGCGAGCCCGTGGTAAGGTCACGCACCGATCTGAATCCTAACTGGTGTCGGCTGAGAGAACCGTGGTAAGTATCTCTCTGCGAGCCCATGGTAAGATCACGCACCGAGCACCATCTGACAGTTCGGTTGGAAGCCCCATGATAAGTAACTTCCTGCTAGCCCGTGGTAAGGTCACGCACCGATCTGAATCGTAACTGGTGTCGGCTGAGAGAACCGTGGTAAGTATTTCTCTGCGTGCCCATGGTAAGATCACGCACCGAGCACCATCTAACAGTTCGGTTGGAAGCCCCATGATAAGTAACTTTCTGCGAGCCTGTGGTAAGGTCACGCACCGATCTGAATCCTAACTGGTGTCGGCTGAAAGAACCGTGGTAAGTATCTCTCTGCGAGCCCATGGTAAGATCACGCACCGAGCACCATCTGACAGTTCGGTTGGAAGCCCCATGATAAGTAACTTCCTGCTAGCCCGTGGTAAGGTCACGCACCGATCTGAATCCTAACTGGTGTCGGCTGAGAGAACCGTGGTAAGTATCTCTCTGCGAGCCCATGGTAAGATCACGCACCGAGCACCATCTAACAGTTCGGTTGGAAGCCCCATGATAAGTAACTTCCTGCGAGCCCGTGGTAAGGTCACGCACCGATCTGAATCATAACTGGTGTCGGCTGAGAGAACCGTGGTAAGTATCTCTCTGCGAGCCCATGGTAAGATCACGCACCGAGCACCCTAACAGTTCGGTTGGAAGCCCCATGATAAGTAACTTCCTGCGAGCCCGTGGTAAGGTCACGCACCGATCTGAATCCTAACTGGTGTCGGCTGAGAGAACCGTGGTAAGTATCTCTCTGCGAGCCCATGGTAAGATCACGCACCGAGCACCATCTAACAGTTCGGTTGGAAGCTCCATGATAAGTAACTTCCTGCGAGCCCGTGGTAAGGTCACGCACCGATCTGAATCCTAACTGGTGTCGGCTGAGAGAACCGTGGTAAGTATCTCTCTGCGAGCCCATGGTAAGATCACGCACCGAGCACCATCTAACAGTTCGGTTGGAAGCCCCATGATAAGTAACTTCCTGCGAGCCCGTGGTAAGGTCACGCACCGATCTGAATCCTAACTGGTGTCGGCTAAGAGAACCGTGGTAAGTATCTCTCTGCGAGCCCATGGTAAGATCACGCACTGAGCACCATCTAACAGTTCGGTTGGAAGCCCCATAATAAGTAACTTCCTGCGAGCCCGTGGTAAGGTCACGCACCGATCTGAATCCTAACCGGTGTCGGCTGAGAGAACCGTGGTAAGTATCTCTCCTAACCGGTGTCGGCTGAGAGAACCGTGGTAAGTATCTCTCTGCGAGCCCATGGTAAGATCACGCACCGAGCACCATCTAACAGTTCGGTTGGAAGCCCCATGATAAGTAACTTCCTGCGAGCCCGTGGTAAGGTCACGCACCGATCTGAATCCTAACTGGTGTCGGCTGAGAGAACCATGGTAAGTATCTCTCTGCGAGCCCATGGTAAGATCACGCACCGACCTACCTATTCAAACTTTGTTGAAGATTACCTTTTGCATAACCTTACCTACCTTACCTTACGTTTACCTTAGCTATCACAAACTTGTAAGTAAATAAGTTGGTGTTAGCTGTACCTTTACCTGAGAGTTTACCTTTACCTCAGCCACCACATAATATGGTAACTTACAAAATTTCCTCGATTACCTCATACCCAGGGAATATTTTGGGAAAACATTAAATTTTTGGGAAGGATTAGGTGGTTAGGAGGTTGTGTATTTGTTTATTATAATTTATTTTATACAAAAAGAAGCGGTTATATCCTTGTAGGTGTGGTCTTAAACAATTTTCTACAGAGCTCGCCAGTGGAAGAATCTAAAAATAAAAATAATGATTGTATTATTAAACATTATAATGTAAATGTCGAAAGATAAATAAAAAGTTAATAAAATTTAAGTTATCAGAAAATAAGAGTTGTAGTTTTAAAAGATTAATTAGAATAGACTGATGATGCTGATGGAAAAAAAAATGTCTGTAATTATTATTATTTATGTTTACTTACATTACATATAATTATGTAAACAGTCAAATATCTTCTTCTTCAGCGTTTTTTGAGAACCTGGAAATAAAAATTACTTCATGATTTTCTTTTTCTTTCATCAACAATAAAAGTATCAATTAATCAATATAAAAAAACATTAGTATCATTGGCAAGAAAAACAAGATTTTTTTCTTTTTTCATTTTTAATTATGTAATGCAAAACATATAACTATGATTTGTTTCAAATTTTTACTTTAGTTTACACAAAACTGTCTAGTAAACTGGAAAGTATCTCCTAGTAGGTAATCAGTGAAACAGGCGCTAAACAAAGTGTATTAATAGGTTTACTTACATTAAATTTCTGGTCTTCTCGTTTGATTTTACATTTTTTTTATATTTTATAACTTCCACTTACACCAACAATATATTTTAAATAGTTTACAAGTGCGGATAATGCTAAGTACGAAGCAGTGAACGCGCGCCGATGTCTTGTGAGAAATGGTTCCGAACGTGGGAACATGAATTTGATCCCACGCGAGTATGAAACTCCAAGAGATATACATTTTAGTTTTGACATTACAGGGTGCCTAGTGCGAGTTTTATAAAACGTAAATAAAATAAACGTAATCGAATGAATACGGATAGTAAACAAAACTCACACTATGCTCTCTGTACAATGTAAAATTAGTTACTTAAACACCAAACCAAAATAGATTAAGTGTTAAGATTTGAAATTATTTTTTGCTTTCACAATGCTATGGTTTAAGTAAATGAAAAATTGTGATTGGGTTGATAGTTTTTACCAACACAATTTTTCATTTAGAGAAGTGCAAGAAGACAAGATAATTTTATAATGTTTATGTTTTCATAATGTAACAATAATATACTAGTCGAATAAAATGAGAACCACTACGCAATTCTTCATTTCTGTTTAAGGTAAGTACTTTTTTCCAAAGTGAAAATAAATATAATAAATAAAATATATGTGATGTAATATATGTGTGTGAAAATATAAATAATAAATAAACACCAGCAATTACAACAATTTTCAGTCATCAGTAGATCAATCTATTAAAAAACTTTTTTAATTCCGCGCTCTAGGACTTTACTAGTGATGTCCAAAATGCATTGATTCATGAAATTTTCATCATTTCCACATTAATCGATTGGTTGTATTGTTGGTAATTCTAAAGTTCACATAGTAGATATTATTGTTAATCAGTGAATTAACTATAAACCAATATTACATACGTTTCAACAATTCCTTTTAAAAATCTAGTCGTACTAGCGATAAATTAAATTAATAATTTAATGGCATGGAAACGTATTCGACTTTGTCAATAGTTAAGAACCAATTATTAAATTTGAATATCTTACACTATAGTAATCATTTCATAAACCATATATAATATTTTTCTTTGTTCTAAGAACGATTATGATTATCATTTACAACAATCGTTTTATTGTTACTGAAACGTCTCTACAGATATAATAAGTTAAGTCATCAATTTTGCAAGCAGCGGCTATGATTAAATTTCAAGCGGTAACCGCATACAAATATGTGCACAAACATAGAATGGCTTATGTCACATATTTATAACATGCGATTATGTTATTATTAAGATATAATTTTCATATACTCATGGCTCAAAGTTTGAACCATTGGAAAATAAAATGTTTTGTTTGTAAATGCCGTCAAGCTTACAGGAAAAATATAATACATCACCCTGGGTACGGTTGCGTTATTGAGTTTAATACATTTTAAAATATCAAATTTTAACCGCCTTTGTGGTCTAGTGGCTAAGACCACCGGTTTAGAGGTCCCGGGTTCGGTACATGTTTGTGTACTCGGTTTGGTTGGTGGTTGTTTGCCCGCCTGGCTAGCTACCACCATCTTATCTAAATATGTCGCCATAAGAACAATGTTTGTAGCATTATTGTGTTCCGGCAGCTAGAGATAAGATCGCTAGTGCCTCAGTAGATGAGGATTCCGGGTGAAGTGCGCTTCTCCCTTCGGCCTTATCATCACTTAACGTCAGGTGAGATGAAGGCTAAGTGCTTACCACAAGTTACAAGTGCTACTTAGTAAGTAATAAAAATAAAAAAATAAAATATCAGAGAAAACTAATAGTTATTTAAATCGATTTCCAATTTAAGTTATTTAATCTAAAAACTGATTTAATAATATTTTTTGAAATACTTAGTTTATAAGTTTGAAAGAAAACGTAAACGATTAAATCTATCATTAGCTAATTGATAAACATAAAAAAGTTATATGTATGTAAAATAAAATTGAGTTGCGCAATAATGGTTTCACGCTTGACCACTTTAGGATATTTTTGATGAAAACCGACTTTTTTTCCGCATAAAATACCAACACTGAAGAAAATTCTTTTATTTCGAGAATTAATTCAGTTGGGTATCCATCACCATATCCATCACCACAGTGCAGAAGTCTATATTGCAAGTGCAATAAATAAATAAATTTATTTTATAGCTTGAGTGACGTCACAATACAAAATGTACGTAAGTATCAATTTTTTCATACACGTTTACAGGTTTATCTCTAATGTTTTGAATGCAATGATTATAATTATTTTTTATTCAACAGGTCTGACTCAGAGTTTGATGCCCCGTCAATCATCGAGGCTCCTCAGAAAAAAAAGAAAACCGCGGCTAGCACAACAGCAAGCAAACGCAAGAGCTAAGCCAGCACCAGCAGCGCCGCCAGCTCCGTCGTCGAGCCCAAACGCAGCAAGAAACGAGCCGCTTCACCAGGAACATTCGAATTACCATTATTTCGCAAGTAAGCCTTATTCATATAATAATACTGATTATAACATAATCGCTTTGGCGCAGAACTTTGTGCGAGTAACAACTAATCCTACCTTCTGCGCTAAGGGTCGTGGACCGTGGGTTCGATTCCCACCCAGGACATACACTATGTGATGAACATTCGTGTTTGTAAAGGAGTATTATTTTTATATAAACATTTAAACAATATTTAAAACAATGTTTAAACATTGTTTAAATTTTTACATTATTGTTTGCATTATTACTTTCAATTTAATATTATCATTACATATTATAAAGTAAAGTCACCGTTTTCCTGTGTTTGTGGCACCGCACTATTGTTCTAAACCATGCAATAGATTTTTATGTGGTTTAACTAAAAGATAAAGACTGAGGATGGTTTTTGTTTATAATTTGTAGATAATTTGTACTAAATAACTGAAGTATGAGGATGTTTGTAAGTTAGCGCGGACGAAGGCGTGGGCGGGCCGCTAGTGTACTATAAATATGTAATAAGATTATGTTGCCTTAATGATTTCACATAACTTATGTTTACGTGTTGCGTGTGTGTGTGTGTGTGTGTGTGTGTGTGCGTGTGTGCGTGTGTGCGTGTGTGTGTGTGTGTGTGTGTGTGTGTGTGTGTGTGTGTGTGTGTGTGTGTGTGTGTGGTGTTGTCTGTTATTTATATTTATTTTAATTATTATAATGTGATTTTTGTTTTTTACAGAAACAAGAAACACGATTTGTTTCAAATACTGCAGTCGGAGGAGGCAGCTAGTAGCCGTCCAAAGTCTGGTGGGACAGTGACTTCCAGTTTCGCTAGCCGAGTCTCCAACGGGACGAGCCGTCGCACCGCGTCCACCGCAGGAGATTTTTTCATAGACCTTAAGGTCTACAAAAGCGCTAATTACATCAACAACCCTGCCGATGTGCGCTACAAAAAAGCGCTGGCTTCAGTAAAGCTGCAGTGTGAAGACTCGTCGCCATCCTGGGAGGCGCTGCAGACCTTCTTAGGGCAAGCGTGGACGGTGTTCGAGGACTCGGAGCCCGTTCATTACTCCGACAAAATTAATTTTAAGTAGGTAATAATAACTTTGTTTCATTTTAATTATATGATATACTTACGTAGATATGTAATAAGTAAATAAAAATAATATAAGTAAGATACTGAATTTTTGATCTAATAAACATTATTCATTTGAATTAGATAGGTACATAGATAGGTGACAGTAGACATATTTTTTTTTTTTTATACTGTAGTTAAAATGCCGTTTTGTGCGTCGTGTAACACAGCTGTTCCTAATAAGTCTTGGGTGGGTCATTTGAGGAGTAATTTGCATAAGCAAAATAACCGATCAATTAAACATAGCGATGGTGTGGAAATCGTATCATCTGCATTCCGCAATCGTATAGTAACATATAAATTAGTAGCTACAAATGAACAACAATTAGGATCAGTAGATATATTTTTTACAGAAATACGTGTTAAGTTAAAGCCCCTCTTAGATGAGTATCTCAACACTCATACATGTCTAAAAGTAAATTTTGAATTGTTTGCTACATTTTTAAAATTTAAAGACAATTCTCAGGAAATAAAATCTTTCGGCACAAAAAATAAAATATTGTATTCTAATTATGATTTCAATAAATTGTTTATTGACGTTGTACATTATCTTAGAAAATGTATTGAGGAATTTGAGGACGGTGATAGTGGATGGACATTTATAAACAATTCACACTTAGAGGTTAACCTCAATAAATATCAACCATTAGGTGGCTCAAGTTTTATACCACTGCCTAAATTAATTCAATCAAAAAAGGCGTGTTTGAATATTAAAAACAAAGATCAGTGTTGCTTTTTATGGTGCGTGACTGCTGCCCTTTATCCTGTTAAAAAACATGCGGAAAGAGTTTCATCATATCCCAATTTCAAAGAACTGTTCGATGTTTCGGGAATGTGTGTTCCTGTTACTTTTCAAGATATTATGATATTTGAAAAAAATAATCCAAGCCTCAAATTTATAATTTACGGTTTAAAAAACAACAAAACTTTAATAGGTCCATTATATAAATCAGTAATAGATAAAAATGGTAACAATAAAGTTATACACTTATTGTTGCTTGAAAGTAATGACACCACCCATTATTGTTTGATTAGAGATTGTTCCAGACTTTTTAGAAGCCAGGTGACGGCTCACCATGGAAAGTTGTATTTCTGTGATTTGTGTCTTATATTTTTTAACACTATGGAGGAAGTCGATAATCATTTGTGTAGTGGTGTAGTAACAGTACTACCTGACAAAGGGTCGGTAATTAAATTCAAGAATTATGATCATAAACAAAACGTTCCATTTTGTATTTATGCAGACTTTGAATCAATGTTGCAAATTGATTCTGGTTGTTCCACCGCTGGTGAAAACACCACGATTTTGCACCATCATGTGCCTGTCGCGTTTGCATATTACATTGTGTGTAGCGAAAATCCTAGCTTTAACCGCTATGTATCACATCGTGGACCTGATTGTGTTGATAAATTTGTTGAATCAATAATAGAAGATGTACATAAAATTTATAAAAAACTAAATTTAGATACTTCGATTATTTTTACCGAAAAAGAGCGAACTGATTTTACTAATGCAAAATTTTGTCATATTTGTGAAAGCTTTCTATTCTCAGATAGAGTTCGCGATCACTGTCATATGACGGGTCGATACCGTGGAGCCGCGCACTCGTATTGTAATTTGCAATATAAGCGTCCTTCGTTCGTTCCAATATTTTTCCACAATTTGGCTGGATACGATTGCCATTTGTTCATAAAGGCCTTAGGTGAGGTACCTGGAGACATAAAAATCATTCCAAAAACTAAAGAAAATTATATTTCTTTCACAAAGTTTGTACCAGTGTCAAATAATCAGTTTTTTCAACTTCGTTTTGTTGATTCGCTCAAGTTTTTGGGAACTAGTTTAAGTAAATTGACAGATACCTTAAAGCCAGAAGAATTTAAACATTTAAAAAGTTTTTTTCCCGGTGAAAATAAATTTAAATTACTTATTCGCAAAGGCGTCTATCCCTATGAGTATATGAATTGCTGGGAGCGTTATCAAGAACAATCCCTCCCAAAAAGGAATGCATTTTATAGTTCACTCACTAATCAGGATATTTCTTCTGAAGATTATCAACATGCAGAATTAATTTGGTCAACTTTTAATATGTTCGATTTAGGAAATTACACAGATTTATATCTGAAAACCGATGTGCTTTTATTGGCAGATATTTTTGAAAATTTTAGACGCACTTGCAAACAACATTATCAGTTAGATCCAGCTTTTTATTTAACTGCACCAAGTTTATCTTTCGACGCGATGTTATTGAAAACCGGGGTTCAACTCGAACTTCTTAGCGATTTGTCAATGGTGAGAATGTTACAAAACGGTATCAGAGGTGGGGTGTGTTTGTGTTCGCATAGATATGCTAAAGCAAACAATAAATATTTAGCCGATTATGATAATTCCAAACCTAGTTCATATATAAGCTATATTGATTGCAATAAACTTTATGGTTATAGTATGTGTCAATACTCACCGTTGTCTGATTTTAGATTTTTAGAACAAAATGAAATTATAAATTTAGATGTGAATGAAATTCCCGATGATGCACCATATGGTTTTATACTTGAAGTGGACATAGAGTATTCAAAACATTTACACAACTTACATAATGATTTACCCTTTTGTCCCGAAAAATGTATTCCACCTGGAGGAAAAACCAATAAACTCGTTCCAAATTTGTATGATAAATTCACATATGTCATACATTACATTCATTTAAAAACTATTTTAAAGCATGGTTTAATACTAAAAAAAATTCATCGAGTTATAACTTTCAGACAAAGTCCCTATTTGAAACAATACATAGATCTAAATACCTCTTTAAGACAAAATAGCGCATCAACTTTTGAACAAGATTTTTTCAAACTTTTAAATAATAGTGTATTTGGTAAAACATTAGAGAATAATGAAAAACGAGTTAAAGTTGATCTTGTAAATCAGTGGTTTGACAAAAAAAATATCACGAAAAAACGGAAAAGTGCACAACAACTCATTGCGCGTCCAAATTTTCATAGTGCAACCGTTTTTACAGAAAATTTAGTTGCAGTGCAATTAAAACCAGAGGAAATTATTCTGAATAAACCAATATACATTGGTTTTACTGTTTTAGAATTATCAAAAAGCCACATGTATGATTTCCACTACTCTGTCATTAAGCCTTTTTACGGCAATAACGTACAGATGTGTTACACGGACACAGATAGTTATGTTTATCTCATACAGACTCGTGACTTTTATAGTGATGTAAAAGAACACTTTATATCTTATTTTGACACAAGTAATTACTCTACTGTAAATGTATATGATTTACCTATTCAAAATAAAAAAGTTCCTGGTCTGTTTAAAGATGAAATGGGGGGGAAAATTATATCCGAATTTGTAGGTCTTCGGTCTAAACTATATTGCATTAAAACTGTAGACAGCACAATAAAAAAAGCAAAAGGTATTCGAAAAAATATAATTGATAAATTCGGTATCACGGACTATGAAAAGACACCTTTCCAGGGCGATGTTGTACGAAAAACAAATGTATTATTTAAATCAATTAAACATGAAATTTTCACATGTGCTGTCAATAAAATAGCTTTGTCTGGTGATGATGACAAGCGCTTGATAGCGAAAGATAACGTAACTACTAAGGCGTGGGGGGACACTAGTATATTAAATTTTTGAATTATGTTTGTATTATTAAATCAAGTTAAGAGTTGAAATATGTATTTTAACATCAATAAAAACATTTGTTTGTTTGATATACTTATAGGCAGAGCATGTTTAATAATATACTTATTATAAGTCAATGTATGATTTAGAAACATTTTGTAAGCCAACTATCATTTTGTTATGAAATAAATATAAGAATGCATTTAAATGTATGATAAAAATTTTGTTAGCCAAATATTATAAATTTGTTATGAAATAAATATAATAATGCACTTTAATTTGTTTTGTTTTTTCCCGTTCATATCATATTAACGCACACACGACGGCAGATCAACCTAACCAAAACTGTCAAATTTTTATAATCAATTTTTAACTTTACTGTTTGGTTATAAGTATCAATATTCATGGGAGAAAATTGACAGATTTGAGTAGGTTGATCTGCCGCCGACTGTACCTAAATATTCATACCTAAGTAATAAATACTTACACGCAGTAGTTTCCATTTACATACAAAATAATTGTACAGTACTTAGAAAATTAGATTTAGGAACAAGTCTTAACTTGCTTAAGTTTCAACTTGTCAATGCAGGTTTATACAACCGCATCGTGGTACGACGCGATGTCGTGTCGTGTTTATGTGTTTCGGTCCTTATTGCTGTATCAGCTATGTGATGTGTTTACATTACACACACGAACAAGATGCAAAGGTATAAATATTGTATGTTTGCTAAGATACAATTTTATTTTCACACGAACGTTGAATATGGTAAGTTAATTGTTTTATTAGTAAAATTTTGCAAACAGAGTTTTTGATTTTAAATGTATATTTTTTATTATTATCCTCTTTATTTAACATAATTCTTAAGTTTAATTTTTTACAATATTTTATATAAAAACCTATTTACAATATAAAATATTATAAAAAACTTAACCTAGGTTGCCACCGGCAGCGGGGATAGACCCAAGCTATCGGTGGTTAGGGCTGCAGAGTGAGGAACCTCCTGACAATACGTGCCGTGTCAAGGAGTACTGCCTTTTGCATCTGACCCTTGACCCAACCTTTCAGCGAGAGCCTCTCTAGGTGTTGATCGAGGCTCTTTGCTATAAGGCCGTGTGCCGAAACGACTATCGGTACAATAATGGTTGAATCCACATCCCACATGGCGGTAACCTCGTGAGCCAAGTCAAGGTACTTACTGAGCTTGTCCTTCTCGGCTTTCACGAGGTTCTCGTAATGAGGTATGGTGATATCAACCAATATTGCTTGGCGCTGAGATCGGTCGATCACCACGATATCAGGCTTATTAGCGACAATAGTCCTGTCCGTGATGATAGAGCGATCCCAGTAGAGCGTTGCATGACCATTTTCGAGAACTGGCGCAGGTGCGTACTTATAGTACGGCACCTCTGATTCAACAAGGCCATATCGAAGAGCAAGTTGCTGGTGAATTATTCTGGCTACTTGGTTGTGTCTGTGCAAATACTCTCCGTTAGCAAGATGAGAACAACCGGAAATAATATGTCGGAGTGATTCTCCCGGACGGCGGCATGCCCGACAGATGTCGACCGTACCGTCCCTCATAATATATTTCCGGTAGTTATTCGTCTTGATAACTTCATCTTCAATAGCACAGACAAAACCTTCGGTTTCCCCAAAGAGGTCACCGAAACGTAGCCAGTTCACCGAGGCAGGCAAATCTACATCAGGCCCAGTTAGAGCCCGATAGTAGCGCCCGTGTAGCACCTTGCTCTTCCATATGTCCTTGCGATCGAGAGTGCTTAGCACCACTGGTTTGCGCCAGTTTTCTATTGCCAAGGAGAGCGGCGTAAAGTGTCTATCAACTGCCACGACATCCAAATGCATCCCGCACTCACTGTTAAGGAAATAATCCCTGAGACTGCACACCTCACGGTTATGTAGGTCCTTGGCATTTAAAAAGCCGCGACCCCCACATCTCCGCGGGATGTACAGCCTCATAACAGATGAGCGCGGGTGTAACATTCTGGAAGTCGTGAGCATTTGACGGACTCTTCTATCCAAGGCGTCCAATTCGGTCTGAGTCCATCTTAGTATGCCAATGGAGTATGTGAGTAGAGGCATAACCCAGCCATTAAAAGCACGTGTCTTATTGCCACCCGATAAAAGTCTGTTAAGTACTTTTCTTAGGCGGCAAAAGAATCGCTCCCGTAATGACTGTTTTATGTCCCCATCCACAACACCCAAAGACTGTGACATACCAAGATATTTATATGTTTCAACTTCGGAGAGAGATCTGAAGTTTATCGTTTCGGAGAGTTGTAAATTGGTTGAATTTACTACTCTCCCACGCTGTACATGCATAACCGCACACTTATCCACACCAAACTCCATCTTGATGGCACTGCTGAAAGTCTCAGTAATTTTCAGCAGTTTCACCAAGTCTTGGCGGTTTGGTGCGAGCAATTTGAGGTCATCCATGTACAACAAGTGCGACATAACTTCACCCCCTCTCCGCAGTTGACAGCCTAACTTTGAATTTCTCAACAAAGTACTGAGAGAATTCAAAGCTAGGCAAAACCATAAAGGACTCAGACTGTCGCCCTGGAATATGCCACGCTCTATCCTTATAAGATCCTGCGTAGCAGAAACACTATCTCGACATCCTGGTTGACTCAAGACCGTGGTCCACTGCCGCATACATGATATCAAAAAGGATTTTAAAGTTATATCAATTTTATATAACTCTAAAATCCTTATCAACCATGAATGCGGCACCGAATCATAGGCCTTCTTATAGTCAATCCAGGCTGTAGAGAGAGTCCCTCTGCCACGCCGGACCTTCTGGCATATGGTCATGTCAATGAGGAGAAGCTCCTTAGTACCACGGGACCCAACCCTACATCCATTCTGAGTCATGTCCAAAATATTGTTTTCAACAATGTGCGTGTTAATTTTTGTTCTCAGAATGGATGTAAGGAGCTTGTATAAAGTAGGTAAGCACGTGATGGGTCTATAATTTTTCGGTTCCGTGGTACTACCTGATTTATGGAGCAGAAAAGTGACACCAGTAGTCAACAAACTTGGGAGTGAGCCGAGCTCTATGGCTTCTTGGAATTGCGTTGCCAGCAACTCGTGTGAACATCGAAACCATTTGATCCAAAAGTTGTGCAATCCGTCCGGTCCTGGGCATTTCCAATTTTGGGCCGTACGGATTGCACAACTTACGTCAGCTGTACTTATATTTATAGGCTGCATGGTCTCGATAGGTTCACACGCGTCACTGACAACACGCATCCATTCACCTTCCGTGTGCTCGACGGACACCGACCAAATGCTGCGCCAGAAATTAGTCATGGCATCAACATATTATTATTATTATTATTATTATTTTCAGAATATGTCAAATAGCAGCGTCCTGGCACGCGAAGAACAACTTTCACCATCTCCTGAACTACAAAATGCGCAAGATCCTCTAGCAGGGTGGTTGGAGATGTTTCCACCCTGGGTTGTGGAACCGCAAGAGTCCCCGTTGCAGCTCAAATTTCGGAATGCGCAAAATACTCGCAAGAGAAAAATAAAGAAAAGATCCTTCCTCAAACATTTCCACAACCCACAGCAATCATTTGTGGTGAAAAGTGCGCCGGCAAAAGGACGCCGCCTAATAAAAATAGAAATAATAGACCTCGAACATGAAGCCGCAGCATCCGGTGACGATGACGCAACCCTTTTGTCAGCGCAGTATGTGGTGGTCGAACACGTAGACCAAATTATGGACGAGACTGAAGGTCTCATTAATAATATGTCAAAAAAAATATGTGGATATAGCTATAGTCTGTAAAGCTATTAATATTTTTTATGAAAAATTAAACATCTCGAGTAGGATTTATGCGTAATATCTCCAGTCACGTGTAAAATCTACAGAGAGAAACATTTATTTAAAAAAGTGTCTGAAATATAGTCTTGTTTTGAATAATGAATATTGGTTTAGTTTTTTTTCTAATAAATTATACTCTGTCTGTGATATGTTGTATCATTTATACTTTTGAATATTAGGAATATTTAAAAATAAAAGACATTTTACATGTAGGTACACTAATTTATTTATTTAAAAAAGTCAAGCAAAGATACATTATTTTCTATCAACCATTTTCTTATACAAATAACATTTCTCAATGCACAATATTTTATGTGGTTAAAACAATTGTATGCTAACATATCTTTACAGTAAAGTTTACTTAGTGTTTCGAGATTAGGTATACCTTTATCACTTAGATCTAAAACATTTTCGTGCCCACATAATTCTCGCACCCATTTAACTTTTTCTTGTCCTTTCACTATAATTTTACGTTCTCTTATGTAAGGTTTAATGAGTCTTTTAAATTCTCTGTAGTCAATATATCCCTCACTCCATCGGTATCCTCGGTTTCTTTCTATCCACCAAACATGTTTCCTTTCTTCGAGAGTTAATGTTGAGAATGGATATGGAGGTTTAATTAAAAAGATTTGAGTGTGTTCAGATGTGGCTATAACTAATTCTTTTAATATAAATTCTTTCTTCTCACTTTTAAAACCTTGCACATCTACTATTATCGTATCGTTATTCATGATAGTTTTTTAACGATGTTACTAAGAGGCTTATATTCAAACATGCAGTCGTTCAGTATAAGGCAATATGCGGCCGTCTGATCAGGTATTTCTTGATCTGTTTCTATTTCAACACGTACATCAATTGATCCCTTTAACGTTTCGTGTTGGCGAGAACAGTCAACAACAAATAAAGGAGCAACTTCTTTGAACTCTTTCAAACTCAACAACGGCTCTGGTCTGCGGCCGTTATAAGACTGCTGAAATCTTGCATACTGTTCGTATATTAATGAAAATTTGTTGTCAGCAAAATTAATATTCAGTCCTTCATAAGGGTAATACGATGAATTTAAAAATACTCTTACATCACGAATAAAGCAATGATCAAACTCTGCCATAGACTCTGACGCATTATGTTTACGGTTAGTTTGTAAAGCAAGAATTACAAATCGTGGTTTTTCAATTTGTGATGAAGTTTTAATAGACCAAGCGTGTTTACGTGTTTTAGGCAATAATGGATACTCGTACAAATCTCAATTACGAAATGCCACTGTAATGGGACGATCTTTCTCTAAATGCTTTAATAAATTAATTCTTTCACGGTCTGATACTTTAACGTGAGGGACTCGCCAAACAATTTTACTTATTATTATATCCTCCACAATTTCATCGGCAGATAGTTTCAAAGAATTGAGATTTGTGTTGCTCCTCAATAGTACTAACTCATGCTTACAGTTAATTATGATTTTTTTATAATCTTCAGCAAAACCTAATATTTTATTCAGAGGTATTGATGCGGAGAATGCTCCACTGTTGACATTGGTTGTACCTGTAGGTGACCAGCCCCAAACTTTTGCACATTTCGATTCATTTTCATTCAACGAAAGATAAGATTTTATAGTTGTAGAAATCCCTGCATTTTTTACCTTATCTATTTCTACACCATTCAACTCATATCGAATATCTTGAAAAAGAAATAATGCAGGGTTATTAACAAAATGCACACTTGTCATTCTTTCTTTTTGTTTCGTAGTATTGTTATATTTATACACGTTGACTTTGCCCTCAATGTACAAACTGCTGAGTGCGGGCAACACATACAAATCTTGCTGATTAATAGGTATTCGTATTTCATCGTTATTGTTAAAACTTGTTACATATGGTTTATACGAATGATATTCGAAACTTTCGATGCTGTTATCGTATGATGTCGGTTGAGTAATATTTAAAATATTCATTTTAACAAGCCCAATAGCTTTAAAAATTCCTTATTGCTTTTGGTTAGCTTCTTCTTTGAACGAAGCAGTGTTCTTTTCTGAGAGGATCTTTTAGAACTGACTTGAGCAGTAGATGTGGATGGGGTTTTATTGAAATTCAACATATTTTTTTAAGTGTAAATACAGCTGCACTTCTTCATTCAGCGTCTAACAACCTTATGTTAATAGCACTTATTGAACTTTGATTAACGGGAAAATAAATTAGGTTTTTAGGTATTTCGATGATTCTATAGCCTGGTGGTACGTTAGGCACAAATTCGTAAATAATATGACTTGCTTTCCCGTTCACAAATGATCCGCTGATTACATCACATTCGATGCGCACTACAGTTGTTGATAAAATGCTGACGGGATACCGAGATTCGGTGCTTATATTAGCTTTTATTGTATCCATACCAAAACCCAAAATTTTACCAAGAGAATTATTTTTATCAAAGTAAACATTTTCAGAACAGTAAACACATGTCTTTAAAGTATTATTATTGCAAGTTAATTTTAATGCAGCATTCTTAATGTTACTTTTCAAAAAATCACAAATATCTTGTAGTTCATAGGATCCTTCAGGTATTTCAATTACTTTATCTTTGCCATAATAAAATTTCTTATTTCTTTCATCTATGTTCGGGATAGAATTGAAAGTTGAAAAATATAAAAGTCCACACTCATATTCTCCATGTAATTGTAAGGTTGGTGAGTAATTTGTTAATAAGGATTCTCCTCTGCCAGTTATTGACACAGTGAAAGACATATTTGTACTGATGAGTTTTTTAATTTCATTATCATTATAAATGTTTTTTCCAATAGTCTTTTAAAAATTTCAAACAAAGATGACCACAGTTTATAGTTCCAAACTTTTGATACTGTACATAATTATAGTTTACAGTCATGTACCTTAAATAATTTATCAATTCTAACGGTGGCTTTAGATTACCAAAACTATCGAAATATTCACAGTAGTCGTTATGTTTAACATAGGCTACCCAATGGGTTCCGGGATTATCAGAACTATCTAAATTTATAATGGCACACTCGATCTTTCTTGGTTTTGAAGGAAGTGCATCTCTCATGAAAACTCCTCGAAAGTGTGGAATATCAGTAGCATGCTCTAATATATCAAAATTAGTGAGAGGGCGTCTGGGTAGCCTTTTTATTAGTTTTTTGAAGGATTCAGATATAAACCAGTTCCTTTTTTACGGGGCTTGATATACAATCCTTTTCCTAGAGCTACAGCTTCCATCATCTTGTTATGTCGTTCAGATTCTTGAAGATTTTTTTGAGCTGCCTTGTAATCATTGACTGCTTTTGCTATACCAGCTGCACCTCCAGCAAGTGAACCAAGAGCTGATAATCCAGCGAAAATTGGAATCAGAGGTAAGAGACCACCACTTTTCGGAATAGGAATACACCGGGGCAACCGTATTCCTTTTTTATTTGTAAACAATTTTTTCGCAGCTGCATGAGCCAATTTTATAGCAGAATGATTGTCTTTAAATTTTAGTTTTTTTAATTGAGACTGTATTTTTTTACAACTGACATAAATGATCTAACTCCAGCTCCAGCCTTAAGTTTTGCTTTCATTACTTTTTTTACAATATATGAAGCTACTTTTTCTCGTTTTCCACCATCCTTTGATTTCAATCTTTTCTTAGCCATATTCAAAAGTTGTAAATCGGCTTTGTGTCGAACACTCAAATCACTGTTATTATAAGCAATGTCGTGATACATACAAGCTTCATCTAATTTATTTATACCTCGATCACCTCTTTGTAATCGTTTTTGGAGTTTTGTCCCGGGACCACAAAACTGATAACCAGGGAGATGTAACTCTAACTGTAATTTATTTATTAAGTTGTTAATAATACCACTTCCTCCCTTCATTGAGGTCTTTCAAGTGAGTTATATCTAATAGCGATGCCTTATTTATATTACAAAACAAGTGCATTTTTGTCCACCCAACTATTTTCTTCGTCGCTGAAACCTAACCATTTAACAAAAAGTTTTCTACCTTTTCTTTTTAAAACTTTTTCAATGAGATAAAGATCAGGAAAGTTAGTTTTTTGTAATTCATATTCATAGAAAGATCCTAAAATCCTCTGTCTGTGTTTATCTTCTAAATAGTAAGTAGGTAGATGCGTATTATTTGCCTTAACTATAACAAATATTTCCGTAGACCAGTTAGGAGTATAACCTTTGTAAAAATCTCCTTTATATTTGCTAATACGAACATGATCACCAAGTTGAAACTTAGGTTTACGAACTATTTTAGGTTTCTGTGTTTTAATTATGTTAGACTTTACAACCATCTGGTTTTCTTTGTTAACTTCAAAAGGTTTAAATTTTGTTATACGGTGAGTAGTATTATTATAGTTTTCAACAACCGAATCTAAATTTTGTCCCAGCCATTGGTAATGACCGTGCAAACTGAAAAGTTTGTAAAGGTTGTGTTTTAACGTTCGTATTACTCGTTCTACAATAGAAGCTTTTTTTACAGAGTAGGTAGAATAATGGTTTATATTATATTTTACTAACATTTTTTTGAAAGTATCATTATAAAACTCCTTGCCTTGATCAGTTTGTAAATATTTAGGTTTTCGTAAAGAATTGGTTAGTATCTTTTGCAACGCATGTGTAACACATTGTTTCTCTTTTGATTTTAGAGGATTTACCCACACATATTTTGATAAAGTATCTATAACTATCAAAATGTATTTGAATCCTTTATTAAAATGTGAATATTTCTGAAAATCCATAAGATCAGCTTGCCATAAATCATCTATTCCTTTAATGATTGTACATCGACGCGGAAAATTTCTTCTCGCCGCTTTGTGAAGTTCAATGACGATGTCTTTTTTACTCATTTTTATTTTTTTGTTCAATCAAATGATCTATCTCTGCTTTAGTATAATATAAATTACTTAAACGATTCGAGGTTACCTTTTCCAAGGTATTAAGATACTTTTTAACATCAAGGGATACTTTTTTTATTTCGTCTCTTATTTCTTGAATTGTTTTGTCTAAATAAGCTTTATTTACTGCTTCGTCGTCTTCTTCCGGATTCGTTAAACCTTTCAGTTTTGATGATTTCAAATCGAAATGTCCTGTATCTGACTTTACTAATGATTCGCTAAAATTATCAATATATTCTGCTAATCGTAGACGCTTGTGAATATGATGTCCAAACTTGTCAATGTTCATTGTCTCACTGAGGGTTTATCCATACTAAACCATTTCCCTGTCGAACGTTGTTTATATTTTACATCTTTGATTATTCCTGCTTCCCACAGTTCTTCCATAATTGCGATAATTTCATTGTCTAAGCCAGTGTTGCCCGCATCTTGTGAGGCGAATAATATTTTCAAACGTTCTACTAACTCATTTGGATCATCCCAATAAACCAAGTCCGTATTTTTTTTTCACTTTTTTTAGTTCGTTAATACCTTCTCCATGTGAAAGACTTTCCACACTTGTAGTTGCATTTCTAGAAAACTTAAATAAAGGTTTTATAATATTCATGTACTTAAATCCTTTATTGCTGTTTATTGGTTTGGATGAATCACAATTGCATCTGTGTGCATTAGTTTCTATTAAAAGAAGTTTATAATTATTTAAATCTTCCTCTGTAGTAATTTTTAAATTTGGTTTCTTTTTAAACAAGAGCTCTTTTAATCCATCTGTTTTTTTCAATGTGTACTTTCCTATTTTTAGAATTTTAGCATCATCATAAACGCGGGTTCTACCAAGCATCAATTTCCCGCGTTCATTTCTAATTCCAAAAGATATATTATCTATTACATCCGATGATGTTGACCATGATAGTGTATGATCTTTAACGTTTGGTGATGACTGAAAAGACTTGAATGACTCCGCGCTGGCATTGTGATCTTCGGATGGTCTTACTGTATGTGTTTTGTTTTTGTGTAAGTCATTGTCAGATTCTATTTCTTCTTCTTCACTATATCCATCATTGAAATCTTCACTAGAAGAGGACAAGGTCTCGCTTTGATCTTTCTTTTTTTTTTTTTCACAAGATACATCGATTGATTTTTATGCTGTTGATGTTTTACTTCATTTTTATTCACTAACAAGGCAAGAGGGTCGACTATAGGCTTAAATATGGTTTCCAGAGCCATATTTTTCGAATTTCTCGCTTCCTTTATCATCCCAACTTTTCTTTTTACAGCTGCAGCAGACTTTACTATTTGTTGTTTCAAATTTTTCTCCATTTTAGATAGATTACTGCTTGGTTCTGAATCATGAATGAGAGTAATTCATTCACAGTGTATCAAACTGTTATGTACGTTATTCTAGTATTATAAATGTATCAATATTCAACCTGTAGCATCCGTTATTTCTTCCACAATCTTTTTTTATCACAAGATAATTGTAAGGCTTATTCCAAACAGCTGAGCACATTTCTCGAAATTGAGACCAGGACATATCAGAACCAACATGCTCATCATAAACGTGTTTCAAATTAATGTCATCTTGTTTAAACAATATAATGAGATTTGCATTGTCCCTTACAAGCTGTTTGGGTATTTTCGTATAAGTCTGATTTATATAAAAAGAATCAATGTTCTTATGACGTCCCATAGCAAAATAATCCCTTATGTTATTTTGATTTTCCCATGAAACGTCGTCAAAAATGATAATAGAATCAGGTGAAGCCTCATGTGGACTCAATATTTCACTGTTATGGTTGTATTTATTATATGAAATTGCGGGCACCATATCTAAAACTTTTTCTAGAAATACGTATTTCGCCTGGTACAAGGATTTTGAATAAACATACAGGTTATGAAAATGTAAACCGTCTTTATGCAGTAATAAACTTATCACTAAATTGGTTTTCCCGCAATTTGATGGACCGCAAACGACACAGCGAATTGTATTGGGTAGTAATCTACCATGTCGATTTGACTCAGTCGGTAAAGGAGAATAAACGCACTCTAATTTTAAAGATTGTTTTTGTTTCACAAACTTCATCATCAGTTGAAAGCTGTACAAGACTAGATACAGCTACGATGTTTTCAAATGAATGCGTTAAAATCATGATACATAGATATTATATAAACAGACGGGCGGTGCTTGGTGCATAATATTTAGATGAAATCAACGACCAATGAACACATGTCATAAATGTGATGTATATTGGGCGTTCTACCTCACCGCAGTGAGTGAGGGCATCAGCCCGAACGAGCGAAGGTGGGGTAGAATGCCCAATATACACCTACTCAAACACAAAGTAACATACAATTGGCGGCCCTATCGCTAAAAAGTAATTTCTTCCAGGCAACCGTGTTGGACTGGATAGAAAGTGAAATTTTAAAGGGCAGTTATGGTGGTTCAATATAAATTAATTAGACATAGATAAACAAACAAAAATAAATAATCATGCTTTAGCATATCAATATCATACATAGATAGTTACATAAATAAATACTTATTAAGTTTTCTATCTAAATATACTAAAATCATAAAGACGTTGACAGTGACAGATAGTGTTCTCTAACCAGTCGTTTAAAGCAGTCCAAGGATTGGGCACGCTTAATGTCTGTAGGCAATGCATTTTTTATTGTGATTTTTATTAATAACCAGCTGCCGGTGGTTAATTGACACTGTGTAGATACTTAGTTTAATTTTGGTTTTATCTTTATAATTTATATTTATACTTTAATGAACATATCTATAAATTCTGATATATTCCACTCCTGCTCTTCACAATCCAGCCTCGAGGACAGTTCTCTGAGTGACACATCTGCGACCCTTGATGAAGTCTTGCATGATGCCTTCGCCAATGTGTCGAAGTCTTTAAATATCGTTCACCTTAATGCACAGAGCATCCCGGCACATTATGCTAAGTTGCTTTCATACTTGAATGACAATCACATAGACGCGATATTAATTTCCGAGACTTGGCTCACATCCCTCACTTCCATCTACATCTTACTCGCTTCCTGGCTTTAATTTGATCCGCAACGATCGTGGCAGCTCTGCTCATGGAGGTGTAGCTATTTATCTCCGTTCTCACTTCTCTTATTTGATTATTAGTCAATCACCTCAACCACCTCCTTCGAACGCCGGCGAACATCTTTTCCTTGAGATAATTTTTACCCACTGTAAGATTCTTCTGGGTGTCTGTTATCATCATCATCCAAAATAGATTTTTTTCAATCATTTGAGCTTCTTCTCGAAGACTTTTCTCCGCATTATAGTCACTCCATCATTATGGGCGATTTTAATACCTGTCAGTTGAAAAACGACTCTCTCAAGCTTCGTTCCCTTATAAACTCTTGCAATATGCACATTCTCCTACTTGCTGCGACGCATAACTTTCCTAATTGTACTCCTACTCTTCTCGACCTTATAATGGTGTCATCTCCTGACCATGTTGTTAAGCATGGTCAGGTAGCTGCAACTCCTTTCTCCTACCATGATCTAATTTATCTTATATATCGCATACGTCCCCCTAAGCGCAAGGCTTCGATCCAGTTGTTGCGTAACTTTAATAGAATGAATATTGATCGCCTACGTGAAGACGCGCGAGCAATGAACTGGTCGGCGATAGATGATCTTGATAGCGTTGATGACCAAGTGGGCTTATTCAACTCTCTACTTAGGTAGTATAATATTCTATGCCACCTCTCGTTCATGTCGGCAAACATTCGTTTGCCTCCACTCACTGTCGGTGGGATAGAACACCCAATATTATAGATGGATTTCACTTGAAACGATTACGCGTTTAACACATTCACTACAAGAGTCGTTGAATACTAAACTATCTATTCTAAGGCTACTCGTACCTACATAAAATGTTTTTGATTCGTAAAGACAAAAATGGACTCACCTCGCTCGGTCGGCTTGATCACTATCACATGTCATGATATTCACAGATTACTTTTTACTAGTTTGAGACACAATTAGTATTCAAAGTTCGCCTTAGAAAATTGTATTCATAGGTCAGTAGACGCATGCCCTTATACAGCGTTAGCGCTATAAAAAACTTTAAAACCATGTGGATGGACCACGAGGAACACTGAATTTTATCATTTTAGAATTCATTAATGAAATCTTGGTTAGTATAGCTTAGCTCATGATCGCTCTAAATATTACTTAGGACAGTTTAGCTCAGAGTTGTCATCTAGATATTAAAAATTATTTTTTTCTGATTATGTTAAACTTCATGATATCAAGGCCAGAATGGCTCTTGGTCTCCCTGAACGATAGTCAGAGCAGATTGCCTCGGAGTTGCCAACAAGAAATCAAGAGTTTATTTAGATTTATTAATTATTCTTAAACTTTATGATATCAAGGCCAGAATGGCTCTTGGTCTCCCTGAATGATAGTCAGAGCAGATTGCCTCGGAGTTGCCAACAAGAATTCAAGAGTTTAATTAAATTTAATAATTATTGTTAAACTTCATGATATCAGGACCAGAATGGCTCTTGGTCTCCCTGAACGATTGTCAGAGCTGATTGCCTCGGAATTGCCAACAAGAAATCAAGAGTTTAATATTCTATGATTTTAGTAAACATAATTATATCTAGACCAGAATGGCTCATGATCTCTCCAAAGATATTCAGAGCAAGTTAGAGCTATCATAATCTCGATTTCAAAAGTTACTTACTGAAAATGTTTGACTTTGTCCCTCCACCCAACACAGATAAAAATGTTAAACAGCTATTGTTTACTTACTGTTAGGTTACAACCATAAATACAAACACTAAAAATAGAACATAATGAATTAACTGCTCTCCCTACACCGAAACGCACTCTTCCGTCCGTCGCATATCGCAATCGACTAATTGAATGCTAGCGTTTAGCCATGTGTGGTTCAAATGCATAGATTGAAGCGGAGCGAGTTCTGTGACGACAATAGTTTAAGATTTAATTACAAATCACCAATATTACCTGTATATTTTGTTTCTATTTCAAATATCAATTACGAACTACTTATTTATTAGAGGTGCATAATTAATTACTTTAAATAAAAAATTATTTTTCCATTATTTATAGTTCATGGGTTCGATTCCACCTGAGTCAAACGTCTTTATTCAAGTACGATTTACATTTTAGATATAAATATAGAGTGCAAAAAATAACAATTTTTCAAATAACTAAAAACCTGCTCATTATGATTGTTTTCAGTAAGCTTAAATTTCTTGTCGTTATCTTCTTAGTAGAAACAATATATCAAACAAGAGGTAGAAAGTGTAAAAATAATGTATGTATACCATATAAAGTAATATGTATCGTAGCTGCAATAGTAAACAGCAATAGCTGTATTTACTTGTATAATTTTGTATTTTAAATATTTTTTACCGCAGCAGCTAGCGCGGTTGGATTGTGATCTTGTCGGTTAAGCAACTTTCGCAATGTCGAATCACTGGATGGATGACCAAATTATAAAACATCTCAAGCTCCTCCGTGTTTCGGAAAGCATGTAAAATGGTTGGTCTTGTTGTCGTCGTAAGGTGGCAGTCGTTAAAACCCTCCCAACCCAGTGGTGGTTTATGGTCGAACCTTCCCATATGATGTTGTCCGCATGTGACGAGATCTATGCACAGCAGTGGGATGTTTATAGGCTGATGATATTTTTTCTAAACAACATGTGTGGTTCTTACGTATATAATAATATGCGCAATTTAGATGTCTTAATTGAATAATAAAACTTTAATAATATTCCAATTAATTTTAAAACCAACGCAGATAAACATACCATACTTCAAAAAACTACAACTGATCTGTTAATTAAAAATAAACAATAAAAATAAACTTTCCCACACTCACACCAACTATCTAGCCTAAGAGAAGCTTCGTTAGGAAACTCGTTAAATGGTTACTAGACAACGGATAAACATACTTAAAATACTTAAATACATACTTATTATACATAGAAAACACCCCAGACCCGAGACAATTTAGAAAAACAATAGTTTCTAAATTGAACCGACCGGGGATCGAACCCGGGACCTCAGAGATGGCGACACCATGAAAACCGGTGTACAAACCACTCGACCAAGAAGGTCGTCACTTGTATAATTTGAAGTAATCGTATTTGTGCAATCACTTGGACTACACCTTATTGAAATTGTATATTACAACTTTTTGCAGCGTCAAATAAAGAGGAATCGGTTGTTATTGTAGTGCATTAGTATCACTACAATAACGACGTCATGTAATGATAAAGTTTGTATTCTATGATGAGCCATAATATAATTAATACAAAGCATTCAATTGTTACGTCATGTCATGTACTTAATATTTTGTGTTAACTAAAAAGTCGCTTATGTGCTTATACAGCAGATATTTTATTAACAATACTTTCTTGGGACTTGATACCAAGAGAGAAATTGGTTTAAACATCCCTAAACAAGTGTTTGTTATTTTATTAAAGCAGAGTTTACACCTTTTTAACATTCTGTGCTCATTTCAAATAAAGAGTGAGGTAATCTATATTAATAATCTCAATAGCCGAAATGTTTGTACGCACATTACTTCAGAGTGGCTGCACCTAGGTATTTGACCAATTCCATTTTTGTTGTGTTTGTCATTGTCAGGACAAAGTATGTGTGACAGATTTTTTTTGTAAATTCGTCAATTTACGCGGACGAAGTCGCGGGCGGGCCGCTAGTCGTAAATAAATATGTTTACATTGGATTCTTTCATATTATATCATAGCCTGCACTGGGTTCAAAGATAAGTGTGAGTGTCCATTTTGTGTAAATTAAGCACAAAGCGATGGAACTCGCCGACATCCGCTAGCAGAAACATGATATTTTATCAAGTTAATAATATGACGCGGCGTCACTTGCCTAATTATATTGTATTATATTATTGTAATTTAAACTTAGAATATTAATATAAAAATAAGTTTATTTAATTACTCTAAAGAACAGTAAAGTTCAGTAAACTAGGCTGTTAGTATATTTTTTAATTTATATTTTAGAGTCTCACTCATGTAGCACTCGTGAAGAAATTATCTATGTGAGAAAATGAATCGTTATCAACCATAAAATTTTGGCACAAGCCGAAGTATAGTAAACGATCTGTTTATTTCAAACGATAAATCGTTGATCTTCATCTCATATTATTAGAATGATATAAACTTTACTGTCTAACTATTAATAATGTTATGACAACAAACTTAGATAAGATTGTGGTAGCTATTCAGGCAGACTTAAAACCATACAACCATAATTTATTGATAATAACTTAACTGTCTAACTAAGTAAAAGGTTTTGTGTATACTTACTTTAATTATTAGATTTAAAATGTAAAGGTAAAGGTTTATTTACTTATAAATAAATGTTGCTATTTTCAGGTCTGACTCCGAGTGCGAATCTGTTGATCCCCAGAAAGTGGTTGCTAAGATTGCGAAGAAAACCGCGGCGTCGTGTGCTAATAAGCGCAAGACCAATAACTCAGAAAGGTTAATATTTCTATTTCTTTTTAATGTTTGAAATAATTATAACTCATTGTTAAAAACTTTATAATATAAACCAAGACCATTTTTACTTTGTATGTCGAATCATAACGAGGGCTTGATTCCAATGATGGCCGCCTTTGCCCAGCAGTGGGACAGTATGTAAGCTATACTTTACTTAACTTTCTATGTTGAGTAGTAGTTTTATATAAACATTATAAAAAATTTACTTAGGTATGGAAGATATCTGATATATATTAATCAAATATCAGTGTTTTAACCTTCCAGTGAAGCTGAGTTTAGGACTTCTTGTTTATGCTTATTTATGTTCTATGAGAGAGCTAGTGCAAATTTTTTTTTGATTGTTACAGAAACTCAAATAAGAAATCTAAGCCCGTGGACATATTTGGTCTATGTGTGGAAGACGTGCCAGCAGAGGAGAACAGCCGCTGCTCCGGCTCAGCTGCCAGCTCGAGAACGACTGAACGCAGTGGAAACACTTTCAGCGATTCGTAAAAGAAGCTAATCTTTTGTTTGAAAATAGTGTCCCTTCTTTTTTTAGTGATAAGTTACATATTAGACCCACTTTGTAATAATAAATAATATTAACTAGGTTTATTCGATTTTTTACTTATCTTTTATAGTAGTAAGTTATTTAGACAAGACGCTTATATTCCAACAATTAAATTCATAATATCCTACATAGATTATAAGTAACATAAATAATTAAAACATATTTTTATGTTTTTAAGTAAGTAATTATGCCTTTTTGCACATCTTGTAGTGTAACAGTAGATAAGAAGCGATGGATAGGGCACTTACGAAGTAACATTCATAAGAATAATAGTAGCACCACGTTGCGAAGGTGGTCAGCCTTTCGTGGTCGCATTGCTACCTACCGACTTGTAGATCCCGAAGAAGGTAATGAACTTTATTGTTTGAATTCATTTTTCAATAGAATGCGTTCTAGGGTAAAATCTCTTCTAGATAAGTCGTTGAAAATTCATACAAGTATTAAAGTTAACTTTGAACTTTATGCAATATTTCTATTGTTCAAGGATGACAGACAGGAAATTAAGTCATTTGCAACAAAAAACTTTCCAATTCATTTAAATTATAATTTTAATGAACTTTACTCTATCATTGAGAATCATTTAAGAAAAAATATAGAAGAATTTCAAGAAAGAGACAGCGGCTGGTCATTTATACATAACTCTCATTTTGAAATAAATATCAATAAGTTTCAACCGTTTAGTGGATCTACTTTTGTGGACTTGCCAAAGTTTATAAAAAATAAAAGGGCCTGTCTTAATATTCACAATAAAGATAAACATTGTTTCTTGTGGTGCGTTACCGCGGCTCTTTACCCGGCCAACAAACACCCTGAGCGCGTATCGTCCTATCCGCATTATAAATATGTACTTAACGCGAATGATATTTCTTTTCCAGTAACTTTCTCCGATATTAGTGTGTTTGGGAAAAATAATACTAATATTAATATCTACGTTTATGGTTTAAAAGATAATAAGATTATTACAGGACCATTATATAAATCCGAAAATCATCACAAAAACGGTAAGCGCGTTCATCTTTTACATATAGATAACATCGACTTATCTCATTACTGTTTAATAAAAAATCTAGGTCGTCTTGTTAGAAGCCAAATAACTAAACATCATGGATCTTTGTTTTTTTGCGACAGCTGTTTAATATTTTTTTATTCGGAAGATGAGCTCAATAATCACGTGTGCGGAGGAGTTGTTACAGTCTTACCTAACAAAGGTTCTGTTTTACAATTTAAAAACTTTGATCGCAAGCAAAATGTACCTTTTGTAATATACGCAGACTTCGAGACTATGTTACAACCGGTATCGGGCTGCGAACCCAACCCGAACTTAGCGAGCACCACCGACCTACAGTGACACGTGCCAGTAGCTTTTGCGTACAATGTTGTTTGTTCCTTGATGCAACGCAGAATAAATTCGTTACTTATCGCGGAGAAGATTGCGTTGTAAAGTTTCTAAAGTTAATTAATAAGCAGGCGAGAAATATTCATAAAGTGTTAAGCAACATCAAACCAATGATTTTTACAGATCTAGATTCGGAAAGCTTTGATAAAGCCACAACATGCCATATTTGTGATCATGTACTATGGTTTGACAAAGTACGCGACCATTGTCATATAACAGGTCGTTATCGCGGCGCGGCTCACCAGATTTGTAATTTACGTTACAAAACACCTAAATTTCTACCAATTTTTTTTATAATTTATCTGGTTATGACTGTCACCTTTTTATAAAAGAGTTAGGGGAAATGCCCGGGAAAGTAAAAGTAATACCGAAAAACAAGGAAAATTATATATCGTTTATAAAATTTCTACCCATGATCAATGATGAGTTTATACAACTAAGGTTCACGGATTCATTTAAAGTTTTGGGAACCAGTCTGGATAAACTAGCTAAAACAATGAAAAAAGATGATTTTCACTGTTTACACTCTCATTTCTCTAATAACAGCCAATTTGATTTATTAACGAGAAAAGGAGTTTATCCTTATGATTACATGAATAATTGGAGCTGTTACTCGGAAAATGCATGGCCGCCTAAATCAAGTTTTTTTAACTCGCTTATAAATGAACATATTTCTGAAAGTGACTATAAACTTGCACAAGCAGTTTGGTTAAATTTTAAAATAAAAGATTTAGGTGACTATACCGACTTATACCTAAAAACAGGTGTTCTTTTACTAACGGATATATTAGAAAAATTCCGAAAAAACGTATAAACACCATTATCAACTTGATCCCGCTTTTTATGTAACTGCACCAAGTCTATCATTTGACGCAATGCTTTTAAAAACAGGTATTCAGCTTGAACTGCTTGACGATTTGGCAATTATCCGTATGATTCAAAAGGGTATAAGAGGTGGAGTGTGCATGTGTTCTCATAGATATGCCAAGGCGAACAACAAATATATGCCCGACTATGGCTCCTCCAAAGAAGACTCTTTTTTAGTTTACTTAGATTATAATAATTTATACGGATACAGTATGAGTCAGTCCCTACCCTATTCTAATTTTAGGTTTTTAAATGATAATGAAGTAATTGAGTTAAATATTTTGGAAGTGGATGACGATGCCGAGTATGGCTACATGCTCGAAGTCGATTTGTTTTATCCTGAATCCTTGCATCGTATTCATAATGATTTGCCATTTTGTCCTAAAAAATGGAATGCATTTTTGCATCTGGCGGTAAAAACAATAAACTGATACCTAATTTATTTACCAAATATAATTATGTAATTCATTACGTTCACTTAAAAAAATGTTTAGAGCACGGACTACTGCTGCTACATTTAGACAAAGTGCGTATCTTAAAAAATATATTGAGTTAAATACAGGTTTGCGTCAAAAAGCTGAATCAGTCTTTGAACAAGATTTTTTTAAACTCCTTAATAATTCTGTATTCGGTAAAACACTTGAAAATAATGAAGCTAGAGTAAACGTACAGTTGGTAAATACCTGGAGTGATACCAGTAATAAAACAAAAAAAGATTGAGTGCGAGCAAATTGATTGCTAATCCTCATTTCCATAGCGTATCAGTATTTACTAACAATTTAGTCGCCGTTCAAATGAAACCTGAACAAATTATTTTAGACTAACCAATCTACATAGGTTTTACAGTTCTAGAATTATCAAAATCACATATATACTACTTTCATTATAATATAATTAAACCTTTTTACGATCAACGAGTACAATTATGTTATACAGACACCGATAGTTTTATATTCGCTATTAATACTTTAGATTTTTACAAAGATCTTAGGAATGTTTTCTTGAAATTCTTTGACACGAGCAATTTTAGTCATACTAATCAATTTAATTTGCCACTGATTAATAAAAAGGTTCCGGGGTTATTTAAAGACGAAATGGGTGGACAATTGATATCATATTTTGTTGGTTTGCGCTCCCAGCTCTATTGTGTGAAAACCTTAGAAAGAGTTATAAAAAAAGCAAAAGGTGTCAAATCTTACGTGATTCGTGATTTAAATATGCTAGATGCACAAAAAGAACAAGCTATTTAGATCTATCAGACATGAAATATTCACTAGAGATGTAAATAAAATTGTGCTCTCTGGTAATGATGACAAAAGATTATCGTCCGACAAAATATCAACTATTGCTTGGGGTAGTACTGACATCCTGTAAATTTTTGGATATTATGTGTTTATTAGGTATAAAGCATCTTTTAGTTATAGTTTGTTTTAGAGTAAGTTTTTTAATGTATAATTAGGTTAATAATATATTTTAAATAAATATTTCTATATATAATACTATAGAGTTTCATTCTGTATCACCCATACGAATATACCTAAATATTCTTCAGAATTAAATCAAATAAACAGTTCATCATAAAAATGTGAAGTTCTATTAAAATCTATTATTTTTATTAAAAGGGCTCAATATTCAAATATTATATGTTACTTCAAGTACGAGCATGATTTTTGTAAAATCATCATTAGAGCAAGCAAATAACACAAAACCCATTAAACGACAATATTTAATATACTTACGTAAATGCTAACTATGCTCTTGCACAATCATGTATGAACATGAATTATTTTCATTGGTGGGCACGTTTCAATAATGCAAAATCAGCTTGTTTGTAAAATCATCATTAGAGTAAGCAAATAACACAAAACGAATGAAACGACTATATTAAATATACGTAAATGCTTACTATGCTCTTACACAATCATGTATGAACATGAATTATTTTTATAGGTGGTACGTGATCCTATATTGCAAAATCAGCTTGTTCTACTTAATACAAGTAATTATTTTGTAAATAATTTATGCCATTCAAGAGTTGATCACTGAGAAATCAACACTACTTCACAAGAAACCACATATCGACAGAAATGGAGTCATCGTATAACTTGTTTGAACAAAACGCTCAAGACCCTCTTGCCGACTTTGACGAAATGTATCCAGAGCTAGCCAAACTACAACGAGAATCAAAGAAAAAGAGAACAAAACGTGGAAGTCAAGATCACCTCGCGTCATCTAAGAAACCTCGTTCGCAAAATGCATCATCGTATGTATACAGCAGTGAGACCAGACGCGGTATTCGACTCATCAGGGTGTAGGTCGTGGACTTGGAAAACAACAGTGCAGTGCAAAGTGATGGTGAAAATGAAAAGTTACTTTATAGTGTTCAATATGTTGTTACAGACACTTTCAATCCGATAATGGAGCAAACAGAACAATTAATAACTAATATTAGTAAAAAAATATGTGATAATAATTCCTAAAAAATGTATAAAGTTAATTAGGTTATTTAAATAAGATATTTTTTTGTAATTTATGTAATTATAAAAATAAAAAGAATTAAACTTATTTATTTTGTTTCATTGGATGAGTTGAGATGTTGAAAGAAGTAAAAAAACAGTATACATTAAATTTATTTATTTGTTTTTAATTAGCATGTTTTGCAACAATTATTTAGATACCACTTTTTTATACAAATAACGTTTTTAAGCGTACACTCTTTTGTATGGTTTAAACAAGTAAAACTAGATTCACATTTGCAATGTCATGCATACAATATTGAAAAATTAGGACTACCTTTATCTTCGATATCTATCAAAACACAGTGGTGTTTTGATAGATATCGAATTTGTTTTATGTATTTTTTTTTTGTGTATTTTGTTTCACATTGTGGTGAAACCACTTACCTTTTTCCATTTCCCAGGTATCATATTATTTCATGTAATCTTTTTAAAATTCAAAAACAACACTTTGTCTAGTGATACTACAGTCTACTCATACTACATACAATCCTACTCTACTTTACACATCTACATACTGAACACATAACATTTAATATTTTTATTTTCAGTTTAACCAAAGGTATTCAAAAATCTTTATAACTTTTTTTCTCTATATCTCTATGCTTTTATATCTTTATAATCTTTATAATCTATCTCTATCTTTTTAGATCTTTATAATCTTTCTCAATAAAATTGTAACGAAACTTTATCCTTTGTATACATTTTGGGAGACTCTATTGGTAATATTACCGCTTGCTAGTTCTAAGATTGTGTACCCTGCTTTGAGCCCTACCGCTCTCAGCATATCTTAATTTAGTTCATTTTCATTTATTTATTTATTTTGTTAGGAGCGGCTGGCTACTCCCTAAAAAAGCCTTAGCTCTACCTTTCCACTTATAGAGCGGTCGACAACTCTTAAAATAAGCCCTAATCGTCATTTTAAAACACCCTTCTAGAGTGGTAGTCATTGAATGTGAACTCCACCCTTATTGAATGCAGATGATAGTATGTAAGAGAACGTATGTCTGTTTGTTAGGCGATGTATGTCTGTGTGAAGTTGTTTTTCGGATTCTTTAGAAATACACTTTCAAAATTTTTTCTGAGTCAAAAATTTTCTGGGGTCGTGGGGGAAATGTGGTGAAACCACTTACCTTTTCCACATCCCAGGTACCTTTTTATTTCATGTATCCATCTCATATTTTAACATTCGTCTTATTTATATATTTGCCATTATTTTTACTTGCTTCTGCAACGATACATAATGATTTAGTAACTACACACTACACTACACACATCGCAATTCCTTTATCTAAACACATTTATTTACGTGATCTAAATTACGAAACTTCGAACACTATTTCTCGACACTTTTACGTATCCCACAAGTTTCGGATCACTTCGATAATCATATTATGCGTTTTTCCTTGTATAATTTTATTGTATAGGTACTGAGACTCTAGTTCTTAAGATTTTTAAATTTTTATTTTATGTATGTCATGTCGGTGTTTTGGACGCATAATCTGTAAACCAGCATGTAAAATGAAATAAAAAAAAAAAATATTTCAAGGCGCTTAAATTGCCTACAAAAGAAATAGAAACCAAAGTTCATACCCTGCGTCCGCAATTTGTCCGAGAAAGGAAGAAAGTGAAATTGTCAAAAACTACTGGCAGTGTACATAAGGCTCAAAAAATCTCAAACATTAAATACATTGCTAATTTTACCAACATATGCAAAGGTACATGGGATGTTATAAAAAATAAAACAATTAGTAACCCAATTCACTTAAACATAGAAAAAATAACAAATAAGAGTAAAATTATAGATAAAGCCGCAGATATTGCTAATGAGTTTAATGATTATTATATTAACATTACAAATAAAAATATACATGCTCAATCTTATAACAACAAAGTAGTAAAAAACCATAACTCTAATTTTAATTGCAACAGTTTATTTTTTAAGCCAACAGACCAATATGAAATCGTTAAAATGATAAATAGCCTTAAATCTACAAATGCTACGGGATACGATGAAATTAAATCTAGCATACTGAAAGCATGTAAAGATGAGATTGCGCCTGTCATTGCATACTTAGTAAATTTGTCATTTGCTACCGGTATCTTTCCAGAGGTACTCAAGATATCAGTCATAAAGCCTCTCTATAAAAAAGGCAGTAAAGATCAACTGGAAAATTATCGGCCTATAGCTTTGACAACTGTTTTGTCCAAAGTGATTGAAAAAGTAATGTATGTAAGAATCTTAGATTTTATGAATAAGTTCAACATCATAAGACCAGAACAATACGGTTTTTTTAAAGGGTAAATCAACTGCATTAGCTACTTTCTCACTCGTAAGGAAATTGCTTGAACATACCGATAACCGGACACCGGTTACAGCATTGTTCCTAGACATGAGCAGCGCATTTGATTTTGTTGCCCACCATATTCTTCTAAGAAAATGTTATCTCTATGGCATTAGAGGTCTGGCTCATGATTTACTAGTTAGCTATCTTACTAACAGAAGACAATATGTAGAGATAACAAGGATGGATGAAAAAAAAGAAGTCAATGTCTATAGATCATCAACCAAAACTAATAACATGGGGGTGCCTCAGGGGAGCATTCTGGGTCCATTACTTTTCTTATTGTATATCAACGATTTACCGGATGTTACAAATTATTAATGCATTCTTTTTGCGGACGATGTCAGTATAATTATACCAAGCGGAAATAATAAAGATTATAACCAAGAAATAAACTTCTGTATAAATGAAATAGATGATTGGTTACACCACAATAATTTAAAATTGAACTTAAAAAAAACCACTTATATACAATTTATAAATAAGAATGGAAGGAAGAAATTACTAAACGTATCAGTTAGAAATCAAATAATAAATGAGTCCAATGAAACAAAATTTCTTGGAATCACTCTGGATGACAAATGCACTTGGACAAATCATATCACCCATATTTGTGGCAAGTTGCATTCCTTCTCTTATGCACTATGGCGTCTTGCTAAAATTAGTAACGAGTCAACCGCTGTTCAAGCCTACCATGGCTATGTAGGCTCATTACTTAGGTACGGAATTGTTATATGGGGTAATTCAAGTCAAATCGCGCAAGCTTTAATCGCCCAAAAAGCATGTTTAAGAGCAATATGTAACGTTGACATCATGACCTCCTGTAGACCATTATTTAAAAGGCTGAGAATTTTGACCGTTGTATCTATGTATATTTATGAGATCTGTGTTTTTGTTCGATTGCATCCAGAGTTGTTTGAAAAATCATCTCGGGTTAACAGTAGATACCCTAATAAGCTGGCACTGCCATTAGTAACAACGACGTCATATGCAAGAAACAGTTACATAATGGCAGTAAAAGTTTTTAATAGGCTTCCTGAAGAGCTTAAGATGCTACCAGTGACAATGTTCAAAGCCAAACTTAAAAAACGTCTCATTGAAGAATGTTTTTATTCTTTAAACGAATACTTCAACTGTTGACATTGAATTTGCTTTTTTTGAATTGAATATTATTGAATTATATATTGAATTGAATTGAATATCACTAATAATTTAAATTTCATAAATACTAGTTTGGAAATGTTAATTTTATTTTTTATATTAATTTTATTTTTTGCGTACCAGTTTCTGGTGAAATGTGTGGACTTCAATGTATTTACCTTAACACCACTTATGTACCATGTTTTATGCGAATAAAAAGTCTTTGTCTTTGTCTTTGACGAGAGGACGTGAAGTCCAGTGCATGGTTTGCGTACGATGCAATGAAATTTTTGCTAAAGGGAGCCACAACTTCTGGAAGCTTGGACACTTTGGTCACAAACGTAAGTCATACTTTAGTTATTTTGTCATTTGTAATCAGTAATCACGGTCACATCACCTGCGACAAATTTAGCGCAAACGGGTATATTTTTATTTATAATTTATTTATATTTATTTATTTATAATTTAATATTTATTATTTATAATTTTATTTATAATTTATTTTCAATAGCTTAAAACTATACAATTTAATGTTTGAAACATATGTAACTATCAAATTTAACCCTATTCTTGGCACAGTATCAGATTTATAACATTACACTTTTAAAAAATATGTGGAGATTTCAACGCACACAAGCAAAAAAAAGCTAGCCTGCTTTTTTTCACCGTGATTGTAGGGCGACGCTCCATCTATACTGTATATAATCAAAGCATAGACTGTACGAGTATCAATGTAGTATCAACATTGCACCCATGCGAAGCTGTGGCGGACCGCTAGTAACAAATTAATACGTACCTATATTATTTACATAAACTAAGATTTGTACACACCTCACCCACACAACTTCACTTCTAAAAGGATAGACGTTGTTCAGTAACATTAAAAGAAAAAATATAGTACAATACTAGTTTATTCATTTAAAAATTATTCTGCCAGGGAACACGTCCTTCTTCACTCATGACATATTCAGCAAATTTGTTTCTTATTTCCATAGCAGATTCAAGGTAGCGTCTTCCCGTAGCATTTAAATTCGACATATTAACAGAGTCAGTTTCTCTGCGCCAAGATCCTTCTAAAATATCGTGATCCACATTTTCAGAATCAAAAGTTCCATGTGGGTTGTACAGTGATCTCGATTGACTATTTAGCCTTAAAAAATTATGGAGGTATACGCACGCCATTACAACAACTTCAGCGTTAAAGGGTAGGATGGTTATGGGAGTTCAGAATATACGAAATACAACACCTAAGATACCGAACACATTTTCGACAATTCTTCTAGCTCTTGACAGTCGATAGTTGAAAATGCGTCTTGTTGTACCCACGTCATGATTACCGGGATATGGCTTCATCATGTTTTCTGTCAGTGCAAAGGCGCTGTCTCCTACAAGTACGTAAGGCATATTCGGCCCATCTTGTCGTATTGGGTCTGGAGTTGGCCAGTTGAGTTGGTTATCAGCCAAAGCTTTATGAAAAGCAGTCTCTTGGAATACTCCACTGTCAGAAGATTTTCCTTTAGCACCACAATTTGCATAGATAAAATTGTAATTTGAATTGACAATACCCAATAGGACAATACTAAATTGTTCTTTATAGTTAAAATAGTCACTTCCCGAATTCGAAGGAGCTTGGATCAAAACGTGTTTACCGTCTATAGATCCAACGCAATGCGGAAAATTCCATATATTTTCAAAGCTTCTAGCCTTGGCTTTCCATTCATTTGCAGTAGCTGGGACCTGTAAAGAAATAATTATACATTAAATACTATTTTTGCGTACTAATAATTAAGGATTCATGTCTAACAGATGTTTGAAATAATACAATACGTGTTTTATAGTCTATCCTTATTATAATAATTGATTTAATATTTATATCATTAATTTTTCAGAGTCCACAAAGCCAAAACACGATTTCGTCTCCGGATGAAGATGTCGTTCTACAGTCTCAATCTACCGTTCCGGAATTTCCGGATGAAGATGTCGTTCTACAGTCTCAATCTACCGTTCTGGAATTTTAATCTCCGCATCAACTAGAATCGCAATCTACCATTGATCAAGCAGAGCAACCCAAAAGCCCTGCACCAACACCTTCATCGTCGCGACCAACTCGCAAGAGGAGCCACCCCAATGAATATAGATTGGAGAAGGCTTATGAAGTTCTGCATGCTGCTAAAAACAGAATGATGTCCCGAGATGAATTCGATGTTTATGGACAGTACGTAGGAACTGAGTTACGTGCATTAAATGACGAACACAGTGTAATTATGGCTAAATATTATATTAATAATATTTTATTAGATGCACGCTTAGGAAAATACCGTACAAGTTATAATAATCAAAGCCAGCCAGTAGTTCAACAAAGCTATAGCACTGCATCCAGTGATATTAGCCCCGAGCCTTCTGAAGAGCATAATATTATACAAAATATACTTGCAACTATGGATTCCTCGAGCACTAATAGCATTGATGGCACTAATACTAATTTAATTAATTTACGTTGGTCGCTATATCCATCTTGTACTCTTTAAAATTTATTTTACTGAAGATTAAAATACAATTGTAAATAAAATGTATGCGTTTTCTTTAACTTACCTTTACAAATATCTTCAATTTTTTTATCAGTTCTTTACAAACTTCTGGTACTATTTTACGTATCAGTTGTTTTGACACTCGAAAAGTGTACGACAAAGAAGCATAAGAATCTCCAGTCGACAAGTACCTCAATGTAATGGCAAGTCTGATATGAGGACTAATAGCGTTCAGTAATATTGTATTCTGTTTGGCTATGGAAGGTGCGATCATTTGCAATAAAGTTTCAAAATCAGATGATGACATGCGAGTAAAATTCACAAACGATCCGTCAGACATTCGGAGATCACTTAGAATATTAACTCTTCTTTCTCGTTGTAATAAGAAATTCCGCATCCACCACCTTCTCTTTCTCTTACGTTTCAACACACTCGATATAATTACTATGTACGCAGCACTAATAGCCACAACCTCCTCGGGCGACATTTCTATAAACACTGAGAAGTGTGGTCGACAAAATGTTCCGCGACATGTAACTCGGCACATTCCACGTAGTTGTTGAGGAACATGTTCCGCAACATGTTGCTTCATTTGTCTCCTAGTGTATCCGTGGCTTAAATCTAGAAGATGTGTTAGACGAGACGGACTAAACGAACTAATACAAAAAACCAAGGACCTCATATAGAGACAATCCCATGGGTATCAACATCACCTAGTTGGTCATCAGTCCTATTGTACATCATATTATTCATAACAGGAAGTGCAGTAATCGCGTACAAATTCTGGTGGCTGCCAAGAAGAAAGACGACCTCAATTGCCATAGTTGATAATGAAGAAACTCAACATCAGCCGCTAACTTCGGCGCGCTTTTCTTTTAAGGGGGGAGGAGTTATGTTGGCGTAAGCCGCCCACACCACACACGACGCCGCTATGATTAGCACGTACGCGGAAGCAGCCGCAATTACCGCATCGTTATCACCATCCTTATTGCCAGAGAAACAATGAGCCACACATATTTAGCAATCATAATAATAATAATTGTGGATGCGCCGGACGGCAGGGAGGACCGTCGGGACCGGGAGCTAGCGGTGTTCATGGCGGAAATGCGGGAGTTCCGTAAAGAGATGCTGGAGCTGCGTGATTCCTTGTCTGCGCGGCTGGACAACGTTAAGCAGAGGCTCGAGGTTCTCGAGCAGAGCCGGCCGGACGTCAGCGCGGAGGTGACTGCGGAGCTGGAGCGTACTATAGATGAGCTGAAGCAAGAGCTCAATGACCGCGATCAGGAGGCTCTTCTGTCTGATCTAGAGATCGGGCAGCTTCCCGAGGAGAAAGGGGTGAGTGTCGTGCAGGCCGTGACCATGCTGGCCGCGCGGCTGGGGGTCACACTGGAGCAGCGTGACGTGGTGTTCGCGGAGCGCGGTGGCGCGCCGCCGGCGGAGGGGGGGGTCGCCCCCGTCGCACCGTGGTGCGCGTGGCGCGCTGCCAGATGCGCGACGAGCTGCTGCAGGCCGCGCGCGTGCGCCGCACTGTCGCCGGCGCCGCGGGCGGCCGCGTTTAGATCAACGAGCGGCTGACACGCCACAATCGCCAGCTCTTCCATCAAGTTCGTGAGGAGTGTAAGAAACTGCAATGGCGGTACTCCTGGACGAAACGGGGCCGCATTTTCGTTCGTCAGGCGGACGGCTCGCCAGCATACCAGCTCCGCTCCAAAGCGGATTTGGAGCAAATCCTCGGATCCCAGAAGTGACTCGTACAATCCTATGAACATTTCTGCATATTACCAACTGTCACTGCTAAATGTTTACTTTGCTTAAAGTCATATGATTCTGAAATTGTGAGTATTTGTTTTGTTGCGTGCCTTTCTGTTAAGTTATTTTATGTAGAACAAGAGAGGCTAATGAATGATAGGCATTTTTTATTGAGCAACATTGCATTTTCTTTATTTTATAAAATTAAAACTAATAAAATTGTTATAAGGTCAGCTTATATACTAGGTAAAATTAAAATTATTGAATTCAACACTATACATAGATACCATAGTAGCGTCAATACTAAACATTACTCTAAATTAAACTTCATACATTCCTTCGGTTTCTTACATTTTAGCAATGTTATTATGATTACATACTGTTTGTCACTCGGATGCGCCGCATTTTTATTATTATGTCGGTATCGCCTAGTGTTGGCCTCGGTTGCTCGCTCTGTTAGTATAAATATATTTAGAGTAAAGAGGTAAGTTCAAAAAACCTTAAAGTTGGGCTTTTCAATGCGGGGTCACTCGGTACAAGACATGAAGAGTTCATTGTGGCCATGGAGAACTTAGACCCGGATATCCTGGCTATAAATGAGACTTGGTTGACGGCTGAGGGGGATGATAAGGCACCAAAGATATCGGGCTATCAGCTAAGACATAATCCCAGACCTGAGCATATGCGAGGGGGCCGTGGTGGTGGAGTGGGTTATTACATTCGCAGGGGAATTAACGCTCGAACATGTAAACATCCCGTAAACTCTGAGGTAGAACAAATGTGGCTGAGCGTGCGCATTAAAAACCAGCGAGTTATTATTGGAACTGCCTACAGGCCACATTGGTTGGATGTGGGCGTTTTTTTAGAAGCGATTACGGATTCTATTGCCTCCTTTGCTAATTGTGATGTGTTGATATTGCTTGGCGACTTTAACATAAATCTACTTGATGCCAGTAGCAGTAGGTCTAAGCAGTTTACGCAATTCCTAAATTGCGTCAACTTGAAACAGGTGGTAGCTGAGCCTACACATTTTACAGAGAGCAGTCAGAGTCTGATTGATGTGATCTGCACCGATACTCGGATTCTTAAGGTTCTTGTTAAGCACACACCTGAACTCGGAGGTCATGCAATGCTTACAGCTGAATTTAAAATTAAAAAAGACAAAATATGTCCTCAACATACAGGCCGTTAAAAAATATTCTTGTAGAGCAGTTCAATCATGATCTTGATACTATCAATTGGGATTATTTTTATAAAATAAGTGACATCAACATTCTTGTGGAAGCTTTCACCACTTGTCTGATTAAATTGTTAAACCTGCATGCTCCAATCAAAACTGAAAAATTTAAACATCCACCACATCCATGGATCACTGATTCCGTTAAGTCGATGATACAGATCAGAGATGATTATCATATGAAATTCAAGCTACACAAGTCGGAGGCTTTTAAAGCTTGCTATAAGAATATGAAACACCTTGTTGTAGAAGCTATTGAAAGGAAGAAGATGTGCTTTTTTGACAGACACATTAATAAGAACAAAAATAATTCCAAAAAATTATGGCAGAATTTAAAAAAAAATGTAATTGGTAGTAGTAAGAGAGGTACAGAGCTTCCACCTTCTTTCAATGACCCAAATCTAATAAATGCACATTTTCTAGACATCCCAGAACAGAAAATGTGTGCCAATATCTCAGCTAACATATTAAGAGTACCATAGACATAGCTCTTCACCGTTTCTCTACAAATAGTGTCAGAAGATAAAGTATTAAAAACCATTAAAGGGTTTAAATGTAATGCCCAAGGCAGCGATGGTTTGTCACTCATCTGAAATGAATGAAATCACTGAAATGATTATGTTGACATTGCCATAAACGTTGAAAGCTATAACCACAATGGTCAATCGATCAATAGCAGAATGCACTTTACCAGACAGCTGGAAGGTCGCTTTAGTTAGACCTTTGCCAAAGAAGACTAACCCGGCCACTAAAAACGACCTCCGTCCCATTAGCCTACTTCCTTGTGTCTCAAAGGTGTTAGAGAGAATTGTGTGTGAGCAACTGACAGACTACCTTGAGGCAAACAGCATACTCCCTCAACAACAATCGGGATTCCGCAAAGGCCACAGCACAGCAACTGCCCTCGCAGATGTTGTGGATCAGTTAGTAGCTGCTCAGGATCAGGGGAACCTAAATATTTTGTTGCTGCTTGACTTCTCGCGGGCATTTGACTCTATACATGTGGATCTCTAATTGTCAAAACTAGCTTATTATGGAGTTGATACCAATGCGATAAAATGGTTTCATAGTTACCTAGGGAACAGACAACAGTATGTTGAGTTGGACAAAGCAGATGGCTCAAGACTGCGTTCAGCCAAACTTCCTGTAATTCGTGGGGTGCCTCAAGGGTCAATTTTAGGGCCAATCCTCTACATCCTCTACAGCGCTGATGTCACGAAAGTCATCCGTCACTGCCAATATCACTTATATGCAGATGATCTGCAATTGCATCTTCCCCTTAAGTACGCAGATCATGCTGTTGCTGTAACAAAGGTAAACGAGGACTTAACACGAATTTCTACTAGGTGCAGGTCAAACTGCCTAGTGCTCAATCCAAAAAAGTCCATGTTAATGTTAATTGGCACAAGAAAGAATATTGGTCGCTTTAGCAACACTTCTCTGAATGTTTGCATAAATGGAGAAAAAATAGAACGAGTAGACAGTGTTAGGAATCTGGGTTTGATATTGGATGAACACAAAACCTTTGAGAATCATGTAGCCGAGTGCTCACGCAATAGTTTTTACAGACTAAAGCTTTTATACAAGATTAGGCCATTATTTAAGCGAAGAACTGAGGGTCACACTGTGCGAAGCACTGATATTGTCACGGTTGAACTATTGCGACACAGTTTATGGGCCTTGTCTGATGTCTAAGACGAGCAGGCTTATCCAGCGTGTGCAGAATGCTTGTGCGCGTTTCTGTTTTCATGTACCACCACGATCACATGTAACTTCTTTTCTGAATACAGCAAACATGATGAAAATGGAAGCGCGTAGAAGACTTCACCTTGCTACTCTTCTTGTTGGTGTAATAGAGGCGAGAAGGCCGTGTTACCTGTATGATAAGTTGGCATGGGCTAGTGACAACAGCAAATACCCCAGAAGAATGACCGCAAACGTCTTTGTGACTGCGCAGCATAGGACGGTGGCTTTCCGTGGTTACTTCAGATTCGCTGCTTCGAGGTGCTGGAACGATCTCCCGCCGCCGGTGCGTGACCTAAAAACAATAAATACTTTTAAAAAACACCTCAAGAAATATCTAATTGACATGCAGAAAACAGCAAGCTACACTTACTTTTGGTTTTGCCACGATAGGCATTACATTGTTGGGGCTTGCGTTCCGGAACCCTTGAGGCAGCGAACATCGTTTTTATTTACATGTTTTTATTTATTTTGCTCTGTAAATGCTCTGTTGTATTGCCTCTAATCGTTCTGTTTCAAATGGTTTGCCACGAACTTTGTCCATCATTTTAGGTGGCCAGTCTGTACAGTTATATCCTCTTGAGTCTGTACTGTCCATGTTGGCCACCTATTGTGACATAATTTATAGTTGTAGTTTTATGCAGAATTGCAGAAAATCTCAGAATAACAATTAAAGCACAGAATACCAACACCACCATCTTGCAGATTCTGTGATGTCAACAAGCAAAACAATCGTCAAGTCAAATCCATCCATAGTGCAAACTTTTGTTTTGATTTTTTTTTGGCTATTCTATTTTAAGCACAGGAAGGCAAACATACAGCCATGTTTTATTTTTTATATTGTTTTTGTTTAGCGTTTTATTATTAATTTGTTTATGTTGGTGTATCATTGTTTTGTGGACGCGTCACCCTTAGGCCCCTCCAGAATACCAGCGTTGCAGCGGCTTTCTGTCGCTGTAGCACGTGCTGAGGCTGGGGCCTAGTTGGCCACACTTTGTTTTTGTTTTGTATTGTCATTGTGAATATCGTTCTTTCTTTCTTATCGTATCTTTTTTTTAATGTATGTAATTTTGTAGTGTGTGCCAATAAATGTTTTTTCTTTCTTTCTAATAAGATAACATATGAGATGTAAACAAACCTATTAACATTAGTATATAAGATTATATTGTAATGAAATAAAATCAGTCTTAAACAGCACTCCTGAGCATCAACAACACCCTTTGTCTTGTAATTTAGCTTTTTAAAAAGCTTGTTGCCCGGACCCACATCCTAACTCTAGTTGATTTAATTTAAATTAAGTTTATTTTTATTAAAATATACAAGTAATACAATATAAACTTATAATACAAATAAAAATACAAAAAGTTTTATTTCTATTGTGTCAATCAAACTATTATTTCACTGTAGTGACATCTAGCAAAGACTAAGAGAGTTTTGAGCTATGTTAAATGGCGCTCAACGCTAGTTGGCGCCACTGTGAGAAAAATATTTCTTTTTCTTGCTATGGGAGTGACATCGCTCACAAGACAGGATATCAGCGTCAGACGATTACCGGCCGCGCTTTTTTTGTGTAAGTTGTGTGTATCGTTGCGTTAATATCCTGTTTTCTGTTCCCTATACGACCTACGCTTCTCTCCCTGACTTGAACTTTGCTCCTTTACGACATACGCTTATCCCCCTGACTTGAACTTTGCCAACCGTTGACTGTGCTGTGTTTTTGGACTCTTTGATTTTTGCCGAGCGATTGAAAACCTGCGGTACCTACTTTATAAACTAGTTGGTTAGTGTTATACTTACTATTTAATATCTAACTAACACTAACTTACATTTCCTTTAAACTGTTCCTAAAGTCAATAACGCGCTGTTGTTAATTTTTAGATCCATTATGGCTATGGCACTGTGTTAGCTAATCATCACTTTTTCGACATATTAGACATGAGCCCGGATATTGTTTCAATACTTGAAGTATGGACTGGTCGATAGGTAACCTACACAATTATAATTTTTACCGTAGTTATTGTACTTGATGACATGACAGAGAGACATGATGTCTATCACGTCTGATAAAAGCATTATAAACAATAAATAACATTAATAAAATGTGAATAGGTGTCTCAACATATTATGTTGGGACACATAATCACATTTTAAACTATAGTTTCTACCATCAAAAGGTTAACTAACAATAATTAACACAGGTCTTTATAAAACTTAATCTTGTTTTAGGTGTCAAGTGCAGACAAATTGTGACAAGAATGCTTTAACTTGGTTCTTGCCGAATTGAATCATGAACAACATCCACCAGAACAGCAACTTGGTCATTATTCAATTTGTGTGTGTTGTGGAATTTCTTTGTCACCAAGAACTGGAAGAATCTCCCGTCCTTTGCCTAAAGGAAATGCGGAGAGGGCTTATGTAGCAGAAGTTGTATTTCCTCGTGAGGTATGTAAATATATATACCTGTGTATAAACACAATCACATTAATAATTTCAGTAAAGATGTTATGAGAATATGATAGGTTAAGTAGGTAAGATAGTTATGAAATACAGTTAGTTGTATTTCATATGTAAAAAGTAATCTATCTCTCAATCTTAAAAAAATTGTTTTTGAAATTAGTAGAAAATAGTTCTAGATAGTCAATTAGTATTGATATTATTAGTGTATTTAAACCTATTAAAATAAATAGGCAGTTATTCTTCTTGGAATGTGTGCTATTGTAGAAATAATTTTCCTTAAATTGTTTCAGATACCACAAAATGCTAGAATTTGCAATGCTTGTTGGCAACGTGCACATTACATTGCAAGCTACTGTAAATAATGTGCATGAACCGCCAACTCAACATATTGTTGAGCCAGAGCCGATACAAGTACATGATCAGGTAACTGAAGATGAGGATATGCCAGGGCCACAGAGAAGGGTTCAACAGATTAATCTGCAGGCCTATGGTCGTACTCCTGATTCGCCAAATCATTGTTTTGTGCCAGAACATTGTTTTGTGCACAAACCAACAACGTTTACGTGTTCCTGCATATTTAAGAAAAAAAATACTGATCAACAATAAAGTTTTTGTGACGTCAAATTCACGTGTATGTCAGCAACATGTAGGCCAGTACAACTGGGACCTGCTTAAAAAGAATATTGGTTCATGAATTAATTCACATCTTTTCATATTGAAGAAATGTTATTGTTATTAAGCGAAATCAATAATGAAGCATTTGCTTTTGAAAACATTGAAAATATGAATGAAGGCTTATGTCATTACTGGACTGGACTTACAATCTTAAACTTTTTAGCCCTATTTAATACAATCCAGAACGGTTTTGGTGTAGTGTAGTACCCCATATTATGTTATTCTATGTATGTAACCATTTAAAAGCGTTGCCTTCTTATTATAATAAAGTAGTGTATGAACAGATTGCGTTGTTTCAATACCTCTCCATCGGCTCCCGACAGTACATGGCGACCGTGACAGGACGCTTCCTAATAAGGAGGCGTATCGGATTCAGGGCAAGTTAAATTCTCGCAATCAGCTATGCATTACTACGGGCTAGATCATCGTGTAGTAACGGTGTGTGACAAAATACAGTTTGATAAATCGGTCGAAAATGAGCTCGCCGCAAAGTAAAGTGGAAGAAAAGAACATCAACACCAATTTTGCTGTGGGAGTAGGTACTTCGCCTCACATGCACGTTATCAAGGAGCACCTGTCGGCGACGAACTGCATCCTCATAGCAATAATTACGCTTCTGGCAATTGGGGCGCTGCTCATCCTGTTCAAGGGCTGCAGGAAGTATCATGGAAAATTGGTAAAACGCCAGGTCAACGAGTTTGCATTAAGAAGGTATGCAAGCCTACTACGTCGTCAGCCTGCTGTTTTGAGCGGAAAGGCAGAGGAAGTCGTGTGATCCCGGAGTTATATAAAAGAAAAATATGTGCGCGTGTGAAAGTGTTTAAAAGTCAATTTAGAACTCTAACGGCATTACAGTGAAAAGTGAGAAAAATATGATGCGATGGTCTATACGGGACAGAAAACTTTAGGTTAAGTTATCGGATTAATTGTAAGTACTTATATATATATATATAAATAATACTTTATAAAAATATTACTACTATGGTATGGCCGAGGTGTTAGAAAATTTAGTTACAGACTTGAAAGAAGTACGTACATATTTAATAAAAATTGGTGAAAAACGAAGAATAGGAAATATTTCCGTAGTAAAGTTGTGCGAAGCGAATAAGTTGTATAGTCAATATATTACTTTAGTCGATCATTTAAAGAACGAAATTAAAACTAGTACATCATCTGCTGTTGAATTAGTAAATAAAAATTGCGCAGAGTTCTTAAATTTATATCACGAAATTGTACAATTGTGTTCAGTAGCAAAGGGCTCCGAACAAATTAACATAATGGAGATTTTATTTGATTTAAAATTAGCATTAAGTCTTTTGCCCGTCATGAATGATGACGATAGTGTTACAAAGCAATTAATTGAGAATATTGAATATTACGAGTCTACCTTGATCAAACCAGAATGCAAGAAAAACTTGATTACATTTGTATTAAAGAGTAGGCTTTCAGAGACTGCAAAGTTAAGATTAAACTCTTCTTATAACAGTGTCGGAGAATTAATAAAGGATATGCGTAAACTATTGCTTCCACAGAAGTCATTCACTGCAGTTCAGACTAAACTGCAACGAGCGGCCCAAAATCATAGGTCTGTCGCGGAGTTTGGTAAGGATATTAGTGAGTTATTTGTGGATCTAACTATTTCCCAAGCCGACGGCGACTCGAATGCGTATAACGTGCTAAAGACTATTAACGAAAAATATGCGATAAAACGATTTGCGGACGGCTTGCGAAATCCTAAATTAAGTACTATTATAGCGGCGCGTAATTACACGTGCCTAAAGGATGCGATACAAGCCGCACAGGTCGAGGAAGTAACTACAGTCGAACGTTCGTCGGAAATTGTCGGTTCCTATAGAACACAAAACTACGGTAGAGGTAATAGGAATGGTTATTTTAGACCTGCGAGGTTTCAGACACGTCGTGGTCAATGGCAGCGAGGATTGTACCCGCGAGGGGGTCGTGCGCAACAAGGTACGTCTTGCAACTATTGGTCTAATAATTACAACAGGCGTTTTAATCACCAAGGTTATAATTGGCGTGCCAGTAACAGAGGTAAGGCCCGTAGAGGCAATAGGGGTGGTACATTTTCGGCAAATATTAACACCCTAGCAACTGAAGAAGGTACTCGAGAGCGTGAGTCAGAGGACCACACGCTAGGAGCAAACCTGAGTCACTTTTTTCGAGCCTAACTATATTTGTACTTGTAACTGTTTAAACAAAGTGTCATTTAGCGTAGGTAACAGCACGTTTAGGTGGCTAATCGACACCGGCGCTTCTATTTCTGTCATCAAGCACGATCTACTAGATCGTTTGCAGACTCCGTTCCATAATAAGAGAGTTGATATAAAAGGTATTGGCGGAAAAGTTATTACAGAGGGCTACAGTTACATTACATTGAATTACAATAGCAACAATTTTAGTCATACATTTTACGCGTTGAGACAAATTCCTGCGCAAACGGACGGTATTTTAGGACAAGATTTTTTGAAAGCTTTTAAAGCGATATTAGATTTTGAACGGAAAACCTTATCACTAACTACGGAATGTGGTCAAAAGGTAGATATTCCTTTCGACTTTCATGGAAAACATAGTTATTTAACGATTCCGGCTAGGAGTGAATCAATTCACTTTATTGAAACTTATAACAAGGACGATTTCGTTATTGAATGTCAGGAGTTGTGTGAGGGCGTATTCGTAGCCAGTACTATAGTAAAACCGATAAAGGGAAAAGTACCAATAAAAATTTTAAATACCAGAGATAAGGAAGTAAACTTGTCAAATGTTTCGTTATCCAAGTCGAAACTAAATGACTACCATATTTGCCAATTTAACAGACCTGTTATCAACGCAGATAGAGTTAAAATATTATTTTCATTATTAAAGTTAGATAAATTAAATTTGGAGGAAAGGAAATCAGTAGAAAATATCTGTGCAAAATTTCCGGATGTTTTCCATTTACCCGGAGACAAATTAAACGTGACGCCTTTATACGAACACATTATCGAAGTAGAACCGCATACTACCCCGATCTATTCTAAACCTTATCGTTTACCCCAATCGCAAAAAATGGAGATTGAAAAACAAATAGAAAAAATGCTTATGGATGGCATAATAGAAGAAAGCACGAGCGCCTGGTCGAGTCCTTTATTGTTGGTACCCAAAAAGTCCGATTCGGTTGATAAAAAATGGCGCATCGTGATAGATTATCGAAAGTTGAATAACAACATTAAAGATGACAAGTTTCCACTAAAGAACATAACGGAAATTCTCGATTCATTGGCTGGTTCTGTCTATTTTACTCATTTAGACCTTTTCCAAGGATTTTTCCAATGTGGGTTACATCCCACCAGCAGACCGTATACAGCATTTACAACAAATAGAAATCAATATCAGATGACTAGGCTACCTATGGGCCTTAAAACTAGTCCAAATGCGTTTTCGAGAATGATGACTATTGCTATGTCAGGACTAAATTACGAAAAATGCCTGATATATCAAGACGATTTGGCCGTTTTGGCAGGTCTTTGGCTTCCCATAATCAAAATTTAATGGACATATTAAGTAGGCTACGTAAAGTTAATTTGAAGTTAAATCCCGCTAAATGCGTGTTTTTGCAAAAGGAGATGTTATATTTAGGTCATATAGTATCAGAAAAGGGTGTCTTACCTGATTCGTCAAAATTAAAGGCAATAGAAAATTATCCTACACCGCAAAATGCACAAGATGTCAAGCGTTTTGTCGCTTTTATGAATTATTATCGAAGATTTATTAATAACTTCGCTGATATCGCTTTTCCATTGAATAAATTAGGCTGTAAAAATATTCCTTTTGAATGGACACAAGAATGTCAAATTAATTTCCAATTACTTAAAGATAAATTGATGAACCCCCCCATTTTACAGTATCCTAACTTCACGGATGATAACACATTTATATTGCAAACGGATGCGTCAGGGGTAGCGATCGGATCGGTGTTATGTAACGGTGATGGTCGGCCTGTGGCTTACGCGAGTCGAAGTTTAAATAAGGCGGAAAGAAATTATCCTACTATCGAAAAGGAACTTCTTGCGATAGTTTGGAGTGTAAAGCATTTCCGACCATATTTATACGGGAGAGCGTTCAAAATACAGACCGACCATCGACCACTTGTATATTTATTTGGAATGCGAGAGCCGTCGAGTAGGCTTACTAAGTTTAGATTGCAATTAGAAGAGTATAATTATACGGTTGAATATATAAAAGGGTGCAACAATGCAGCTGCAGACGCATTGTCACGCATTATTATAAATTCGGACGATCTGAAAAAAATGCATCCGGGTCTCGATGAATTGAATGTTATGACTAGGGCGCAAACCAAAAGAGCGCAAGGAAATCAAAATTCCCCGGTTATTAGTACTCCTACTAGCTTGAGGTCTGATCAGCCAAAAGTTGTAGAGATTATTAAGAAGCCGAGACACTTTGTTGAATTATCGTTAGTGTCTATAAAACATTTAAGTAAGTTGCGTGGGGAAAATGAAGTAAAGGATTATTCGAAATATTTTATATACGTACGTAGAAGGTCAATTGTATACTTACACCCAAATACTCGATCGTCGTTATCGCGAGGCGAAATGATGAGAGATTTGAGTTGGTTATGTAAAAGACACGGTATAGAAAAGCTGTGTATAATACGCAATGAATATAATACAGAATTTATAGCTAGCATTATAGAAGAAATAAATAAACTAAGTTGTTCGCGCCACAGCGCAACGGATAATCGTCGCTGCGCCGGTTGTGATATAGTGAATTACACTATCAGCACGTACTCAATAGTACGTGATAATTAAGGTCTTCCTGATTGACAAGGCGTCCTTCCTCTAGTCACGTATAGATGTGATGTTAATTAGTATTTAAGATGATACACTAGAGGATAAAGGAGAATTGATTCAACGCAAGAGATTGTTTCATTTCGGGTCTCCGTCCCAACGCCATTACATGGCGACCGTGACAGGACGTCACAAGTCCGCGCCGCGAAATCGCTAGTTGAAGTCTACAAAATATCAGGAAAATAGTGCTACACGGGCCTACAAGAAGGACGAAGGAAATAAGAAGAAAAACTGTAAGCCAAAATTGTTTAACTATGGGAAACCCACAATCTAAAGACAATATTATTGTCAGTCAATCACCAACTCAATCGGCGGCAGCATCAACTCCCTTGGCCGTTGGGATGCAACTTTCAGAGATCTTTTTACTGACCATCGTCGTTGTACTAGCGGGCTATATAGTACTTAGGCTGCTACGTTACTTCAACGCACGACTATTAGAAGAGGTAGAACGCAGAGCGGTTCGACGGGCAATTGGACCAGCACAGAACGTGTAAGCCAGCACGAATTAATATAACTATGCTACCAAGAATCTATGTGTGTGTGTGAGTGATTTTTTTTTTCTAAAGTGTGTTCATGGCAAACCTGTCAGAACTCTTGAGTGAGCTTAAGGCTATTAGAGACTCTATTATTAAATTAAGTAAAGACAAACGTTATTCCGCTCAGGGGCAGAATAAGTTTTTAAGAGCAAAGGAAATTAAAAATATTTTTGAACAAATATCTGCAGACTTATGTAAAAAAGGGATAGATGCTGTAGAATTACAAATAACAAAAGCAATATCGTCAAAGTTTTTATGTAATTTTGAGGAAATCGAGTCACTCGTTAACCCGCATCATTCAGAAACGATCACAACCATGGCCACGTTCGATCTAAAAGTCGCGCTCACGCTCCTCCCAGTAGTAGATTGCGACGAAACGCAAATTAACCAACTAATAGACGGAATAGAGTATTATAGTAGTACCCTTAGAAACGAGGACCAGCCTCTGTTAATCAATTTTGTTTTAAAAACTCGTCTTTCTAGCAGTGCTAAAACAAAAATTAATAAGTCTTATGTGTCTGTGGCAGACCTAATAAAAGATATAAAAAATGTTTTAATTCCGATTAAATCATACACAGCCATTTTAGACCGAATGCTACGATGTAGGCAAGGAAACAAGACCATAGAAGTGTTTGGTAGTGAAATCGAAAAAATGTCCAACGATTTAAGTACAGCACAGGCTAATGGAGACGAGTCGGCATATAATTTATTAAAGCCGATTAATGAAAAAATGGCTATCAAGCGTTTCGCTGACGGCCTAAACAATGCTCGTACAAGCATTATAGTTACGTCTAGGTCCGTAAGCACAGTTAGGCAGGCAATAACTATAGCCTTAGAACAAGAAGACTCGGTAGTGAAACCACCAATAAACAATTATGTTAACTATGTTTCGAACCAGCGATTTGAAAAGATAAATAAAAACTATCATCAACAATATAATAAGTCACGTAACAACAACGCGACGAGTCAGCAAGGTCGGGGTCGTGCCTACTATAACTCGAATAGGTTTCAGGGTCAGCGCAACACCAGGTTTACGTCACCTCATAATAAACGTAGGAATGTACATTTCTTAGTTGACTCAGCAGAACAGTCTAATGACGAGAACGAAAGTGAACGTCAGAGTATACGTCAGAACGAACATCATAGCGATGATTTTTTTCGTTCTGAATAGCGCTGAGGTAGATATTTGTAGTTATGGTAGTGGTAATTACGTTTGTTTTACTTGTAGTCAAACTCAAATTTCTCTATTAGTAGACACAGGAGCAAGCATTTCAATTTTAAAGTTAGATTGGTTAAATAAACTCCGTAGCGTGTCCCGCGACGCAAAGCTAGTAAGGGATGAAATTAAGATTAAAGGAGTATGTGGGGATTTAGTATCAATAGGTTATGTTTATCTAGACTTATGTGTTAACAATTATAATTTTAGGCATAAGTTTTATGTGTTTAGCAACTTCCACTGTAAAAATGATGGAATTTTAGGAGAAGATTTTTTATTAAAATATAGTTGTAAAATTAACTATGAAAATAAGCTGGTTACATTACAGGATAAGATAAGTCTAGAATTAGGCTTAGGTAAAAACATAATAACGACTATTCCAGGGAATGTGAGGTCGTAAAATATGTTTCGTCAGAGATAAAGGGCGAATGTGTCATTTTAGCGGAGGAAGTTATTGCAGGCGTATTTGTAGCAGGCGCCGTGGTAGTAGGAGACGGGAAAAAGATTCCGGTGCGATTTTTAAACACACGGGAAGAAGATGTAAAATTAAATAACTTTAGCCCGAAAATTAGAAAATACTCGGATTATTTCGTATGCTCTTTTGATACGGAAAACGGAAAATCTGTCGAGAGGGTTAAACAATTATTCGATTTTCTTAAATTAAAAACATATCTTGGTGATGAAGAGAGACGGTCTATTGAGAAAATATGTGCAAAATATGCAGATATCTTTCATATGCCGGGTGATAAGCTATCCGTTACAAACTTATACGAGTACAACATTAAACTGCAAAATGACGCGTCTCCTGTTTATGTCAAACCGTATAGAATACCGCACGCTCAGAAGGCTGAGTTAATAAAACAGGTAGGTAAATTGTTAGAAGAAGATATTATCGAAGAGTGTACCATCGAATGGTCTTCTCCATTATTATTACTTCCGAAAAAAGCTGACAGTAGCGGTGAAAAAAAGTGGAGAATCGTAATAGATTATAGACTTTTAAATAAAAAAATAGTAGACGAAAAGTTCCCGTTACCAAATATACAAGAAATTATTGACTCACTTTCGGGATGCTTATACTATTCTCATTTAGACCTCAGTTCTAGTTATTACCAGCTAGGGTTATCACCAGAATGTAGAAAATTCACTTCTTTTACAGCTGATAAGCAATATCAACTGAAAAGATTACCTATGGGTCTCAAAACGAGTCCTAGCGTATTTTCTAAACTTATGTCTATGGCTCTATCGGGTTTAAATCACGAGATATGTTTTCTATATCTCGATGACGTAATAGTTTTCGGGAAAAGCCTATCGCAGCATAATACAAATTTAATGAGTGTATTTGAGAGGTTTAGGTCAGTTAATTTAAAACTAAACCCTTGTAAGTGCGAATTTTTGAGGAAAGAAATTAATTATTTAGGGCATGTTATTACGCCAAACGGGGTGTTGCCAGACAACAGTAAAATCGAGGTCTTGGAAAAGTTCCCAGTACCTAAAAATGTAAATGAGATTCGTCGTTTTGTGGCTTTTGCGAACTTTTATAGAAAATTCATAAAAAACTTTGCCACAATAGTGTACCCACTAAACCGTCTTTGTAAGAAACATGTCGAGTTTCAGTGGACGGAAGAATGTGACGTGGCATTTCAGACCTTAAAAAAGTCACTTAGTTCATTTCCTGTCTTAGATTATCCAGATTTTGGAAAAGATAATGTTTTCCGGTTGCAAACCGATGCGTCAGGGGTAGCCTTGGGGGCTGTATTATCAAATGGAAATAATAAGCCCGTAGCTTATGCAAGCAGACAATTAAACAGTTCAGAAATAAACTACCCAACCATTCATAAAGAGTTATTAGGGGTAGTGTGGGCTATAAAACATTTTCGACCATATTTATACGGACGAAAATTTAAAGTATTAACAGATCATAGACCATTGGTTCATTTATTTAGCATAAAAGATCCTAGTAGCCGTTTAACTAAGTTTAGACTTTGTTTAGAAGAATATGATTTCGATATTGAATACATAAAAGGTTCCGAAAATGTAACGGCAGATGCCTTATCGAGAGTCATTATAACATCAGACGAGTTAAAAAATCTAAATTCAAATTTTTTGGGGGTAGTAACCCGTTCAATGAAAAGAACCATGGAGCAAAATAATGAACCCGCTACCTCTGGAAGTAGCAGGGTTGAGCCCCCTGTTGATCATAGGCAACCAAGAGTGGTAGATATTATGCAGAAATCACAAAATGATGTAAGGTTAGATATTTGTTCGTATGAAAACTTCGTGAAGTTGAGGAAAAAGAAAAGATACGTCTCACAGACGGGTGATATGTTATTTAGTGACTCTACTATTTACATAAATCAGGAATCTCTACTAACGGAGGCGCGCCGAGACGCAACGATAGGAGAACTGAGTGCATTATGTAAAAAATATAATATTGTAGAAGTCGTTGTGATTAAAAATGGGTTTAATAAAAAGTTTATAAAAATTTTGACCCAAACTTTCATGAAACATAAAGAATTACCGCGGTTATGTATTATTAATAACCAAGTTGAACATGTTACAAATAAAGACTTGATACGTGTTATACTAAATGATTATCATTTATTGCCGACAAGTGGTCAGTAGGCATAAATAAAATGACTAAGAATATTCGAAAAAAATATTTTTGGAGTAATATGCAAAAAGACATAACTGAATATGTGACTCGCTGTAAAGATTGCCAAAAGCAGAAATTTTGTAATAAAAATAATAAAGAGAAAATGGTAATAACCACTACAGCATCTACTTCTTTTGAAAAATTATATTTAGATATTGTGGGGCCGTTGGAGGTCGATAATTTGGGTAATAAATACATATTAACAATACAATGCGAATTGACAAAGTTTGTAGAAGCTTACCCAATACTTGATAAGTCAGCTGAAACTGTTGCTAGGGTTTTTACTGAAAATTTTATTTTACGATATGGTACTCCCAGGGTTATTGCGACTGACTGTGGAACGGAATTTATTAATTCCACGTTAGAAACAGTATGTAAATTGCTAAATATTGATAAGTTAAATTCAACACCCTATCATCATGAGAGTATAGGTTCGCTAGAAAACTGGCACAAACATCTCGGATGTTACTTGAGAATACAAACACAGAATCAGTCGGCAAATTGGAGTACCTGGATACCATATTGGTGCTTTGCTTATAATAATTCTGTAAATACTAGTACCAAATACTCCCCTTATGAACTAGTTTTTGGGAAAACATGTAACGTACCTAGTAATTTAGTTAGTAAAGTTGATCCCTTATATGTATACGACAATTATCCATCGGAGTTAAAATTTAGATTGCAAAAAGCTCATAATGATGCCAGGAACAACTTATTAATATCAAAACAAAGTAGAAAAACTAATTATGATTTAGATTGTAAGGAAGTACACTACAAAAAAGGTGATCTACTCTTGTATAAGAATGAAAATTATAATAAATTGAATGACTTGTATTTAGGTCCATTTGAAGTTTTAGAAGAGCTAGGTACTAATGTAAAAATATTAAAGAATAATAAAGAATATATAGTTCATAAGAATAGGACTAAGATATTTAGAAAATAAGAGTTTACTTTTCAGGGAAGGGATGCCTAGCCTTTTCAGGGGAGGTGTGATATAGTGAATTACACTATCAGCACGTACTCAATAGTACGTGATAATTAAGGTCTTCCTGATTGACAAGGCGTCCTTCCTCTAGTCACGTATAGATGTGATGTTAATTAGTATTTAAGATGATACACTAGAGGATAAAGGAGAATTGATTCAACGCAAGAGATTGTTTCATTTCGGGTCTCCGTCCCAACGCCATTACACGGTCAATTAAAGCGCATATTGGTGCAACGAATGTGCAACGAATGATCGGCCAATCACAGCGAGGTGACAAATATACCGGACGAAGCGGATCGGCGCTGGCGCCAAAGCAGTGTGCTCCGACCCTTCAAAGAGACACCACGCGCGCGCGCGCGCAAGAACTCAGCCCGTGAACAACCATGTGTTAAGTGTATGTGACTTGAGAGCGCTGTGTTTACCAGCCCAACTACCCTTAAAAACGCCTCCGATCAGTGCCCAGTGAAGTGAAGTGTGTGTGCTGCCGCCCTCACCAGCGAAAGCCCGCTGCAACGCCCGATCGCCCCAGATCAACCAGCTGTTCCCGGTAAGTCATTCCTTCCTTCAGCCTTCCTGCCTTCAGCCTCTAACCTCGCCGCATGTTGGTGCCTTAAGCGCCAACATAAGTAATTGGTCCGGACCACGCATATGTGTTATGAGGGGAGTGCAAAGAATAAATAGTTTAGATGACAGACGTGTCATACTGAACGATTTTCACCTGCTGCCTACAAGTGGTCACGCAGGCATTAGGCGAATGGCAAATAATATCAAGAAATATTATTTCTGGCCTAGTTTAGAATCCGATGTAAAAAACTTCATATCAAAATGTGAGCAATGCCAGAAAAATAAATATTCTGTTAAAACAAAGCAGCCAATGGCTATCTCGAGCACATCAAATTCAGCCTTCGAAAAAGTTTTTCTTGATATTGTCGGCCCGATCCCGAGAGATGATAACAATAATAGTTACGTGCTCACATTACAGTGCGAACTCACAAAGTTCGTCGAGGCCTATCCGCTCCAAACAAAAGATACAGTAAGTGTTGCAAAAGCGTTTGTACATAATTTCATCCTTAGGTATGGGGTTCCTCGAGAGATCGGTACTGATAGAGGCACGGAATTCATTTCGAGTAAGAGGTATGTCAACTTTTAAATATTAAGCATTTAACCTCCACAGCTTACCATCACGAAAGTTTAGGGGCGGTGGAAAACTCGCACAAGCATATGGGTGCGTATTTACGAATAAATTGCCAAAACCACACTAATTCATGGAGCGAATGGATACCTTTCTGGTGTTTTTCGTATAACAATAGTGTGCATTCGGAAACCCAATACACGCCACATGAATTAGTGTTTGGTAAGCTATGTAACATACCTACAAACCTAAACGGTAGTGAAGTAAATCCTTTATATAATCTCGACAGTTATCCGCTAGAATTAAAATATAGGCTTCAATTAGCGCAAAGGGACGCTAGAAATAATCTATATAACTGTAAGGTGAAAAGGAAAATGTATTACGACAGAAATGTTAATCCGATTACTTATAAGAAAGGAGATTATATTTTACTTAGAAATCCTTTAGGAGATAAAATGCAAAGTATTTACCTTGGGCCATATTTAGTGTTGGAAGATTTAGATTGCAATGTTGAAATAGTTAAGAATGGTAGAAGGGACATAGTACATAAAAACAGAACAAAATTGTTTATAAAATAGTTTTATTCAAAGAAATATATGTAAACAAAATAGTAAGGAGTAAGTATAAGTGTTATTGTTAATCCGAGCGTGTCACCGTACGTGTCATCTCAGCTCTAGAGTGCTATAAATAGACTAACAATGTCATATATCGTATGTAATCGTAGTTTTAGTTCTTATATACATGCTACAATGTAATCGTAGTTGTAACTATGTGTACTATAAAATGTAATCGGTAATATGACTTTATAGTCTTTATATACAATTTGCGTATGCTATCAAAAAAAAATATATTTTCACATTTTTTTTTCTCACGTAAAGGTGTAGTGTAGTACCCCATATTATGTTATTCTATGTATGTAACCATTTAAAAGCGTTGCCTTCTTATTATAATAAAGTAGTGTATGAACAGATTGCGTTGTTTTAATACCTCTCCATCGGCTCCCGACAGTACAGGGGGTACATCTTTGTGTGCTCGGTTTGGTTGGTGGTAGGGCTGTTAAGTCCGCCTGGCTAGCTACCACCATCTTATCTAAGTCTGTCGCCATAACAACGATGTTTATAGCATTGTTGTGTTCCGGCAGTTTGAGATAAGATAGCCAGTTCCTCAGTGGTTGAGGATTCCGGGTGAAGTGCGCTTCCACCTTCGGCCTTATCGTCACTTACCATCAGGTGAGATGAAGGCCAAGCGCTTACCCGTTGCCAATTAAAAAAAAAAAAAAAAAACCATGTTTACATCATTGTACAAATAAATATCAGAAAAACTTAACTGTGAAATATAATTTATAAATATTTCTATGTATTTATCTATATCTCGCCTATATATATACCAATATTTTTCTATAAAGCTTTGGCTACATGGCACGCATATAAGTTGTCCTGAATGATCAGATAAGCCAAGATGTAATACTTTCGAGCTAAAGGTCTTAAAATTAGTTATAATATTATCAATACAGGTACTTGACTCAGGAGTAATTCTAGTTGGCTCATTTATGGTGAACTTAACATTATATTTAAGCAAAGTATTTTTTAATATTTTACATTTTGATGTGTTACTATCAAGAATGTTTACATTAAAGTCCCCAGCAATAATAACTTTTTTCTTAACATAGTGTGAACGGAGAGTAATTTTATATAATAGTTGTTCTAAAGCTTTAATGAATATATCAAAGTCAGAAGCAGGCGTTCTATACAAACAGATGACAACATAGTTCAGTTCAGGTAACAGTATACCACAACATTCGAAATTTGTTTCTATACATAGTGGGTCAATACATTGCAGTAGTTTGAAGTGAATATTATTTGCAATATATATGCAGACGCCTCCCCGAGACCTTGTCCTACAAAAAGATGCAGCCATGGTATATCCGGGTATTTGCAAGGAACTTGCATCTTCACACCTCAAGAATGTTTCACTGAGACATAAAATATCAATTTTTTGTGATTGTGTGAGTATCTCTAATTGACTTAGCTTGGATCGAACACCCTGTATGTTTTGATGGAAAACAGATAAACCTAAGGTAGTTGAAAATATAGCGTTTGAACAATTTTTTAAACTTTGATTAGACACGAAATGGCGATTTATTCTGATTTCCATTTGGATTTAAAATTGGTTTATTCAATGCCGGTAAATGACAATACTCAGAAATAGCCAATACTAGTTCATCTAAATCTTTTATGATTACTCTGAATCCACTATTTTTTAATTTTCCAGAGTACTTTGAGAACATGTTGTAAGAGTAATCAATATTCTTATTTGAGTCTAGGATATAACAATTATTGTCCTTAAATAACAAATCATTAAATATTTCTATTCTCTTGTTAAAAATATTTGAGTTAAAATTTAATTTAAAAGTTGGGGCACACACTATGACATTTGTATGCTGGACAGTTAACAACTTTTGTCGTAATTGTTGCATTATTATATTATAATTTTTGGATACAGTGAAGTCGGCATCACCTAAAAATATTATACAGTAATCATTCAAATCAAAATCTTTGAGTTTACTTTGTAATCCATTTGACAGATCACCTATGCTTCCCCCTGGCATACGATAATGACATATGTTATAGTCAGCAAAATGACTCCTTAATGTAGTTGACGTTTTGTTGCTTTCGATACCACTTATCAGGCAAAGCTTGGTTTTTTGGTTGTCCTTTATGTTGTCTTCATGGTGATGTGTACGATGTGTTTAAAAGTTTACTGCTTGTCTCACGAGGTGGCGTTGTACCAATATTTTTATCTAATTCAGACTCATTATCATAAAAATCTTCATATTGTGATAGCGACTTATTTTTGGAGTGATTTTTTCTTAAACTTTGTTTTTTACTAATTTTTGTATGTACCAATGGCGTAGACGTGTGTGATTTTATATTTGAGTTTAAAATATCATCTATGCTCACAGTTTTATATAAATTTATGATTTTTTCTTGATTTTGGTTTTTTTTTCGATTTTTGATTCGTCTATTTGACCTTCAGACAAAATATCGTCTTTTTCTTCAGTTAGTATATCAGATGAGTTTCGAGTAGGTGTATTTTGTTTTAAGGTTGTATGGCTGTATGCACAAGCGTCACATACGCATTTTTTTCTATTTTCTAGTTTCATGAGATAGAACATTTTTTCTCCAATGCTCGTGCAATCTAAATGATAAAACTTTTCGCATTTTGCACAATTTATGTAATCTCTTTTCTTAATTTCTTCATTGCATTTATCACATAGAAGCACCATAATTACAACTGGTTGACTGTCTGACTTGTATTCAGAGCTAAAGCCACAGTACGTTGCCGGGAACCAGCTTCTATCATTCCCACGGCTCTGAGCATTTCTTCCCTGCTTAAATGACGTCGCCGCTCCATAATAACGTTGGTTTTAATCAGTAGTAGGGAAACAGTAGCACTAATAATGTCTTCAATGCGTTATTGACAGCTGATTTTCATCTTTTACTAGAAATTGATTGAAAGTTCCTGTTACAAATTATGAAATGCACCAAAAAGGATCCATATAAATTTATAAAATCATAAATTTATTACAAAGCCACATCTCAATCTCAAGAAATCCGCATAAAAATGCTTGATCCCTAGACACTTTTGATGTGTGTATATAATTTTTATCTAGTCAATAAAGACATGGATCTCAGAATTATTAAAACCCATTCCTTCAAGGTTACGATCGAAAACGTTCATACCAACATCGCGAGGATTGCTTCGGTCAATATAATGTTTTGCTTAATTAACAAACAATAGGTAATACCTTGAGGTATTTTCATACAAATATCCTCTTTAACTACGCCATTTAAAAAAAAGCATTTTTTACGTCTATGTGATGGACTTAGAGGTCAAACTGAATAGCAAAAGTTAGAATAAATCTAAAAGTATGATACTAGTAAAAAATAATTCGTGCAACAGATGCAAACGTTTCGTTGTAATCTTGTAAGTATGTTTGGGTAAAAAAAACGAACACTAGACGGGCCTTTTATCGCATCGGTTCCCCGTTTCCGTTATTGTTTACTTTAAAAACCATTTACTACTGACAACATTCATATTTTTAGGTCTATCAACAAATACACAACTTACTTAGTTTACAACTGTATAAAGCACAGGTCAGGGCGCATATGGAATACTGCTCCCATCTCTGGGCTGGAGCACCCCAATACCAACTCCTTCCATTTGACCGCATTCAACGCAGAGCTGCTCGAATTGTCGACGACGTGGTTATTTCAGGACGGCTCGATCCACTGGCTCTTCGGAGAGACGTTGCGTCTCTCTGTATATTGTACCGTATATATCATGGGGAGTGTTCTGAGGAATTGTTCGGCTTGATCCCTGCCGCTGATTTCCTTCACCGCACTACACGCAATCGACTGTCATTCCATCCACATCACCTTGATGGATGGCGGTCTACTACTGTGCGTTTTTCAAGAAATTTCTTGCCTCGAACTACAGTGTTGTAGAACCAGCTCTCGGCGGCAGTATTTTCGGACCGTTATGACTTAGGGATCTTCAAGAAACGAGCCTATTCCTTCCTTAAGTGTGTTCGTCGACAATATACTGCCTAGATGTACTGCTAAGCTTGCGTTTGGGATTTTCTTCCTTTTCCCCAAAAGGGAAAAAGGGTGCTTGGGCAACATCGTAGCAGCCAATGACTCGCGTGCCACCGTGAAGGGTTATTTATATTTACCAGTTACTCTTATGGGAGTGACTTAAGTTATTAAATAATACCTGACATCCCAACACCGTTGATATTTTAAGGCTTTTAATTTAGCTCCTAAATTTTTTAATAAATTGCCTTTTAAGTATTTTCAAAACTCTAAACACCCTACTTGCGTCTCTGAGGTTACGCATTTGCAGCCGTTTGATGAATTAACACCCGTTCAAAGGTTAAAAGCGGAGTCATTTACATCGTATTAAAAGAATAGAAAATATATTTTCTATTCTTTAATACGATGTAATAAATGAATTTAAGAAGGTGTCCTTTGAGGTTAAAGGGTTAGGTCGTACCCAACTGTTGCGTCATAAGATAGACACGGGTGATGTATCTCCTATCAAACAGCGTTATTATCCACTATCACCTGAACGCCTTAAGGAACAGACACGGGTGATGTTTCTCCTATCAAACAGCGTTATTATCCACTATCACCTAAACCTTAAGGAACTTAACCGCCAGCTGGATGAGATGTTAGAGATGGGAGTAGTTGAGCCTAGCAATAGCGCGTGGAATAACCTAGTCCTATTAGCTCCTAAAACAAACGGAGAATGGCGATTTTGCCTTGACAGGCGAAAATTTAATGCAATCAGCAAACAAGATGCTTATCCGCTTCCCTACGTCTCCGGATTTTCCGGATTTTCCGGATCTTCTGTGCGAATGGGGGTATCCATATCATCCGGATCTTCTGTGCGAATGGGGGTTCCACAAGAGTCAATACTAGGTCCATTTTTATTCTTAATTTATATTAATGATTTACCATTTTATGCGAAAAACTTTTGCAACATTGTTTTATTTGCTGACGATACATCTTTGATATTTAAGACTGATCGAAATAAAAATAGTTTTATGATATCAACAGTGCCCTAACAGATGTGTTGAATTGGTTTACTACTAATAATCTTCAATTAAACGCGAAGAAAACCAAATGTATAAATTTTACTCTACCTAACGTAAAGAATATTATTGTAAATAAAATTAAATTGAATGGTGAATTGTTGGACCTTGTTGATTCAACAGTTTTCTTAGGTATTACCTTAGATTCAAAAATACAGTGGTACCCTCATATTAGCACCCTTGCGGGGAGACTTAGTTCAGCTGCTTACGCTGTTAGAAAATTAGGCATTTCACAGACGTGGAAACTGCTCGATTAGTCTAGTTTAGTTACTTTCACAGTGTTATGTCCTATGGTATTCTACTTTGGGATAAAGCAGCAGATATAGAAACCATTTTCATTTTGCAGAAAAGAGCAGTAAGGAACTTTCTATCAGGATATCATAGATTAAGAAGGGGAGCAACCGAAGGGTTGTCCCCTCTCCAGCAATATATACATCATATGAGCCAGGAGTCGGATGATCAACAGAGATACAGGAGGGATTTATCAAGTCTTGCCAGGTCATTTTCACAACCTATTTCAGAACTTCAAATGTCCTACATTAGGGCTGAAGTGCAGCATGACTTCTCCCAAATAACTTCTTGGTTGAACAACTAGTTCCAAAAGGTTAACAAGACAATTTGTGATAAGAAACAACAAGATTGGCTGGCAGACACTCTGGGAGATTCATCTCCCTCTCGAATGATCAGGTATATTTCTGGAAATCCTTATGATATCCTAAAAGAAAGTTCCGAAGGCATTTATAAAATTTGCACTCCCACTGTTTTCCCTAAAGACAAAATCTTCATCCACTCACCCGTCCACGGTAACTTCTGTAACCGAGTGACATATAACCCCTTCCGTCCACGGTAACTTTTGTAACCGAGCCAAAATTTCCCGACAGCGTTTAGTATTACGCTCTGAAATAGTATCTATAAGGCATATGGAGGCGCCCAAAAATTACGACCGCTCTACGGTTAGTTGCTTTATACTCTGTGTATCAATTCGACTCGCTCTTGGCCAATATAAATTAAAAAAATAATCACAAAGTTGAACGGGCAGCCATCACGTTTTTGTTAGTTTTATTGTGAAAGAGCTCTAGTGAAAATGTAGTAAGTTCTATTTGTATTCATCGTATTTCCTGTTTATGTGCACATCAACATAATTGTAAGGGTTTTAGCTATTCGAAAAGGTATGATCTTTCCAGTTTTTAAACAGTGTAATCCAATTATTTTTAGCTTGAAATCTATGATAGCGCCATTGTCGTTCGGTGACGCATATTTTATTTACAATAATTTAGTGCATTTCTTTTTGTAAATAATACTAAAAACTATGATAATGTTTAATTGTGTACATTTCTAAAGACATTTAAAACATAAAATTGCTAAATTGTGTCTAGATTAATCTAAAAAACAATTTGTGACAAAGGTTAGAATTCGTATATTCGCTGGGGCACTTGCGTAACCGTGGACGTGACAATTTAGATCGTGGTTTAGGATTCTTACACACGGACGATATGTTGGTGTTTTTTTCTAAATATTGTTTTGTCTGATACTAAATAAGGGGTGTGGAGTGACAAAAAATGTATCTATATTAATTAATGTTTGTACGCACATCACTCCTTTTTTTGTGTGTTCTTGCGAGTTATTAGTTACCTAGATTTAAGTTATCCATCTAGGCTAGACTAAGTTTAGTCGAAACACCTAACTTTACTGAATTTTTTTTACGCGCATCACTCCAGAACATCTGAACCGATTTGTTTAATTAATGTTTGCACGCGTATCATTTCAGATCGGCTCGACCGATTTGGCTAATTAATATTAATAATAATATTAATAATAAAAGCTCTTGTCACTGTCACGTCATTTCTTCAAGAAATTATTTATTTGGTTTATCATGGTTTTAACGTTGTTTTCTTCGTTCAAAATTACCGTAAACAGTACAATAAAATTATACATCAATAGCAAATATGAAAAACACCAATAAGGAATACATTTTACCATTTTACAATAGAAACAGTGGTCCAATCCCAAACCTACTGACGTACAACGTCAACAACAACAACAATGATTTTATTTTAAAATTGAAAATTTAAAGAAATGATAACAAGAAACAGAGCAAAACAAAGCGCACGCCGTCCACCATCGCCTACTCCGCCGACTTCAAGCTCCTCGTCGAATGATGACCTCACCAGTGTGTCAACTGACTAGTCGAGCAGCGCGAGCGGGCGATCGCCGTCTCCGCCGCCACAACGACCTGCGCGACGTGGACGACCACCGCTGCCGGCACGCTTGGGATCAGTGGGGCAATCTGCCCCGCGTACGACCCCCGCTACGGGTGGTGCAGTGCGTCGCATGCGATGGACTCAACAAATAAATGAGAACTGCATGCGCGCCTACTACGGGGCAACAGAGGGAGGAACTAACCTCACTGCGTATCGTGTTCGGTTGCTGTCTTTGTTTCAGGCCCTTGAACCGACCATCGACGTGTCTGCCCAACGATTGTCGGATCAAGTGCGGGTGATCCAGCGTAACAACTTGCTGGATCAGTCAGCACTTGATCGGCTACGCCTGGAGTCACTACGTATTTGTGCGGCTTCTTCTTCGGTGCAGGATCGCCCTGCCCCACAATTACCGGCGGTGACGCCGGTTTTGGTGGCGCGAGTAGATCCGGTACCCGACGATGAAGATTTCATAAATACGAATGTAAGTACACAGACGAATGAGCAAATGAGGAGCGCTTTGAAAGATGCTATTCTACAGTATCGTGACACGCGTAACTCTAGGCCGCGTATACCTTGTTTGCTCACGAATAGACATAATTTGGCGTTAATGAGTGCCTTGAACGATTTACTGGTTCCTTATCTTGGAACCAGTGAAAGTTTAATTGATACCCACTCGATCCTTTATTGTGGGGCCATCGCGGTGTGTCGCGTTGCTCGTGTCAAATTCCAGGATTCTGACCGAGTACCGCGGCGAACCGGGACTGCTTGGCAATTGAGGATCGAGGGGCTTATTAATAAGTTCAGGACACTCATTGCAAAGCTAATTTGCTTCAGAAATGGCAATAATCGGCCTCGCGTCATGCGATTCGTCACACAAGCCTTTATTGGGACTGATGTTCGTACGGAAAACTATATGGCTTGTGTGACGGAACGTATTGACTTTCTGAAGCAAAAAGTCTATGCGTGGGCAAACCGTATACGTCGCTACAGAGTGCGTGTGGACCGATACCAACAAAATCGTCTCTTTCAAAGTGACCAAAGAAAAGTATACAGACGTTGGGAAGGAGCTGATCAACGCGTGAGCGACGGGCGGCTACCAGATGTTGATGCCATGACTAATTTCTGGCGCAGCATTTGGTCGGTGCCCGTCGAACACACGGAAGGTGAATGGATGAGTGTTGTCAGTGACGCGTGTGAACCTATCGAGACCATGCAACCTATAAATATTAGTACAGCTGACGTAAGTTGTGCAATCCGTACGGCCCAAAATTGGAAATGCCCAGTACCGGACGGATTGCACAACTTCTGGATCAAATGGTTTCGATGTTCACACGATTTACTGGCAACACAATTCCAAGAAGCCATAAAGCTCGGCTCATTCCCAAGTTTGTTGACTACTGGTGTCACTTTTCTGCTCCATAAATCAGGTAGTACCACGGAACCGAAAAATTATAGACCCATCACGTGCTTACCTACTTTATACAAGCTCCTTACATCCATTCTGAGAACAAAAATTAACACGCACATTGTTGCAAACAATATTTTGGACATGACTCAGAATGGATGTAGGGTTGGGTCCCGTGGTACTAAGGAGCTTCTCCTCATTGACATGACCATATGCCAGAAGGTCCGGCGTGGCAGAGGGACTCTCTCTACAGCCTGGATTGACTATAAGAAGGCTTATGATTCGGTGCCGCATTCATGGTTGGTGAGGATTTTAGAGTTATATAAAATTGATATAACTTTAAAATCCTTTTTGATGTCATGCATGCGGCAGTGGACCACGGTCTTGTGTCAACCAGGATGTCGAGATAGTGTTTCTGCCACGCAGGATCTTATAAGGATAGAGCGTGGCATATTCCAGGGCGACAGTCTGAGTCCTTTATGGTTTTGCCTAGCTTTGAATTCTCTCAGTACTTTGTTGAGAAATTCAAGGTTAGGCTGTCAACTGCGGAGAGGGGGTGAAGTTATGTCGCATTTGTTGTACATGGATGACCTCAAATTGTTCGCACCAAACCGCCAAGACTTGGTGAAACTGCTGAAAATTACTGAGACTTTCAGCAGTGCCATCAAGATGGAGTTTGGTGTGGATAAGTGTGCGGTTATGCATGTACAGCGTGGGAGAGTAGTAAATTCAACCAATTTACAACTCTCCGAAACGATAAACCTCAGATCTCTCTCCGAAGTTGAAACATATAAATATCTTGGTATGTCACAGTCTTTGGGTGTTGAGGACAGGGACATAAAACAGTCATTACGGGAGCGATTCTTTTGCCGCCTGAGAAAAGTACTTAACACTCTTTTATCGGGTGGCAATAGGACGCGTGCTTTTAATGGCTGGGTTATGCCTCTCCTCACATACTCCTTTGGCATACTAAGATGGACTCAGACCGAATTGGACGCCTTGGATAGAAGAGTCCGTCAAATGCTCACGACTTCCAGAATGTTACACCCGCGCTCATCTGTTATGAGGCTGTACATCCCGCGGAGATGTGGGGGTCGCGGCTTTTTAAATGCCAAGGACCTACATAACCGTGAGGTGTGCTGTCTCAGGGATTATTTCCTTAACAGTGAGTGCGGGATGCATTTGGATGTCGTGGCAGTTGATAGACACTTTACGCCGCTCTCCTTGGCAACAGAAAACTGGCGCAAACCAGTGGTGCTAAGCACTCTCGATCGCAAGGACATATGGAAGAGCAAGGTGCTACACGGGCTCTACTATCGGGCTCTAACTGGGCCTGATGTAGATTTGCCTACCTCGGTGAACTGGCTACGTTTCGGTGACCTCTTTGGGGAAACCGAAGGTTTTGTCTGTGCCATTGAAGATGAAGTTATCAAGACGAATAACTACCGGAAATATATTATGAAGGACGGTACGGTCGACATCTGTCGGGCATGCCGCCGTCCTGGAGAATCACTCCGACATATTATTTCCGGTTGTTCTCATCTTGCTAACGGAGAGTATTTGCACAGACACAACCAAGTAGCCAGAATAATTCACCAGCAACTTGCTCTTCAATATGACCTTGTTGAATCAGAGGTGCCGTAAAATAAGTACGCACCTGCGCCAGTTCTCGAAAATGGTCATGCAACGCTCTACTGGGATCGCTCTATCATCACGGATAGGACTATTGCCGCTAATAAGCCTGATATCGTGGTGATTGAGACCGATCTTAGCGTCGAGCAATATTGGTTGATATCACCATACCTCATGACGAGAACCTCGTGAAAGCCGAGAAGGACAAGCTCAGTAAGTACCTTGACTTGGCTCACGAGGTTGCCGCCATGTGGGATGTGGATTCAACTATTATTGTACCGATAGTCGTTTCAGCACTCGGTCTTATAGCTAAGAGGCTCGATCAACATCTAGAGAGGCTCTCGCTAAAAGGTTGGGTCAAGGGTCAGATACAGAAGGCAGTACTCCTTGACACGGCACGTATTGTGAGGAGGTTCCTCACTCTGCAGCCCTAACCACCGATAGCTTGGGTCCATCCCCACTGCCGGTGGCAACCTAGGTTAAGTTTTTTATAATATTTTATATTGTAAATATGTTTTTTTTTATAATAATAATAATAATAAAAAGTATTTATTTGTTCAAAATTACAAGTTTTACAACTAACTTAAAAACTAACAATATGGAACAAAAAGGTAATGTGGCTCAGCATCAAACAGCTGAAACGACAGCTGTAGCTGATATTCTGCCACAACCTAGCGTGTTTTTTTATACTTTTCTAAGAAAATGTGACAACAGTTAAGTTTTATGAAAATAATTTTAATGAAATTTTCCCTACTACATTTTATTACAGTTATAATTTAAACATTATCATAGCCGCTTCGTTTTGTTTTTTTAGTAACCATAATTTACATTTACGCTTGAAACCAATTTTTGACATTCCAACACCCTCCCGTAAAGGAGGCGGCAGGTCGTTCCATATTTTCGAAGCGGCAAATGAAAAGCATCCCCTCGTAACGTTGTTTCTGTGTAAGGGCGGAGACAGGAAGTTACCAAGGTGCCTTAACTTTGAGCAACGCGTCTTCCATTTTAACTTAGAATACAGGTATTCTGGCGTTCCTGTTTTAAATAAAGTTTGTAAAAAACAAGCATATTTCAAGTCCCTGACCCCGCCCATACACAGAATCTTGTTATGTACTAAGTGAGGGGTAATATGATCCCTTTTTGGTATTGGGAAGCAAAGTCGCATACAAGCATTTTGTATCCTCTGGATTTGATGTTCCGTCTTTTTGAGCAGACAAGGACCGTACACAATATCACAATAATGTAGATGGGATAACACTAGGGAATTGCATAATTGCACTTTAACATTAGTACTCAAAAATCTGTGGAGCTTAAATAAAGTTTGTAAGGAGCCAAAACAAAGACCGACCTTTCGCCTAACATGATTCTCAAACCTAAGATTTTCATCAATAAACAAACCGAAGTTACGAACGCATTCCTCACGAGGTATAGGAACATTGTCTAAGATTACGGTTATTTGTACAGTTTTAATGGATGCGACTTGTTTTTTAGTGCCCAATATAATTTGAACACTTTTTGCCGGATTTAAAACAAGAGAGTGTTTACGAGACCAATCAGCAATGGCCTGAAGATCCCTGTTTAATTTACACACAGCTGATAATACATCCATCGCAGAAGGCTTAGTGTGAACATAAAGCTGTGTATCATCCGCATAGAGGTGGAAACGGCAGTGTTCAATTACTTCAGTTATATTAGATGTATATAAAGCGAATAATACTGGAGCCAAGATAGAGCCTTGGATCACACCCCGAGCGATAGATAGTGGGGTCGAGACCTCCACAGTGCCGTCGTCTTTTACGCACCGAACCTTTTGTGAGCGACGCGAGAAGTAAGATTTAAACCAGTCACAAGCAGTCGATCCGAAACCAAAAAAATTAAGTTTAGCTAATAGTAGTTCCAAATTTACGGAATTAAACGCGCGACTAAAATCTAGCAGGACTAAAATAGTCCCAAAACCACGATCAGATGCAGAAAGTATGTCATCTGTAATATTAAGTAAAGCCGTAGATGTGCTATGTTTTGGACGAAACCCCGATTGAAAGGCTGGTAATAAATTTTGATTCTCAACGAATCTGCTGATCTGAGCTCGAGCACACTTTTCAACTATTTTAGAAATAGCTGGAAGTACGCTAATAGGCCTTAAATCATCCGCGTTCTCGATCTTCGATTTCTTTGGAATAGGAGTAATTACTGCACATTTCCACTCATTAGCAAACACTCCGTCGAGTAAGGATGTATTCACTATAGACAATAGGGCAGGCATAGAGTGGGGTAGTGTTAGCTGTATCATCAACATTGATATGCCGTCACATCCCTGAGAGTTAGATGACATTTTGGAAACGATGCGTTCTATTTCTGACTCATTCACAGCACTAAACTCAAATAGATTGTCTCCGAGGCGCCGCGAGCACGATTTAACTTTGCCCAATTCTTCAATATCTCCAGGTAAAGGGTATCCGCCAAAATTGCCCCAGTCCCGGCGCAAAAGAATTGTATCTCAGATTTTGGATAATTATTAGTAGAAACAATATCAGGTGTCGCTATTTCCTGATTCGGTGGCTAACATGTTTTTTTTGCCCAGAGAAGTTTCATAGGCGCTACATGCAAACATGACACTTTCTAGGAAAAACTTCATGTTACTGTACTAATTGACATTGAATTGGCAAAAAATGAATAAAACACATGATATTAACACATTATCCTATATGTAATATAATGTACCTATACATATGCCATTTTTTTTTTAAAACTTCATTTTACTGTATTAATTCACTCATTAACAACACAAACGTGTGGGTAATGAATATAATAGGTACATATGCGTACACACTGATATGTATAGCCTACATCATAATTATATACATTGTGTAGTTATCTTTATTTTATAAGGAAAAGAATATGCGCATACCTGCCGCCTTTAGTAACCGGTGTTTAACCTTTCTCTATTATACTATTACAATAGGTCTTCATTATCGTTTCTCAGTATTCAACAAGGGCTTGTGACGTGAGTGAGCGCGCTCTCGCTCACACTCAATTTGTTAAAGGGAGAAACCTAGTGACGCTATTGAACAACGCCCCGGCCCGTGGTTGGTTTACACCGCTGCCCATGCGCAGTCCTTTGCTAACGTTTGTTGTGTTGTGTACTGTGTGTTTGAAATCTTTCCTCCTGATTTACTTTGTTTTTACGGCGACTTGGCATTAATCCCTGGATTTTTGGTTTTTCTTGTGATATGGCAGACAATTGTGTTTTGTGTACACGGTCACTTCGGCGACTTCGAAGACATGTTCTATCTGAACGTTTTCTTCAATCACGTCGAGAATTCGTGGTACATATTGTTCGTGCTATTGAACCGCCCCAAGAGGTATGTTTAAAAAACTATTCCATTTAAACAAAGTATCTATTTTACCACAATGAAGACTTTAAGATAGATATACGCTAAGAATCACTGTTTTAGTAAAGGAACGCATTGAATGCGCTTTAAATAAATGTTGATTTGTCAAAAAGTCAGTTTTGTTTATTATAGCTGAGCTTATTTCTCCATCATTCTGCATGTGCTCTTAAACCGTCCTTATTTTCATTATTAGCTTCATAAAAAATGTTATACGTCTAATAATGTATTTTATGTAGGTATTTAAAAAGTAGGAGGTTGAGCAAAAAAATTGTTTAGTTTAGGAACGCACCTATTACACTTAATTCCGATCATTTATAACCAAGTGCGCACGGAGTAAATAATAGTTTAAAAATGCGTTTCATTGTTAACAGGTTCAATTCGACGGTACCCGATCAATATGCCATGCTTGTTGGCATAGGATTGACTCCGAAATCAGAAATCAAAACCAATTACCTCCACCTGATGTTGTACCTGCTATCGGAGCATCGGTGATTGTCCCTCAAATGGCTCGAGTAGCTAACACTTCCAGGCGATGCATGATGAACCATTGCAACAACGTGCAGCTACGGGCCGTGCCAAACTCTATTAAAGTCCATCTTCTTAGTTATTATCGACTGTATATTCCTGACCGGGCTCGGATTTGTCAACTGCACCTGCAGAATACTGCTTTGGATGAATTCTCAAATAATGCAAATCAACAACAATCTGATTTTAATGCTAATAGCTTTGTGGACATAATCAATATGTATACACAGGCCCTCGAATCCAGAAGTCGACTAGATTTTGAAAATATAAACGAGGTATCGGAAGACGACCTGAAATTCTGGACTAGTCTAGATCACTCACAATTTCAACAACTATTAGATCAAGTTCCATCCCTCCGTCGCCGGTCCAGCACTTCACGAACCGACTTGGGAACATACTTGTGCAAAATCAGAACAGGGGAACCTAATTCAAGAATAGGTGCCACATTCGGTTTACCAGAGACCAGTGTAAGAAGAAAACTGCGTCTGACGAGAGCGTGTTTATCGAGTGATTTCGTTCCTCTACATATTGGATTAAACCACACAACAAGGAATGACGTTATTGACCGCAATAGAGTTTTACCCAACCACATATTTGGTTGCGATGCATCGCCAAGAGCTATAATTATATGCGATGGGACCTATTTGTTCGTAGAGAAAAGTTCTAACTTTTTGTTTCAAAGAGTAAGCTACAGCTTACACAAATTCCGAAACCTAATAAAGCCATTTTTGATTGTTTGTGCTGATGGCCACATCTTAGATGTATTAGGGCCATATGCGGCTACAACTTCAGATGCCGAAATCATGACTCAAATTCTACAAAATCATGACCAGCCCCCTGAAGACAATGCTTATCATTATTTTTTAGAAGAAGGAGACGTTTTTATCTTGGACAGGGGGTTTCGCGATGCAATCCATTTATTGGAAGAGCACGGATATGTGGCACATTTTCCACCCTCAAAACAACGAGGTGAGACTCAACTAACAACAGATGAGTCCAACAAATCCCGGCTAGTAACAATATGTCGTTGGGTTGTGGAAACCGTAAATGGGAAGTTTAAAAAAACATTTAAAATGTTCCGCCACAAAATGTTTAATAACGCTCTGACAAACACTTTTACTGATTTTAAAATCGCAGCGGCCCTAATAAACTGTTTTCAGGAGCCATATGGAGACAGTCCATATACAAACGATTTTGTGGAATCAATAAACCGCAATTTACACAAACCAAATCTTCTGGCGGAATATGTTCGACAAAATAATTTGAACAGAGTACGAGTAACATTTACCAGGCTGGATGCAAACAATCCACAAGTTGCGGATTTTCCCCAGCTGACGTACGAGGAACTCATCAAGTTTGCGATAGGCACATACCATGTAAAAATCGCAAGGTCTTATTGCAGTGAGCACACCAAGAGATTAGGTGTATACGAAATGGAAGTATACAGACACTCTGAACAAATGGATATTCAAAACGGCCAAATCGTTAGGTCTCAATTGCAAGCCCAACCAAACGTCTTAATTCGATGCCGTATAAATTCACGCCACGTGAGATCAAAAATATACTACACATATATATTATATAACACCGCAAGTTCTGGAATTGACGCAATAAAAGAACATTATTGTTCATGTATTCATGGTCAACGAACACTGGGAAGTTGCGCTCATGTTATAAGTGTGATCTATTATCTGGGATGGGCTAGACACAATGATCATGAAATAGACCATCCAGCTATAGGCCTAGATTCGATATTGATAGATTTAGATACTTGAAACATGTATAAATAAACTTATGTTGTCTTCCTTGTTCTTAATGAGATTTGTTTAAAATACCCTTATAGAATAAACACTTGAAAAAATGATAGTGGTTTTATTTTATCTCTCTTGGTACACCAAATAATAACATTAGGACCTATCTATACCTCACACAATTACATAAGAATAAATCAGAAGATAAACTAGCAGGATTTATTATTTTTTGTATTTTTATATACATTTAAACAACACAGAAACACACCATAACAACAATTAACTCAATAACAACATTATGTACTAGGGTATATGTGTGTGTTTTATTCATTTTTTGCCAATTCAATGTCAATTAGTACAGTAACATGAAGTTTTTCCTAGAAAGTGTCATGTTTGCATGTAGCGCCTATGAAACTTCTCTGGGCAAAAAAAACATGTTAGCCACCGAATCAGGAAATAGCGACACCTGATATTGTTTCTACTAATAATTATCCAAAATCTGAGATACAATTCTTTTGCGCCGGGACTGGGGTTTTTTTCTATGGGATTTGGCGGAAACCCTTTGGAACACTTTCTGTGAAATGTTTATTAAGTGCGTTTACATCTTTAAGGTGAATAGGGATTGCGTTACTTTGGTTAGGTTTTACGATGTTGTTTACATGACGCCACATTAAATAGGGTTTATTCCAATTGTTGTTCACAAATTGATTAAAAAAAGATCGTTTTTCTTGTGCTATGGCAAAGTTGTAATAATTGCGAAGACTACGGTAGTATTGTTTTGCCGAATCTGACTTTATTTTCTTGGCGTTACCACAAGCTTTTTCTTTTTCCTTTCTTAATACTTTGAGAGTGTCAGTCATCCAAGGACAGGGCGGATGGTTGATTTTACGAGTCTGCTCGGGAGCAAAAGTGTCAAAAAGATCTAAAATAAGCATATTAAACATCAATACCATATCGTTAAGATCACTATACGCAGATACCAATTCCCATGGAGTGTACTTAGCAGCTTCATGAATTTCTTTTTTGTTATTATTAATGGGTCTGAAAGTTATAAACCGTGGCTTAAACTTTTCCATTTCTATTGGAAACTCAGCTAAAACTAAGCCATGGTCACTAATATCATCGTTATGTATTACCGATATATGTCGCGGTTTTAACGATTTTCGAGTAAATATTAAGTCGATAAGGGACCGAGTATTATCGGTTATTCGCGTTGGTTTATTGACTATCTGTATGAGCTTATACGTATCTACAAGATCCACAAGACAAGCCGGTAGAATTACTTTTTATTATTGTCAAGGCAGTTGATGTTTAAATCACCTGTCAAAAATAGGAATTCACATTGAGATCCAAACAGGGACATTGAATTAGCCAAACATTCAAGAGCAGTTCTACGACTTACAGACTCTGGGCGATAAGTTATACCTATTATAATGTTCTGACTTCTAACCTTCACAGATAACCACTGTTGCTCTAACTCTCCCAACGGGTGTTCTAAAACTTTAACATTTAATTTATTTCTAACAAACGCACCAACACCGCCACCTCTTGAGCCACGAGGAATATGCAGTAATCTATATCCCGGGACAGTGAAAGGTTTGGTGTTTGAATCATGCTTAAGCCAAGTTTCAGTCAGGCAGAGGATATCAAAGTTGTTGGAGGTAATAGACTCTTTCAATTCATCCCAACCCGTATTAATGGATTGAACATTTAGCAGACCTATCTTAAAACTAGTTTTCATTACAATTTTTTTTGAGAAAGCCATTTTCGAAACATTATTGGTTAATAATTACAATGAAAAGTGTGCAATGAGTGAGCAATGCAAGCACAACTTAAGACAAGGTTTTTAGTGTTTCTATATTATGCACGCAGACAAAGTTGGCCTCTTCCGATTTCCTGACAAAGATTCTTCCGTTACGAACCCAAACGAATTTGTAGCCCAGTTCCTTTGCACGGACACGTGTAGATGCATGTAGCTGTTTATTTTCTAATGAGAGATGTTCAGAGATAAAGATCGCTGTTCTTTCACCGGCTATCCCTAGATGAGAGGTATTCAAACGTTCCTCAGCCTTTTTCTTCCTATTGAATTCGATTGCAGATTTTATAAACTCGTCTCTCCGTTTCTGGTTGATGAATTTCACTAGAATGGTTCTAGGACGTGAGGTCCTAGAATCCATTTTTGCTGTGCGCGAGCAGTACTGGATATCGGACGTGTCTGTCGGACAGTTAATGATTTGACCGAGCTGATGCAGAACTGAATTAAGGTTTTCCTGCTTGTTTTCCGGGACGCAGTGGATCTCAAGATTTACAGCACGTAGTTGTTGGTCCAGTATTCTCAATTTACCCTGAATTTCAGTATTGGCCGATTTCAGACGTTCATTCTCCTTCATCACCCCTTCAACAAGTTCTTTTTGTGCGGAATATTCAGTTTTGAAGAGTTCGAATTCCTTGTTAAAAAATGTCAAGGACTCCTGAAAATCCTGGATCAGCCCCTTCATTTCCCGAAACTGTGCTTTATTGGATTCAGAAAGTCGATCCATCGAAAGTTGCAGCTCAGATCTTAAGGCCTCCCTCACATCATCCATAGATAAACATGAGCATGTTGTCTTCGACTTGATACGGGTGGTTACGTTGCTCACTTCTTCGTCGCTGGTTACACTCTTGGAGTGATCCTCTCGTGCAGCTTTTTGGATTGGTGTGTTGGTATTGTCAACCTTAGGGCGGCGAGATCGACACAAATCACAAATCCAAGCATTCCTGTTTTCATTTGTCATGAGGTAAAATCTTTTTTCGGAGACGTTAGCGCATTCTAAATCGTAGGTTTGTTTACATAAATTACATTTGATAAATCTTCGATCAGTTATTAAATTCGGACATGCAGAACATTTAATATTTTTCTTTTTACTATCCATAATTATTTACTTATGTTGTTACTGTTATTTTATGGAAACAAAAAAAAATTGTAATAAAATATAAAAAGGTAAAAAAAATAAAGAATTTTTAAAAATAAAGTACTTAATATTACAAAAAAAAGAATTGAATAAAAAAAGAAAAGGATAAGTAACAAAAAAAAAAACCAAACAAGTACAATACAAAAATTAAACTGAAAATATAAAATAAAACAGAATGCCAGGATTTGATCCTTGGAATCGTAGCGCACGACCGCGTGTAACTCGAGTACACTTCACGCTACGCCACGGAGTCGATGTTTCACAATGACGAAATAAGTAGTGGAATTCTCCAGAGCAGGTATTTTGTCAAAGATTGTCGGAATTCGGAGGTCGAAATATTTATATTCCGTCGAATATTGTGAGACTGCCTCCAAATAAAAACACACTAAACAAATTGGGAAGCTTTGATTGCTATTTTAATTGTTTCACCCCAGTGATTTGGAAAGTTAATTACACCAAAACACACTTTATCCTCCGCACATAAGACTGGTGGCACTTTTTAGCAGTACTAAACACTTTATAAGCTCTTTCAAATTATTTCGAGTTGAGAGTGATACACAAGCGTCCAACTTGACTGAGGTCACATGACATGACTATATAAATATATAAAATATTGTAAAAAAAATTTCTTATGATATGATTTAAATAAAGAGAATAATAATAGACACTTTATTTGCACAAAAAGAAAAAAAAAACAATTACAATAACAGGACAAATTATAAAAACGAGAGTACAATTAGGCGGCCTTATTGCTTAAAAGCAATCTCTTCCAGGCAACCTTTATTAATGTTTGTACGCGCATCACATCAGAGGGGCTCGACCGATTTGGCTAATTAATGTTTGTACGCGCATCACTTCAAAACGGCTCGACCGATTTGGCTATTTCTTTTTTTTGTATTATATTTCAGTGACCAAATAAATGTTGATGTTGATGTCGTTGGTGGAGCGCGTGGACGCGAAGACGAAGTCGCCGAGCCGTTGCCGTAAATATATATTAGTTTAGCTGTTTTGAACTGTTATTACTATTTAATAGTAATTCATATTATTTCATTCATATAATTTGCGGCCGCTCGCGGTTTCACCCACGTGGTTCCCGTTCCCGTGGGAAAAAGTATTCTAAGTGTTAATCCAGGTTATAAAGTATCTGTATGCCGAATTTCATCCAAATCCATTCAGTAGTTTTTACGTGAAAGAGTAACAACCATACACATTCACAAACTTTCGCCTTTATAATTAGTAACTAGCGGCCGCCTGCGGCTTCACCCGCGTGGTTCCCGTTCCCGTGTGAATATCGGGTTAAAAAGTATTCTATGTGTTAATCTAGGTTATAAAGTATCTGTATGCCGAATTTCATCCAAATCCATTCAGTAGTTTTTACGTGAAAGAGTAACAACCATACACATTCACAAACTTTCGCCTTTATAATTAGTAACTAGCGGCCGCTCGCGGTTTCACCCGCGTGGTTCCCGTTCCCGTGGGAATATCGGGATAAAAAGTATTCTATGTGTTAATCCAGGTTATAAACTATCTGTATGCCAAATTTTATACAAATCCATTCAGTAGTTTTTACGTGAAAGAGTAACAAACATACACACTCACAAACTTTCGCCTTTATAATATTAGTGTGGTATTAGTGTAATTCATACAATTTGATTTTAGATCTACTAGTAGAGGACTCCTCGAAGGCCGCGGTCGAGCGCGTGGACGCAGGCGTGGACGCGGTCGTGGACGCGGGGTCGGGGAAGAGCTACAGCCGTAAATATGTTTTATTTTGACTTTTTGAAATGTAATTGTAATTTATTAGTAATACATATTACTTGATTCATATAATTTTAATTTGATTTTAGATCTACTAGTAGAGGGCTAGTGGAAGGGCGTGGGCGTGCGCGTGGACGTGGACGAGGGCAGGAGGAACCTTGAGTGTAAAATATATTTGTTCACAATACATTATGGGTTTATATGTAACATACATATTTAGAACTTTGTTGCAGTGCGGAGCTGGTTCAGGTTCGGGCAGAGAAGGCGCTGACCAAAAGGCGCCTTAATGCCTTGCCCGCTGAAGTTCGCCAGGAGTTTGTCGATAGGAAGCGACAAGCCGAACTTCAGCGGGTACTTCTGCCCAACGCGCCCCCGCGCAAAAGACATGCAAGGTAATAATTAATTATATTGATCGCAGTAAACAGGATGTTTCCGTTCAATTTTATGTTGTATGAATATAATAAATTAAAATTGCAGGCGAGCTTCTCCTGAAAGGGACGAATGCCCAATGGTCCCAGCACCAACACCGGCAACACCGGAGTCTCAGCCGGAGCCTCAGCCTGAGTCTCAGCCGGAGCCTCAGCCTGAGTCTCAGGCTGAAGAAATACTCGACTTTGAAGAAATGGGTAAGCCTGAAGCGGACATTGCCCCAAATTCAACAAACTGAGAAACGATTGTATAAATTAATTTTAACACTCATATTTTCTCATAACAGAGGTTATCTTCGAGGAGGAGGTGGGAGGCGAGATCGTCGTCGGCGAGGAGGTCGAGGTCTCTACGGAGGGAAGCTGCCGTCAGCGGCGCCCAACGGGATCCATCAGTGAGTATTACATTGTACTTACATACTTACATATATTCACGACTGTTCTCTATTATACAACGTTAGTCGGAGAGGGGGTACTAAGCCGCGGACAACTGAAAGTGCTACTATCAACTGTTATATTGCAAAGATAAACTTCGCGAAAATCATTTATATTTTATGCTTATTCATATTTTAAAAATGCACAACCCTAAGTAGAGGCAGGGCTAACGCCACTTGTTAACCCCGGCAATGAACTCGAATCTATCTCTCTCTCAAAACAGCTGATCGCCAGGGCTACCACATTATATTGTCATTTCTTATGAAATCTTAAAACAGGTGTTATCCATTTTTTAGGAAAAGTTCTTAGACAAAAGTTATTTGTAAATATGGGTATGGAATATGTGTTGGATGTTTATATGGCCATTTTTTTCAGATGTTAACGAGGACGATTTTGGGGCCACAGTGTTCGATTGGCTGATAAGCAATGACGGCAGCGACATTGACCAGAAGATAGAGATCTACGACTCCTTGTTCAGCGAACAGCGTAACGCCACAGTTGAGCCTGCCTGTCCCACGGACATGACAGAGCTCCAGACTGAGGTGTTACGTGCCGACGACGATCTGAATGACCGTCTTCTACGAGACCGGGTGCCGCAGGATAGCTACCACTTTGACTGGAAGAAGGACAGGTCTAACTTTTTGGGGCGACGGGAGCCTTTTTTGGGGACAGCAGGACCCACCTTTGACGTAAGTAGGATGGGTGCAGTAGATGTCTTTTATAAAATGTTCGGCTCAGACTTTATTGACTTGATCTGTCGAGAGACTAACCGCTATGCAGAGCACAAGATAGCTTATTTAAGATCGGAGAATAAGCTTCTTCCGTCTTCCCGTCTGCATAGATGGAAGTCTACAGACCGCGACGAAATGATAACGTTCTTGGCTGTCATGATTCTGCAGGGATTGTACTCTATACCAGAGGTAGAGAAATACTTCTCTTTCAACGGATATGGTACAATGCCGTAGTTCTCGAGGATCATGTCATACAATAGATTCTTGCTACTGAAATCATTATACCATTTCGTCGACAACACTACCATTTCTGACCCGACCGACAGACTGAGTAAAATAAGGCCTGTACTCGAGTATTTTAACACAAAATGCTCAACACTATACATGCCTTTACAAGAAATAGCTATTGACGAGTCTCTGTTAAAGTGGCATGGGCGTTTGAGCTTTGCGCAGAAGATCGCGACCAAAGCCGCCCAAGTGGGTGTCAAAACCTATGAGCTTTGCGAGTCTCGCAGTGGCTATCTCTGGAAATTCTTTGTGTATGTTGGGAAAAAGACTGCTGCACCTACTCTCATTGGACATAACGACAACGAGACTCTTGACAGAAGCGATGACGAGACCACTGGCCGTCCTGACTATCAGGTTATTGACCGACCGCAGGGTAATGAGACTGACGGACTGCAACGGCCCACTAACGCGACAGCTCAGACTGTGTTTGACCTGATAGATCCGCTACTGAATCTCGGGCATACATTAATAATGGTCAATTTTTATAATAGTCCATTATTATTGCGATGCCTGAAACGACTCGGTACTGACTGTTACGGGACACTTCGATTGAATCGGGAATTCGTTTCCGATTCAATGAAGACCCTAACAAAGTCTGACCTTCGGCAAGGTGAGGTAGTGGCAAGCTATTGCTCCGATTTGTCAGTAATGGTATGGCGAGATGCTAACCTGGTTAGCATGATTTCGACATACCATCACTTACAAATCGGGACACAGGACAAATATAATCGCCTCACGTATAAGCCTAACATAGTGCTGGAGTATAATAAGTCTATGGGTGGCGTGGATAGGAAAGACCAGCTACTGTCTGCCCATCCCGTAGAGCGACTTCGCAACAAAGTGTGGTATAAGAAGGTCTTCCGCAGGTTGTTGAGCACTGCCGTGTTCAACACCTTCGTCATCTACAGCACACAGCACCCCAATGCCACGCATAGGTCGTTCCGCACCATGTTAGCTGAAGACCTCCTTAAACGACACCGACTGGTGGATTTAACGACTGAGCCACGACTTGTAACTGACAAGCAGTCTACTAGGCAGCTTTCAGTAAAGTCATCCAGACCGCCGACACTTGATCATGACAACTACCCTGCGCGGTCAGAGTTCAAAAGGGCTCGTTGTGTTATGTGCACCTTACGTGGAAGCACAACAAGAACCACTTGGAAGTGCATTCAGTGCAATGTTGGCCTGTGCATTGAAGGCTGTTTTAGGGACTACCATAAAAGATTGCACTAAATGCATTTCCTAGCTTAACTTTGTTTGACTTTGCCATTTCATCATCATCCTGTGGCCGTGTTCCTTCATCCAGTCTTGGTTGGTACGCTGTGCATACGCTGTTCTATATTGTAAAATATGTTAATAGTTTCTCAACAATATTTCAATTATGTCAATAGTTTATCAGCAATTTACACGAGTTATGTACAATTTAAAGTTAGTTGACAATAAATATGTCAATAGTTTCCCAGCAATATTTTGAACATCATTTTGTTTTGTAAAAAAGGCTAATACAAAATAAAATAACAAAACTTTATTCTCTCCAAAGTCGTAGACTAATAAATAATATAAATTTACAAGAGTTATGTAAAATTTAATGGACAATATATAGGTTCTTAGTCAAAAGGTTCATACGAAATAAAATAACAAAACTGTACTCTCTCCAAAGTCGACAAAGACTTTGAAGTCTTGCCTGACGACTATGCCTGTCCTCTTCCGCAACGAGCCTCCTTGTCCCACGGACATGACTGCAGACTCATGTGTTACAAACTGACTTACCAACTTTTACATGAGGACAGGTTGGTCCAACTTTAGGTCTAACTTTTTAGACCTTTTTTTACAAACTTTTTGACTCAGACTCATAGTAATACATTTTACAATATAGAACAGCGTACAGTAAAGTTAAGTAATTAAGTGTTTCATTTCATTTGTAATTTCAACAATAAATATGTCAATAGGTACTCAGCAATATTTTGAACATCAAGTTGTTTTGTAAAAAAGGTTCATACGAAATGAAATAAAAACTTTACTCTCTTTGGGTAGACTAAAAAATAATATAAATTTACAAGATTTATGTAAAATTTAAATTAAATTGACAATAAATATGTCAATTGGTTCTCAATCAAAAGGTTCATACGAAATAAAATAACAAAACTTTACTCTCTCCAAAGTCGTAGACTAATAAATAATATACATTTACAAGATTTATGTAAAATTTAAATTAAATTGACAATAAATATGTCAATTGGTTCTCAGTCAAAAGGTTCATACGAAATAAAAGAACAAAACTTTACTCTCTCCAAAGACGTAGACTAATAAATAATATAAATTTACAAGAGTTATGTAAAATTTAAATTTAATTGACAATTAATATGTCAATTGGTTCTCAGTCAAAAGGTTCATACGAAATAAAAGAACAAAACTTTACTCTCTCCAAAGTCGTAGACTAATAAATAATATACATTTACAAGATTTACGTAATCGGTTGTGTAAATCCTTATTTTTTTATTTAATGTGTGTATGAGGTTTTTGTATGTTGAATATATATTTTTAAGTACTTACATAATATAAAAATAAGAAACCTAAACCAACATTGTTTTATTCTCATAAGAATTTATTTTATATAAGTTAAAATCTAATAATTTAAAAAAATCATATCTAAAAACTGAACAGCAATATCAACATTTTAATTTTTTTGTCTTAGTACGTAATAACCACTTAATATTACTATAACTTTGAGAAATGGCTGCACTACCTTTTTTTTGGACCAAGGCCCATATAAGTTTGCCCACTATCCTTTAAAGGGGAGAAAGGAAACTTGGCATCTTTTGCAACTTTTTGTCGATACAAGCCATTTTTCGTGCTTTCTCTAACAATTAAAAATAGGACATACACATATTTGTGTGAAAAGCACAGCAATATTAACTTTCAATTCTCTGCGTTAAAAAAGGCAAATGTATTTAACTACAAAATATGACAGGTCTTTATAATCACTTGTTTGTGATACTCATTGTTACGACTGTATGTATAACAAGTGTTATAACTGTAATAATAAGTCTCTAAATTACAACTCTGAAAATTTTACCCTTTAGAACAAATCAGTTGGCAAATTTGGGAAACGGTTGACCATACATATAAAAAATCAAATACAGATGGTAAGGAAATTTTAGTAAAAACAAAATAGACAGCTAAATTCATTAGAACTAATACTATTGCAGAACTTACTAATATATTTGAGAATGACCTTAAAAGTTTTAAAATACATTATTACATTAAGTGGCATCAAACAAACGAATATAATAAATGTATTTCCCATTTAAAACCAGGCGAAGCTGCTATTCACTGCGACTTTTCGCAAAACTTTGAATGTAAGATGGGCTTAAAAGTACAGAGTATGCACTTTGGTGCTTCTAAAAACCAAGTAACCCTGCACACAGGTATGCTTTATTTGAATGGCAGAAAAGAGTCTTTTTGTACTGTTTCGCCTGCAAATAATCACCAACCTAGTGCTATCTGGGCTCATCTCATACCAATATTGGAGTTGGCTAAATCTCAGGAAACAAATTTGACCACCATTCACGTTTTTTCAGACGGTCCAAGTTCCCAATCGTCAAAAAAATAACTTCTTTTTAATTAGTCACTTCGCAACAATAAAAAAAATAAAATTACATGGTCGTTTTTCGAGTGTGGTCACTGGAAAGGCGTCGCTGATGCGATCGGAGGTATTGTCAAAAGAGCGTTGGACAGAAAGAAATGATGCATTTAACCCTTAATTGGGCGCGTGGGGTGTCACACACCCCAAGGCATGTTTCTAGGCTTATAACTTTTTAAAATTTTAATTTAGCGTGCTGTTTTTCTAGGTAGCTTCATAAACGCGTGTGACGTTTTCAATTTAGTCGCGAGCGACGCTCGGTTGTAAACGGTTGGGCTTGGAGAACGTGTTTGGGGTGCACGACACCCCACGTGACTGTTTGTGTGGTCTGAATTCAGGGTAGTCTACTCATATGTGCCAAAACCAAACTAAGCAGTTCCTCTGTGACGTTTTCAATTTAGTCGCGAGCGACGCTCGGTTGTAAACGGTTGGGCTTGGAGAACGTGTTTGGGGTGCACGACACCCCACGTGACTGTTTGTGTGGTCTGAATTCAGGGTAGTCTACTCATATGTGCCAAAACCAAACTAAGCAGTTCCTCTTTTATCTGCAATGCATCATAATAATAATATTAAGGGTGACAAGAAAAAGCCAGAAATTATTCATTTTTATAACATAACGAAAGGTAGGGTTGATACCAACGACTAAATGTGTGCCAATTATAATGTAGGAAGACGTACCAAAAGATGGCCGTTGGTGATATTATTTCACCAGTTCAATATTACCGGTATCAATACCTAGGTAATATTCAAATCGAAGATAGACCGCAGTATATCCCGAAGGGTATTTCTGAAGCGACTGGCCGTCGATTTAGTCAAACCTCATCAAATATCAAGAGCTAGCTTACCCACATTACCTCGACTGCTGCAAAAAGGACTATAAAGGCATCATAAAAGTGAGGACCTAGAATCTGATTTAGAGTAAACCGTCCGTCTTCATACAAAAGATGCAACTCATATCCTAGATACAAAGATAGGAATACGAAGACTAAATGCTTTAAGTGCCATAAACATGTGTGCAATAATCATATGATTGTAGTATGTCAAAATTGTAACGCAGAAAACTAGTACTTATAAAGTTCCTAATATCTTGTTTAAAATTTGTTAATTATGTAATAAAAAGACGTTTAAAACTTGATTTATATGTAAGTTAAAATGTTCTCATAAATAAGAGTCTGATTTTGAGTTTATTTCGTATTTTTTTTACTACCTAATTCTGGGGTGCTATACACCCAGCGCGACCAAATATGCAACTTTTTAGGCGCGCCCAATTAAGGGTTAATGTAATCCAAAAATCCGTGAAATCTGTTCAATGTTTCTATATTAGGGGAAGGTGGGGTTCAGTATAACAAGGGGCACAGTATAACAGTGGCTATTACTCTGTGGCTTTCTAAATATTTTACTAACGTTTCTGAACTGAATTGTCAAACTCACCAGTCGATGAGAGAGATGTCATTTTTAGCAGTTGTCTTTGGATACGTCAAATTAAACGACAATTTTTTTTAGTATTTTGAAATTTTAAAATAGCTGGAGTATATTTGTGTTTTAACCTACATTTTTACAGCTTTGGTGAGTAAGTTTATTTTATACTGTATCGATATATTATGACACGTTTTAATACTAGATATTTTTGCTGAAATTATAACCTACCTATTTTAGCATGTTTGTTTTTAAACTTCGATACCATGGGGTACAGTGCAACGGGGTACAGTGTAAAATGTTATAGTGTGCCCCTTTTGTTATATTTTTTATTTTTCATAGGCTTCAACTTAAAATGGTGCGAAACCGGAAGAGAAAGACTGATATAGGATTACACGGTAAAGAGGATATGAGAAAGGCCATAGCACAGGTAGAAAAAGGCATTAGCTTAAGAAAAGCGGCCGAAAGAAATAATATAAATTACGGGACACTTTTCAGATATGTCAAAAAGAAAAAGAACATGGCCGAAGGACATATTTACACCAAACTATTCTAACCGTTTAGTTTTCACATCTTCACAAGAAACTCAGGAGCGATCGAGTATGCTCAAAACTTATGTTGCGTAAACGTTGCCTAAATGTTTTCTTGCTTGCTTCATTGGAGTTGCTCGAGTGTGTCATACTCTCTTAAATGTCTCTACGGTGGTGGCATGTGCGTCGGGTCGTTACGTTCCCTAAAACATGGTTGAGCGAAGCGATGGCTGATTCCCATGTCATACTCGTGAACGGGTGCCGCCTGTGGAGGCTGGTCTGCTCTTGCTAACTTATTTTTATTATTAGTATATTAGTAGTTGTAGTCTTATTTTTATTTTTCTGTACTGTAAGACATTGATAACATTGATTATTTTATATTGATAAATACCTAAACTTTTTATTTTTATAAATATATTTTTTTATTTTTATGTCTTGTAGTTGTTTTGTTTTTATTATTGTAATGGAAAGTGCCCTTCTATGATAGGGAGGGCATTTTTCAATTCTAATTGACGCTGTAAAAGAAAGGGAGAAATGCCCTTGCTGAGTTTCTTGCCGGTTCTTCTCAGTACAAGGCTCCCACCCCATAGTTAGACTTACGAACCGATGGCATAAATGACATTCATAAGTGCTGTAACTTAAACATAGCCTAACCTGAATAAATTTTCCTTACTAGGGGCGGTGTACTAAACATATTTGAATTGATTCGGATCGAGGGACCAGATTGTAAAGTATGGGAAAAGAAAAACTGCACTTTTGCTGGGAGCAACCGACGAACGTACGTTTTTGAACCACAACTGCGGCGGCCATGGAAAAAGGGTACTGCCAACCGAACAAACGCGCGTCGGCGGCGGCGGCGGCGCGAGCGTTAATTATGTTGGTACGCTCGTTGGTCGCGCGCGGGCCATATTTAATGTAGCATTTAAAAGTTACATAATTATTAGGTACAATTTGTACAATAATATTAGTTAGGTAATTTTACATTAGGTAGGTATATTTTAAGTGTGTAGTGCGTCGCCTACAATAACCATTGATAGTCATCCAGGTAAAGAAAATAAGGGAGCATGTAAGGCATTAAAATTAGAGCATCGAATGCCACAAATAACCCCTTCAAAAAGTTTGACGGAAATAAAAATTGTTTCTAATATAGTTCTGAAACCACCGAAAGTTGTTGTTAACCAAAAAAAATATCTGCACTACGAACTATTGTAAGCAGTCGAATTGCAGTCTATGTTGATGCATGAAGTTACCAAATGTATGATATGCAATAATTTCTACTGTCGAGCTTGTGGTGGTGGTACAAATTGAAAGGATATGATCATTTATTTGTTCATTTTGTGTTCAACAGTAACTTTGAGCAGCATCGACATTTTTATAGACTGATTTAATCTTATTGAGTAATCTTGTAATGATTTTGTTTTAGATATAAGTATTTTCGAAAATATAAGGAATAAAAGTTGAAAAAAACTTTGAATGATTATACACGTCGATATAACAGATTTTCTGTGTAAAGACGATTTCATTTTGTGTTTATACCTTGGGTTATCATGGCCATGATGGTCGTCAACACATTTTATAGCGGCATCGAAATGTTATGGATGCGGACTTATTCTAAATTCATCTATTAATCTGCTTCATTTTGTGTCCACTAAGGCTACTGAACAAATAAAAATATGATTGCGTAGTCCTTTTTTTTGGTGTCAACAATGTAACTTCGCAATATATGACCACTATCCAGAAGATGAATGTGATTATTGCAATTAATTAATGACGTGCAGCGGACTGCAGCACCATTAATCGATTTATTTTTATTACTTTATTAAATCCAAAATCTGGCTATGTCGTAGAAAATCACTAATTCTAAACTCAGCAAAATGAGTCTTCATTACCGCAAAAACATTGTTGTCCTATACAATAGTGACCAGTGATAATCTAATTTGGTGCACTATTCTGTTATTTGGCAATGTTTTGTACTGTCGTTATATCTAAAATTAGTGACTTTCTACGGCGACATAGCGGCAATTTAAATTAATCTTTTAATTGTTCTGTACGGGAGGAGGAGGCGAGTGAAACAACCGGCGGTTAATAGCACACTGATGTATTGCCACAGATAAAAGGGGTGGTGGTCACAGCCACGCACCGTGGTACACGTACATACATAACAGTTCCTACCCCTATTTGACAAATAGTCTAAAAGAATTTCCTATAATCTACTCGGGGACGAGTTCGGCGGACAGATGTGTCATTTCTACAGTCTGGCACAATATTTGTTACCGCTTCGTGATATTCATCTTCACCCTCAGACAGGATTGCTGGCTGTATGGCAGCTCCTGGCGTAATCTCCCACGCCTCTTCTCCCCGGGAACCATTTCCCACTGTATGTCGAGTTGGTGTCGGTGAGGTTAAAGGCGGCATCTGCGGAGGCGTTCGCGTAGGTGCCAGCGTCGTAGGTAGCGTCGGCGGTGTCACCGGTGTCAGCGGCGTCGGCGTCTGCGGCAGCGGTGTCAGCGGCGTCAGCGGCGTCGGCGTCTGCGGCGGCGGTGGCAGCAACGGTGACGGCGGCGGCGGCCGTAATGAGTGTATAATATCACCTGCATTTATGCCCGTAGTATTACTGTCCATATGGCCATCTGTCCCCTTGTATAACATTATCTGATTTTTGTGTTTCTTAATTGTCTGTGATGTAACAATGTCTTTAATTAAATATATCACTTTACCTATTTTTTTTCTTATAATACCTTTGTTCCAAACATATAGACTTTTGTTTGAAAATTTTTTATATAAAACTATATCGCCAATTTTAAAATTACATCGTACCCGTTTTCCTTTGGCCTTATTCGTTTGCGAACACTGATGGTTTACAAAAGTATTAGAAGCCGTTGGTGACGTAATCGATGACGATGTAAGGTTAATTAGATCTAAACGCGACTTTAGTTTTCGGCCAAATACCATTTCAGCTGGCGAAGAACCCGTGGCAGAATGAATAGAATTTCTATAATCCAATAAGTACTTTAACAAATATAATTTACAATTATTTCCCTTGTTGTTAAGTAATAAATTTGATTTTATGCCTTTCTTAACAATTTTTACATAGGACTCTGCTTGCCCGTTGCTTGCCGGGTGATATGCGGGGGACGTCAAATGTGTCATTCCATTTAGTTTACAAAAGTTCTCAAACTGTTTTGAACAGAAAGCCGTGCCATTGTCGCTTATTAAACTTCGAGGTAACCCAAACCGAGAAATAAAATCACATAACTTTTCAATCACAGCTAGGGATGTAGTCGTATTTTTCATGTCATAGACTTCTACCCATTTTGTATAAGCATCGACAATGACAAGATACATGTGACCGTTATGGGGACCTAGAAAATCGACATGTAAACGAGAAAATGGATGCTCAGGGCGTTGCCATGGCGACACTGGCTCGCGTGGAGGTGACGGTCGAAGCTGGATGCATACATCACACGAACCTATCATCTTTTCTATGGCCTTATCTATTCCAGGAAACCAAAGTCTTGAACGGGCCTCCGCCTTGGTCTTAACTTTACCTAAATGAGTCTTATGTAATTCCGATAAAGTTCTATCCCACAAAGATTGCGGCATTACAAGCTTGTGACCTCTCATAATAACCCCATTTTCATAAGCTAATTGCGATTGGCATAAATGGTACGGCTTTAAACGCAAATCTGTAACTTTTTTCGGCCAGCCGTGTAATATATATTTTATAACTATACTTAAAATTTTATCTTTATCGATCGCTTCACGCAGCTCATTCGCTGTGATCGGCAAACTACCATCGACCACAAAACATACGTATGCCGCGCGGTCTGTCACCGCTACTGAGTCATCGTCCGCCACCGAGCGCGCGCGGCGAAAACCCCTCTCCCGTCCTTCGCTGCCGCGCTCGTGTTGCGTGTGCGACGACAGCACTAGCGAATCTGGTAAGCTAGAACGGGACAAATAGTCTGCAATATTATCTTTGCTACGAATGTATTCTAATGTATAATTATATCCACCTAAAAACATTGCATATCTTTGCAGCCGGTTAGCGGAAACTTCCGGAATTCCTTTATACGGACCAAAAATGGAAACTAATGGTTTCTGATCCGTGCGAAGAATAAAAGGACTCGACCTCCCATATAAATACTGATGAAAGCGCCTTACACCAAAGATTATAGCCGTTGCTTCCTTCTGTATTTGCGAGTAATGTTTTTCGGCTGCGTTTAACGTACGCGACGCAAATGCGATAGGCCTCTCCGTATCGCCCTCTACTTGAGATAACACTGCGCCGAGACCAGTAGGCGATGCATCTACTATTAAAATTAACTTTGCGTTCTGATTATAATGTGTTAAGACAAGATCTGAAGCTAAATATTTTTTTATTCGCTCAAACGCATAATTTTGCTCAGACTCCCATTTCCATTTTGATCCCTTTTTTAACAGGTCATACAATGGAGACAAAATACTTGAAGCGCCAGGTACAAAATTTCTATAGTAATTAACTAACCCTAGAAACGATTGCAACTGCGTTGAGTTTGTAGGAATGCGCGTTTCGAGGATAGCCCTTACTTTATCTGGTGATTTTTTTAATCCGTCCTAGTTAATGATATAACCCAGATAACTAATTTCACTTTTAAAAAATTCACATTTTTCCCTTTGTAATGTTAACCCCGCGCTTTCTAGTCTATAAAGGACCTCGTTCAATCTTTCTAAATGTTGTTTTTCGTCTATCCCGGTGACCAAAATATCGTCCATTAGACAGAGAACTCCATCCATTCCCGCCAATACACATTCATTCAAAGCCCGCTGGAATATAGCTGGTGCGCTAGCGAGACCAAAGACGAGGCGCGTATACTTATACAGACCGCGATGTGTATTGATGCAAGTTATCATTTGTGACTCATCATCAAGGACGAATTGTGTGTACGCCATAGATAAATCGAGCTTTGTAAACTGTTGGCCCCCGTGTAGTTTCGAAAACAGTTCCTTAATAGTTGGCAAAGGGTACTGTTCCACCAAAAGTTGTTTATTGATAGTGACCGAATAATCAACGCACAATCTGACGGCGCCATTACGTTTTAGCACGGGCACACAGGCGAGGCGTATTCAGCATGCTCGACCGGCACTAACACACCTAAGTCTACTAGCTTGTCGATTTCTTTGCTAACCTTGTCCCTTAACGCGAACGCAACGGGACGCGCTTTAATAAAAACCGGTTTAGCATTATCCTTTAACGGCAATTTAATTTTATACTTATTAAACGTCCCCAGCTTGTCCGAAAATAGCTGCTGGTAACGTTTTTCCAAATTAGACGTTGTTAATAAGTCTAAGTTGTTAACGGGAAGCAACTGTAGGTTAAATTGCGAAATGAAATCTCTTCCTAACAAAGGCGGCCCTCCGTCCTTAACCACATATACGATGATGGGGCGTTCTACACCCGCGTATAAAACCGATAGGGTAACTGTACCAACACATACAATTTTATTTCCCGTGTAGGTTACCAGTTTTTTATTTGTAAGTGACAATGGCACGTCATTAAAATGTTTCCTATACATTAGCTCCGGAATGACCGTTACAGCCGAACCACTGTCTACCTCAAATTTAAATTTTAAACCTTTAATTGAAATCATTTCTACCAAGGGCTCCCCTCTCACAGAACGTATGTTAAATAACTCACCGTCATCGTCATCGCTTACGTCACTGCTCACGGTGTTGACACAATTAACTTTATTGTTGCACATTCTCCGCAAGTGGCCGACCTTTTTACACTTCTTGCAAGTAAATTTGGCATAACGGCACTCGGACGATCTGTGGTTATAGTAACCACACACAGAACACCTTTCTTTATCGCGCACTTTATCACTTTTACTACTTTTTGCGATTTTAAACAAGTGTTCGTCCGCGACCGAAGTGGAAGCGCTGGCGGCGGCGGCGCCTGCCTGCGCGCTGCTAATGGCTTCTGCTAGCTCCATTGCTTTGCTGAGCGTTAAAGAAGATAACTCCTGTGCATACAGTTTTTCTTTTGCTGCCCCCGACCGCATGCCTAATATAAAACGGTCGCGCAATGCCTCTTCAACGTTGGCGAATTTACAATGGGCCGTGAGTCCTCGAAGCCGCGCTGCCCACTGTGTGTGAGTTTCGCCCGAGTGTTGCGTTGCTGTGTAGAAGTTATGGCGCTCGGTGAACCCAAAACGTTTAGGGGTAAAATGGCCATCTAGTAAACACAGTATGCCTTCAAATGGCACTTCGTGGAGTTCCTTCGGTAGTGCGAGATCAGCTGCGAGACCATATGTGCCTTCCGTGAGTGCGCTCAATAATATGGCCCGCCTCTCCGTTCCTGTAGCATCACTTTTGCTGTCCACATCATTTGCGATGAACCACTGCAGTAGTCGGCTTTTATAAGCCTTCCAACTCTGCAAATTATGGTCGAACGCACTTAAAATTCCGAATTGACCAGACATTTTTTTTTTTGCTTTAAAATGTGGGTACTCGTCGCCAATGTTCTGTACGGGAGGAGGAGGCGAGTGAAACAACCGGCGGTTAATAGCACACTGATGTATTGCCACAGATAAAAGGGGTGGTGGTCACAGCCACGCACCGTGGTACACGTACATACATAACAAGTCACAAATCGCAAATATAGAAAGAAAATAACTCCGTCATGGATATTATAGGAATATTAAATTCAACCTCTGAAACATGGAAGGCAAGAACAGAAGCTACGTTTGTTCCGTTAAAAGTGCGAGAATTGCTGTCGAATTGTACCGAAGACGCCAAAGAAACATTCATGAATGAAGTGAAAAATGCATACATGACTTTTCTTGAATATTTAGATAAATGGTTGCAGCCGCTAAGCAATTAATTGATTGTTAATTATTAGATTTTATTCTTTGGATTATAATTATTTTATTTCTTATGTTTTCCTCTTTTGTTAAAATTCCTGCCAATTTCCGATTTTCCCTGTTTCCCTGACAGACAGCTGAAATTCCGGACATGTCAGGAAAATTCCTGTCATCTGGTAACCCTAGTCATGGCCCCAGTGAAATCATTCATGGGGCAGAAGATACGTTTACAACTCCTGCCTGTTCCAAGATTTTGACTACATCTGCTTTTCCGGAATCGTCTTCTTTTGATTATTTAATGATGCGCGAAAGAATACCTCCATTGATGATTCTGCACGTTCACTAAATCTTAAAGCTAATGATTCGAAGTCAGTTAAAGATATGAAGGACCAGAAGGAACCTGCCAGACTCTGACGGGGTCCTTCCATTTCTTCTCAACAGCAAGCGAATGACACTCTCTAGAACTGTTAGATCTACTGTGAAATACCTGCAAGAATTAGCCACCACTGAGGAAATAGATAGCTTTGCCTTATTACTAGCAGAACCCACAATTGCAACAGCAGTGCGCGAAGGAGATCGTAAAATGTTAGCACGCGTGTTTGGGGTGTCCACGGTCACCTTTGAACAAATTCTGAGAGACCGAGGATGCACCTATAGGAACACGGGCACGAAGTTCGAGCTCCTCGTAGACCGCAAGGTTTGTTTGGACGTCGCAGACGACGTCTATGGCACAGTCGGATGTGCCATTGTTAGCCGACTGGTAGCGCGCGAAGGTACTAACTTGCCCTCGTCTTACCTGCGAGGTGGACGTGCCATAAACGAGTTTGAGGAACTCCTTGGGGCCACGGACATCGCAGGCGTGCGCCTAGCAGCCCAGGTATTGCCGGCGTCGCTCCCGGTCATGACCAGGGCATGTAAGCAATTGCTAAGTGCGCACGATAAGATGGCCGTAGACGGCCAAGACGATAAAGTGGCAGTAGGCGAACACACCAGCGCTGTTGCAGCATTGTTTACACAATTACGGACTAACCCGAACCCAACAATAGTTCGTGACACGCGGGGGTGCGGCTCGCCGCTAACGCTAGGGGCGTATATAAGAGCGGCGGATAAAAAACCCGGGCAATCATTTGTCCCTAAGGGAGGGAAGACCTTTTCCGACGTCGAGCTGGGAATGCTTGACATGTTGGAGCTGGAAGGCTACGAGGTGGTCGCGGCGGAGGACGGGAGTCAGTTGTACGTCCAAGTGGATGTGGACGCGTTCTCCTACATCGGGTCATCTTTTGTGGCTCCGCCAAAACTACCGGATCTGGCCGAGGGGTCGGAAATATCGGCTCCCCTCCCCGTCACCCCCCCACAACCCGTGTGTGCAGGGTGCCGTCGCCAGCCGCCTCAATAGGTGGGGCAGAGTCCATATTGAAGGACTTCTTTAAAGCCGATCATAACAAACACCGTGACACAATAAAGCTCCTCACGTCCGGTGGTTTGTCCTCAGACGCTAGGGCCCTTTACGAGGGGTTGTCCAAGGCCACGCGAGCCAAACTACTGCGTTGCATCGATGAGCCGATGCCGCTCCGCCAGGCGGTGCAGACAGTGGGAGAAACACTGGGTCTGCCTGCGGACGACGTGCTGGCCGAGGTAGTGGCAAGCAAGATAGTGTCCGCCAAGTCGGCTTTCCGCGTCGACTTGGCAAGGATGATCGTGGAGAGGCTGTAGTGGATAGTGGTAGCTAAAGTTCTACAGGAGTAGTGGGCGGAGGGCGCGGTGATGCATCGCGTCTCCTCTCGAAGTGGACTGGCGAGGGTGTTAGTTTGGGAGGGAGTGTTGGGGTCTCCGGTATGGAGGCTTTGTGCGAGTGTGCGGCGGGGGAGCGTGGAGGTTTGCGGGCGGGCTCAGATGATCCGACTGATTACAGGGGTCTGGGCCTACACTGTCCCGTACGTCGGCCACGTGTTTCTTGTCAATCGCGAGCCCTAGCCAACCGCCGGAGAAACCCCACCGCGTGGGCGCCGCGATTATCTGCGCCTCAGTCGTAGTGTGAACAACAGACGGGCACGGTGGCCAATCCCCGATGTCCTAGGCGTCTCCCACGCCGAAAATTCTGGAATAGCACTCTGGTTTCCGCTTGGTTTAAACTACCCGGCGGGGTGCGTACTTTGTACGCACCCCGCCGGGTAGTTTCTGGGTACCGACTGCTGGAATTCACTAGGTCCGTATTCCAGGTTGCCGTAGCTTAATGGATAGAGCAGCCACGCTCGAAGTGGCAGGTCCGGGTCCTAGTCCCGGCGGCAATCCCCCAGATTGTAAAGTATGGGAAAAGAAAAACTGCACTTTTGATTGGAAAGCTGGGAGCAACCGACGAACGTACGTTTTTTGAACCACAACTGCGGCGGCCATGGAAAAAAGGGTACTGCCAACCGAACAAACGCGCGTCGGCGGCGGCGGCGGCGGCGCGGGCGTTAATTATGTTGGTACGCTCGTTGGTCGCGCGCGGGCCATATTTAATGTAGCATTTAAAAATTACATAATTATTAGGTACAATTTGTACAATAATATTAGTTAGGTAATTTTACATTAGGTAGGTATATTTTGAGTGTGTAGTGCGTCGCCTACATTCTGCCTCCTTAGTGCTAACTAGTTAGTACTATCATCTCGTGGTGACAGTAGAGCAACGCGCGTCACAGGCCTACGCAAGATGCCGGTGCGTGTGCGCACATCTACGGTGCGTACGCGTCCGTCCCTACCCGCATGGGTCGCACTCACAACTCCGTGGCGCCAAGTGTTTCTTTCTATGTTTGGTTCAACTAAGATGACGTAATCATCTACCTGTAATGATCTAGACTCCTTAGTCCACTTTTGTCGGGGTAGCAAAGTTGGTAAAAATTCTTTTATCCACCGTGCCCAAAACATGTCAGCAAGCCGTTGCGCTACTCGCCAACGTTTTCTTAAGCATAGATCGGAGTTGTCGTACTTGCCAAAATGAGGTGCTATAGAAGAAGCACCAATTAAAAAATGGTTGGGAGTGAGAGCCTCCGGGTACGACGGGTCGCTCGATACGTGCGTAATAGGGCGGCTATTGACTAGCGCTTCCACCTCAGCCATCAGAGTTATTAAAGTTTCAAAGTGAGGTGCTCGTTCTTTTAAAATCACCTTAAGTGACGATTTTACAGTGCGGATCATTCTCTCCCAAGATCCGCCCATCTCAGGTGCACCAGATGGTATGAATTTCCACTCTACACCACGGATGGCTCCAGCCCCACGAACTGCCTCCTGGTCTAGCTCAGAGATACTGCGCTTCAGCTCCGAGTGCGCGCCTCTAAAGTTGGTGCCGTTATCAGAAATAATTACCTGCGGCATACCACGTCGAGCAGCCATACGCCTGAGGGCCATAATCGTTGAGTCCGTAGTGAGGTTTTCAGTCACCTCAATATGAATTGCTCTTATTGTAAGGCAGGTAAAGAGCATACAATATCGCTTGAGTCGTCTGCGGCCGACTGTAATTTCGAGTGGGCCAAAGAAATCTGCTCCAGTGTAAGTAAAAGGTCGCCTGTTATGTTGGAGTCTAGCGGCCGGCAGGTCCGCCATACGCTGGGGTTGTGGGGTCGCGCGTCTATACCGGCAGAACAGGCAACAAGACGCAATCGTACGAACAGTAGGTCTGAGTTTCAAAACCCAATAGTGTTGCCGTAAATTGTTTACGACGAGATCGTTCGCGCCATGCATTGCTTGCCTGTGGTAATATTCTACCAACAAACGCGTAATCCGGTGCTGTCCATCCAAGATGGCTGGTCTTCGGGCGTCGTGCCCAACACCCACAACAGAGTCAATGCGTCCGCCAACACGCATGACGTCACTCTCATCAAGGTAAGGTGTAAGTTGAAGTAAGCGGCTGTTAGATGGTAGTGGTTTATTATGCTTTAAATACGTAATTTCCGTGTTAAAAGAATCAAGTTGACATTTTTTTATCAGTAGGTCTTCTGCCTCCTTCATTAGAAACATGTCAAGTCTGCACACTTTACGTTGACATTTTCTAATGAACAGCAAAACCCTTGCAGTAGCGCGCACAAGTGTCATCCAACTTGAAATATTATCTTCGTTAGGCAAAGATAATACTGCCCCACTGTCCATTACCAAAGTCACAGTGCGTTCCTCACACTTTGCATCATCTAGTGCTTTAGTGAATCTACGATCCTTGGGCCACTGATCTTCAGGCTGCCGTAAGAATGAAGGACCCTGGAACCAGTCACTAGAGTATACGAGTGGAGGGGCGTCGTCCCGGGTGGCCACGTCGGCCGCGTTCAGCGCAGTCGGTATGTGCCGCCACTCGCACGACTTTGTCAACTCGTCAATCTCACCTAAACGGTGGGCTACGTACGGCTTGTAGTTGCGAGGATCGCTACGGATCCATTGCAGCGCTGTACTAGAATCCGTCCAAAAATACCGTTTCCCAGGCTTAATATCCTTGTGCTCACGTTGAATAGAATCCGCAAGCCGTGCTCCTAAAAGCGCACCCTGTAGCTCCAGCCTTGGAATAGACACTGGTCGTAGCGGACTAACCCTGCTTTTACTGGCTACAAAACATACTAGTACACGTCCATCAGATCGTGTAAAACGCCAGTAAATAACAGACGCATACGCCTTAGACGATGCGTCACAAAAAATGTGCATTTGTTTATCAACGATATTTACATCGCCGCTCGGTATCCATTGCTCGCTCGAGTAGCATTTCGCCCACTCCTGCCCGTTGCCGTAAAAGCGTGGAATACGAAGTGCACACAAGCTACGTAAATCTTTAAGCCAGCTGACCCATAGAGCGTGTTCCTCGGGTTGGATGCGGCAATCCCAATCGAGCGCGGAACGGTGAACATTTTGAAAAATAATTTTACCTTTTATTATAAACGGAGAAAGAAATCCGTGAATATCATAAACAGACATTATAATACTTAACATTTGTGCTTTAGTAGGAGGCTCAAATCCATTTAAAATGTTTGGTGCAATTCGGTCTAAAACGATTTTAAAACTAAAACAGTCTTCACTCGGATGCCACATCAACCCGAGAGTGCGCTCACTTGTATTTGTAGCTCCATGTTTGAATTCTATGGCTGTCGGCGCGAGCGCGTCCGCGGGAATGGATTCTAACACCGCTTTGCTGTTGCTCGACCAGCGTGTTATTTCGAATCCGCCCGCCCTGTGTATATCTGTTATCTCACGCACTAGTTGGATAGCTTGACTTTCCTTGTCGCATGAGTGTAAACAGTCATCCATGTAGTGACTATTTACTATAACGTCGACAGCCTCGGGACATAAATCTTGATACTTAAGAGCATTTTTATTTTTAATGTACTGTGCAATGAAAGGTGAACAAGTGGCACCAAACAGTAGACTCTGCATAACGCAGATTTTTAAAGGTGCGTCCGTGCTTTCTTGCCAAAGAAAACGAAAAACATGCTGATCTTCCGGGCGTATTCTAATTTGAACGAAAAAATCTTTTATATCCGCGGTAAAAGCGATTTTATGTTCGCGAAAACGTAACATTATACCTAATAACGAGTTATATAGGTCAGGCCCGGTAAGTAAAAAATCATTTAGGCATACACCTTTCACTTTTCCTGCACAATCAAAAACTAACCTAAGCTTGCCGGGTTTATTAGGGTTCTGGACACCAAAGTGCGACAGGTACCAGATGTGACTAGGCGAGGGTTCGTTGACCTGTAGCTCCCGCGCATAGCCGTTGTCGAGTAGCCTTTTAATCTTCCGACTGTACTTTTCTGCGTACGCGCTATTAGTGTTAAATTTCCTAACCAAACTCTTGTGATGTGGGAAGTCGGGTGACGAAATGATACGACGGAGGTTGGTTCTTAACTAACTTTATTTAAGGAAAAATAGGGCTTTTATAGTATTTTAGAACAAAGGAAAGTATTGACTGCAAGTTCTGAGAAATCGATACAATGTTCGCTATTTACAGGTTTAGGCACGTACATGCATTCCAATATAAATTCCAATAAAACAGTTGTTTCTTAATGAGTCATAATGCCGTTTGTACACTCCACTACACCTTCCCCCTTTTTTTTTTTTTTTGATAAAATTTTGAATACAATTTTAAAAAAAAGAAATCCATCAATTTAGGCTAATTCAACATTGATATTAACATAGTTTTACTTAAACTAACAAAATAATTTAAAATCTACCAAGCTTAAACTAACAAACAAAGTTGTTTACATTCTAAGAATACGTTGTTATTATAATGATACAATCTTATGCTATGGCTGTATACCATATGATCTGGATTATGAGAAATGGTATTCCTTATTTGGGTACTGGTATGTGTTTAGAATAATATAGGCTTCGTTTTTCATTTGCTAATGTATTTTATTCCTTTAATTTATTCAATACGAATTAGTCTCAGTAGTCATCTACGTGTCCTAGCAATCACTTCAACATCAAACAACTTCCTAATTTCTTTTCGACATGTCTCTGGTTCTGGCTGAAGTGACCCTTCGTTGTGTGCTGTTCGCACAGGAGCATAGTGTGAACCTTTACCATGTTGCGCCTTTACACCCGTCGGAGGCCAATGTGTACGAAGAATTTGTGGCCTGTTTCGGTACTTCTGTGGGCCACCCGCTACTGTGCCCGCATCACCCGAATCCAGATTTGGGACTCTTTGTTGACGACGGGCTGGAGCTGCGACATACTAGTGACTCGCACATCATCACTTATGATTTCTCGCCGGATGGCTTATTTTTCTTTGTGCGCTGGGTATATTTTGATTCTGTGCTCTTGGACGATAAATACAAGTTTCCCAACAAAAAAACCATTCCGGCAAAATAACCCGCGTACCTTTAATAAACACTATAGCCAAGGTCGAAATCATAACAATAATAGAAATTACTCTAAACGCCACCAAGTAAATACGGCAATTGAAAATAAAAACGACCTAAGTGACGAAACCATGCAGTTTTTTCGAGAGTGGCAACTACATTCTGACTTATAATCACATGAATTCAGTTCAATTTACAATAAACGATAAAGAGTACATATGGCTAATTGACACGGGTGCGTCACTCAGTGCTATTAAACATAACGTCGCATTATCAACACACGAGAGCATAAGTCCAAAGGTCACATATATAGATGGTATTGGAGGGAAGATTACGTCATACGGAACGATTCATTTAAACTTACAAAGAGACACACAGTGTTTTAATCATAAATTTCATGTGCTTTCCACCTTACCGTTAAAAGTAGATGGAATAATTGGGCAGGACTTTTTAATTAAATATAAAAGTGTGATAAATTTTGAAAGAGGGATAATTACTTTAAACCATAATAACCAATTCTTTGATATACCTTTAAATCTAAAAATAAAAACTCAAAATGGTATACACTCTAATCAAATAAAATTACCAGCCCGATGCGAATCAATAATAAAATTGTCAAATAATTACAAGGGTGATTGTGTAGTAATGTCAAGCGAAGTTGGCGAAGGAATTTTTGTAGCAAATACCATAACACGTTGTGTTAATGGGAAAATTCCAGTTAAAATATTAAACACTCGAGACGAAGATGTAATTTTAAACAGTTTCACTCCACAAATAAGACCTTTGAGTGACTACGATTGTTTTTCTTTTGAACAATGCCAAAATAGTGCACAAAGAGTAAAACTATTATTTTCACTTTTAAAATTAAATAATTTAAATGTTGAAGAAAAAAATACAATAGCCAACATATGTGCAAAATTTGCAGACATTTTTCATTTACCGGGAGACTCTCTAAATACAACTAATTTATACGAACAAAAAATACGTTTAAAACCCAATACATCTCCAGTTTATAGTAAACCATATCGTTTATCTCAGTCACAAAAATCGGAAATAAATAAACAAATAAAAGAAATGTTGGAACACGACATTATAGAAGAATCACAATCGGAATGGGCAAGTCCATTATTATTAGTTCCTAAAAAGACAGATACAAACGGAGAAAAGAAATGGCGGTTAGTAATAGACTATAGAAAGGTCAACGAGGTAATTGAAAATGATAAATTTCCCTTACCAAATATAACTGACATATTAGATTCCTTATCAGGAGCTATGTACTATAGCACGTTAGACATGAATCAAAGTTATTATCAAATAACACTTGACCCTGAGAGCAGAAAGTATACTGCGTTCATTGCGGATAAACATTACCAAATGAAACGATTGCCAATGGGTTTAAAAACAAGTCCAAATGCGTTTAGTAGAGCAATGACCATAGCTATGTCTGGTTTAAATTATTTACAATGTATAATATATTTAGATGACATCATAATAATGGGCCGTAACCTTCAACAACATAATAAAAATTTAATAGATGTTTTTTCGAGATTAAGAAAAGTAAATTTTAAATTAAATCCCTTAAAATGTAACTTTTTACAAAAAGAGATTTTGTATGTAGGACATGTAGTGACTCCTGACGGAATAAAACCCGACCCAAAAAAGATTTCAATAGTACAAAATTACCCAGTGCCAAAAAACAGTGATGAAGTCAGGCGTTTTGTAGCCTTTGTGAATTACTATAGAAAATTTATTGCTCATTTTTCTGGGATCACACAACCTTTAAATCAGTTATTAAAAAAAGATATTGAGTTTAATTGGGATAAACAATGTAATCAAGCTTTTGAAGAATTGAAATTGGCAGTTAGTAGCCCACCTTTATTACAATACCCAGACTTCTCAAGTAACAACGAGTTCGTGTTACACACGGACGCGTCGGGCGTAGCAATAGGTTGCGTATTATCAAATAAAAACTGTTTACCGGTAGCTTACGCAAGACGCCGACCTTTAAATGACGCGGAAAAAAACTACCTACCCAACAATAGAAAAAGAGTTATTGGCGATCGTATGGGCAATAAAATATTTTCGTCCATATTTATATGGACGCAGTTTTAAAATTATCACAGATCATCGCCCTTTAATTTATTTGTTTAATATGAGTAACCCATCGAGTAGGCTAACTAAGTTTCGTTTGTGTCTAGAAGAATACGATTTCACGGTAGAGTATTTAAAAGGCAAGGAAAATGCAGCTGCAGACGCATTATCCAGGATTGAAATTAGTAGTAGCGAACTTAAGTCCATGACAAAAAATGTAATGTCAGTAATGACTAGAGCACAAAAGGAAAGAATGGAAGAGCAAAAACAGGAAAATGATTCGGGTTCTAGCTATGATTGGACTGATCAGCCGAACATAGTTGGGGTTCCTAAGATACTAAATAATTCACCTGAATTAAGTTTTAATAACAAGGACTATGACAAAATACTAAAGCAGGCAGTCTGCATTTCAAGTCAAAATAATATAATAGTTTACTCACCATCCTTACGAACCATGTGTATCGCCATTAACTCTCGATCGTGTACGAAACGAGCTTTCCTCGCGAGAGAACTGGAGGCATTTTGCATGACACAAAAAAATAAAAGAAGTATGCATACTTCAAAATAATGACACCGCTTGTGTTATGATAGAGCTAGCTCAATATATTAATAATAAATGTGGAACATGGTCCGGACCACGGTTATGTATAATAAAAGGTGTCACGAAAATAAATAGTAAGGATGATCAACGAGTAATATTAAACGATTTCCATTTATTGCCGACCAGTGGACATGCAGGCATTCGAAGACTCCACTAGTCTTCACGACTTGGTTTGCAGAGAACGCACTACCTAGAAGCAGTGCACTGGCAGGGTCGCCATGTGATGTGGGAAGTCGGGTGACGAAATGATACGACGGAGGTTGGTTCTTAACTAACTTTATTTAAGGAAAAATAGGGCTTTTATAGTATTTTAGAACAAAGGAAAGTATTGACTGCAAGTTCTGAGAAATCGATACAATGTTCGCTATTTACAGGTTTAGGCACGTACATGCATTCCAATATAAATTCCAATAAAACAGTTGTTTCTTAATGAGTCATAATGCCGTTTGTACACTCCACTACACTCTGCAGCCGACCTTTAGCGTAGTCCATGGTGGCCGGGAGACACAGCTGGTCCGTGACAAATGGTAAACCTACTTCCCATTGGTTGCCAAGGTGACGCGCTGTGTCGTCGAGAATACGAACCGCTCTCAAATGTGCCGTATTCTCGCGGCGTAAGGTCGAAACTCCAATCGAGTCAAGTTCAAATGACATTTTAATTAAATCATTTAATTTATCAATATCGTTTTTCTCGGAATGGGCGAGGTAGAAAGTGTGTCCGTTAATGGGAGTGTGAGTGAGACCATAGCAACCGTGGATAGACCAACCTAACCGACATCTCGTGGCGTATGGCTCGTGTCTGTTGCCATGCAAAACTTCTAGAGGGGCTAGAAGATAATAATTGTCTTCTCCTATCAGTAGTCGAGGCACCACACACTCACTGCAAACATAATCTTTTACATGTAACAAGTGACTGCACTGCAGTTGTTTTACTAATGACAAATCTTGTTTAGGTAAATTTAAATTATCAACTTGTCTTAGGGACACATCAAAACTATTATTTTCATAAAAACCTGAAATATTTGTAGTAACTTTAGGTACATCAGATTGAAATATCTCGAGACCAAATGCATCAATAAATTTTATGGGGCTACACTGAGAAGGAATAAGTCCTAATTCGCTTACCAAGTCCTTATTGATCATCGAGATCGAGGCGCCGTCATCCAATAACGCATATACACTCACTATGCCATTGGGGCCACTAAGATTGACCTTTATCACTTTTAGCATCACTTCACTCGCGACGGAAAGGGCCGGTGCGCTGTTATCACTGGGGTTGCCGCGGCCAGGGCGCGAAGGGCGCGCAGGCGGCCCGCACGAAGCCACGGACGAAGCGGCGCCCGCGACATGAGCCACGGTCTCGTCGCGCGGCGGCAAACACTCGCCGTCAGCTGTTTCATGGTTCTCTTCTTCCTTCGGAGAGTTGTTTACTTGTGAGCTTCTAGTATCGGGTTTTGTAAAGTGCAACAATCGATGATGTGCGAGTCCGCAGTTATCTATATCGCACACAGGTGCTAGGCATGTATTGCGGTCGTGCCGTCCTTGTAAGCAACAAAAACATAAGTTATTTGTTTTAATGAATCTCCAGCGTTCTTTTCTTAGGGCACGTTTGAAGTGTCGGCAGTCGGTCAGTGAATGAGCTGACATTTTACAATAGTTACACGACGACGACGACGGCTTATTAAAGGTCGCCGTAGCTAACACCGGCCGGTAGGTGACCTGGCGATGTTTGTCATCGTATTTCTTAATAGGTGGCACTGTGTCAACTTTACGATCTCGTATTTGTGACACTCCGGTGGCCGATAGCATCTGGGCCTCTCTTTTCAGAAAAGTAGCTAGTAGTTGAAGTTTAGGCGTATCGGTGGCTAATTTGTCGTACGCGTAGTCAGTCCACTTGCTGATCAGTATGCTGGGCAGCTTAGAGATAACAGCTGCTGATAACTCTGGACTGCGTAGGTAATCATTTTGGTTTAGTGAGCATAAGGTTGCAACACAGTTATTTACTTTCATTGAAAAATTTATTAAATCATTCTGGTAGGTACTTGGGAGCGGTGATAACCTTTTCATCTGTGAGGTCAACTGCTGTATGATCAAATCAGAGTGACCAAACCCGAGTTCCAGCGCCTCCATCACTACAGCTGGTTGAGTGTTTCCGATTAAAAGGTCAGTGACCGCTTCCTTGGCATCACCTTTAAGTGCTCGACGTAGTCTCCATAGATTCTCAGAGTCGCTAAACTGGCATATGGCTGTAGATTCATCGTATGCATTCTTGAAATGTAGCCACTCAATGCAGTCGCCGTTAAAGAACGGTAGCTCACGGGGTGTGGACAAACGAGTGAGAAGTCGCTGTTCGTTCTGCGTGGATGATGAACCCATCACCTCTTTGAGCGTGCGAGCGAGCTGGAGGATGCTGTCAATAGGAACGTCGGGGGCGGTTGCACGGCTAGGTTCTACAATAGGTGCCGGCTCTGCCTCCTTCGCTGTCGTCGCTGCCGCCACATGTGACGGCTGAACATTACTTCGTTCCAGCCACTCCTCCACGTTAGACTGTCGCTTCTGGGAGCTGGTAGACCTTTTGCTCAAGCTATTTCGAGATGAACACTGGTCGTCTTCGATCATGGCTAGTTCGCATTCCAGTTTCTTATCGATGAGCTCCATTTCGATCTTCGCTTTGGCTTCCGCTGCCGCTAACTCAAGCTGTTTGCGCTTAAGTCGTGACGAAGATGATACAGAAACTCCGATGGATTCTGTTTTCACTGCACGAATATCACAAATTTTTTGCAACGAACATTCACCGGCGAGCACGTGCTCCGACGCACTTTCCAATCTTTTGTCTAACTTAGTTTGGCACTTTTTCCTTACTAGGGGCGGTGTACTAAACATATTTGAATTGATTCGGATCGAGGGACCAGATTGTAAAGTATGGGAAAAGAAAAACTGCACTTTTGCTGGGAGCAACCGACGAACGTACGTTTTTGAACCACAACTGCGGCGGCCATGGAAAAAGGGTACTGCCAACCGAACAAACGCGCGTCGGCGGCGGCGGCGGCGCGGGCGTTAATTATGTTGGTACGCTCGTTGGTCGCGCGCGGGCCATATTTAATGTAGCATTTAAAAGTTACATAATTATTAGGTACAATTTGTACAATAATATTAGTTAGGTAATTTTACATTAGGTAGGTATATTTTAAGTGTGTAGTGCGTCGCCTACAATAACCATTGATAGTCATCCAGGTAAAGAAAATAAGGGAGCATGTAAGGCATTAAAATTAGAGCATCGAATGCCACAAATAACCCCTTCAAAAAGTTTGACGGAAATAAAAATTGTTTCTAATATAGTTCTGAAACCACCGAAAGTTGTTGTTAACCAAAAAAAATATCTGCACTACGAACTATTGTAAGCAGTCGAATTGCAGTCTATGTTGATGCATGAAGTTACCAAATGTATGATATGCAATAATTTCTACTGTCGAGCTTGTGGTGGTGGTACAAATTGAAAGGATATGATCATTTATTTGTTCATTTTGTGTTCAACAGTAACTTTGAGCAGCATCGACATTTTTATAGACTGATTTAATCTTATTGAGTAATCTTGTAATGATTTTGTTTTAGATATAAGTATTTCCGAAAATATAAGGAATAAAAGTTGAAAAAAACTTTGAATGATTATACACGTCGATATAACAGATTTTCTGTGTAAAGACGATTTCATTTTGTGTTTATACCTTGGGTTATCATGGCCATGATGGTCGTCAACACATTTTATAGCGGCATCGAAATGTTATGGATGCGGACTTATTCTAAATTCATCTATTAATCTGCTTCATTTTGTGTCCACTAAGGCTACTGAACAAATAAAAATATGATTGCGTAGTCCTTTTTTTTGGTGTCAACAATGTAACTTCGCAATATATGACCACTATCCAGAAGATGAATGTGATTATTGCAATTAATTAATGACGTGCAGCGGACTGCAGCACCATTAATCGATTTATTTTTATTACTTTATTAAATCCAAAATCTGGCTATGTCGTAGAAAATCACTAATTCTAAACTCAGCAAAATGAGTCTTCATTACCGCAAAAACATTGTTGTCCTATACAATAGTGACCAGTGATAATCTAATTTGGTGCACTATTCTGTTATTTGGCAATGTTTTGTACTGTCGTTATATCTAAAATTAGTGACTTTCTACGGCGACATAGCGGCAAAACAAATTAATCTTTTAATTAATTTCGGGAATTTTCAAAAATTTCATATAATTAAGCTACTTCAATGTACCTTCAATAAAGGTGACCCATTATTAATGTTTTGTTAATTTTATTTATTAAGTTAATAATATTAATGTTGTTAAGTTTTGTCAAATAATTATATTAAATAATTTCAACTTAGTACAGTGTACACTACTCCTAAAACCAGAAATTATATTATTGTGGTTTTTTTAAAGAATAAAATTTATATGTCCTCTATCCATATTGTGAATTTATAATAAGTATAAATACAATAATTGTAGCTGTTTTACAGAAAAAATTAAACTGAATTGTAGCCAAATGGTAACTTAAAGGATTTGTTTCTGCTCTTAATGTTAATATTTGTCGATAAATATAAACTGATATTTAATAAAATACGTAAAGTAGTGTCATATGAACCTATTAATTTAATAAAACATTGCAAAATTGATTTGGTATTTTAATTTGTGTGCTAGATTGTGGGTAACAAAATAAGGCTCCTTTTTATACATTTCACTGTTTTTTTACAATTTGTATCTAATAATAATAATAATATATCGTACTTTACATTGTTAATACATTACTCAAGATTAAATAATTTTAATTATTTCAAACTTTATAATTTAGTTACATTTTTGACAACGGTACACTTTTTTTGAGAAATGCTCATACATTTATATAAGTTGACTGCTAGAAACTAGATTAAAATTCACAAAATGAATTATTTCATTAAAATTGAAAATAAAACACGAATTCTTTTTTTGTCATTTTTGTCATGTATAAAACACTTGACCTGACCAGCCCTTGAAGTTTCTTGCGATTTCTAGCAGTCATCTTATAGAGTCACTATTAGAATAGGAACTTTACAAATATTACGACAACCTACTTATAAATTACAACAATTCTTTGTAACTTTTAGAATTCTTACATTTTCTTTTACATATTACTAATAACAAATCTTAAACATTTATTAACTGACAGCACCAACTTATTAATATAGGTAACAATAACCAATGTGTAAAGTACAGCCTATTAACTGTCCCAATGCCTCCGCAATTGAAATCAAGTCATCGCTACTTTGATGGGCATTGGCTTACTGACTACGCTTGCCTCATGCGGGCTGGCGATCATACATAATACAGAGTGTTACATTTTAATCGCACAGTATGGGAAAGGTAAACCTATATAATATTATGTAAGTAAACACACTAACATCAATAACACAATATCAAAGAATACACGCAAGATAGATCATTGCTGCAGGACACTTCCTGTAGAATGTCGAGCGTAGTTTAGATCTATATCTATATATAGATTCTATATCCGTTTTTGTACCAAACGGATCCCGTACGCCATATCGAATATCAATTAATCGACAACGATGTATCGGACATACAAATAATCGAACGTTCATTTTATCAAAAGCTCAAAAAATCGAAATGTAAAACATCGAGCATTCAAAACATCGAAAGTTTAAATGATCGAACGTTCATAATATCGAATATTCGTTAAATCGAACATTTATGTAATCACAAGTTCGTAAACTATCGGTTATTATCTATTATCATCAAGTTAGTTTTTTAAAGGCTTTTATTGCATAAACATAACTAACTAAAAAAAATCTACATCATTTCAAAAACTATGTATGTGTCTACAATAGTTTAACTGTGAAAAAACATATCGCAATCTTCAATCACGATCGAAGATCGTAACACTGCTTCAAAACGCAATCGTCACATCAAATAATTATTGATCTACCCTCATACAAAATAATATTTCTATTGCATTAGAGCATCTATTAATAATATTTAGTTCGTGAAGAACGTAGTACAACGCGGTGCATTGTAATATAATTCAGTGAAAAATGTCTGTAGGGGCCTCGTCGCCCGATGGCGCTGCTGCCACAAAAGAGTTTTACTATCGTGCAGTAAATACGAAGTCTACTAAGTAGTTTGCAATCTAGTTATGTGTACACCATCACCTTACCTCCATCTAATTAAGATAATCCCTAATATGTAGGGTATAGTAGCACAGTCGTATAACTTTTAATATTTGTAAGAGTACGCGCACACGATAATGAAAATTATGTTTACTATTTAAAATCAAACGAAAAATTTATATTCGTGAAATCTGTGAGCCGTACCTCAGCACACGCGCTGATAATAAAAATGTATTTTTAAGTTACAATGTATTTTACGACCGTGGTACCAGGAATCAGGCGACGCCACAGCGTTACAATGTGACGCCAAGCCTAGCGTCAGTCCCGGCTTGGCAACGAAGCCATATAAAAGGCTAACAAGGGCCGACTGAAGACATTCTACCAACAATCTTCATTCCATTCACGTCTTCCAGTCGTATAGTTAAGACCATACGCTAAGTTTACTTTTAACTTTGTACTTCATATTTAAATACAGTTTAATACTAAATCGCTCTGCTGGTTTGACTCAAGTGTTCCCTCATCACTTCATAATCTCCCGAAGCTCGACACGACCGGTAACTAGCGCAGTCGGTAGGACCGCGTCGTGACTTGTTCAAATAGCAAGTAATTCGTTTCAACGATACAACTACGATCGCAACCTGCAGCTAATAAATTATTTAACGCGAAGAAGAAGAGCAAGATTAAGAAGAGGGCGTAAGTCTCTACCCATTCCACGAGGTACATCGAGGTGACGCAGTGCAGCATAGCCACAGCCCGAGTAAATCTCTACGAAAGAATAGCAGTCGTCTCAACGGCCGGGGGAGCGGAGCAAGAGGACGTAGTGCTACAGCAACCACAGCAACGGTATTTTATCTTACATTTATCTTTCTTTTCATTGGTAGAATCGATTAGGTATATAGAGGAACCAGAATCCTCATATCTATCCTTAATTAATTTTAACTTTAATTTTAATTTAATCTACACGTTAAGTACGTGAAGATAAGAGCAAAAATCTCTTTGCCTAGCGACAATTTTAACCGAATTGTATAATTATTTTAAAATTGTGTCTTGAGATCGTATGTCGCCATAGAAGTTGAACGGGCAGACGCTATAACTTACATTGTAGTAAAGTCTATTCTTTTTGTCGCTAAGCGTTGAATTTAATCATCACTAAAACTTTGAAGTTAATTGTCGCACCGCGCTGAACTTAATTGTATAATATAGCATTTAATTTAATTGTACTCGCAAAGCTACTAAAAGCACCCTTTTAAATTTAATTGTGATTTTTGTTAGCGAATCTAATTACGATTTTGTTACTTTGATAGTAATTTTGAATTGCGAATTTTTATTTAACCATGGACCGAGTCAAGTTGATCCCAAAGGATTTTATTGATATCATCCCTATGTTTGACGGAGATTACCGTCTTCTCAATTAATATTTAAAGAAATGTGAATATGTGCTTTCTTCGTATAAAGGGGAAAAGCAACAAAATACCTATAATATGCACATGCTTACAAGTCGTCTATCGGGCAAGGCAGCAGCACTGGTTAGTGAGGAATCAGAAATAGAATCTTATAGTCAATTAAAGGATTGAAATGAAACACTTTTTACGGATTAACTCGCGTTTAATTTACTATTTACATAGTTTTTATATTATCCTGACGTTTCGAACCCTTTACAGGGTCCGTGGTCACAGGGAGACTGAGGTGTTGGTCGTCTCATTGTCAGAAGTTATTTGCCTACCGTCAATAATTTTTATATTTTACCGGGTGCGTTCAAGTTTACACAATACGAGCTAACAATATTTTTAGGTCTGGCAATGTGTTGCTGTTGGGGCTGGGATTTGATGACCTGTATGATGGGGTCCCAGGCAGGTGGTAAATTCCAACCATCCTCATATTTGATCAAATACTCGCCAAGGAACAACGATTCATCCCTAGGATGATACGCGAGGCTATTGAAATTAAAAAACATCGTAATTTCAATAGAGAGGATGGTTGGAATTTACCACCTGCCTGGGACCCCATCATACAGGTCATCAAATCCCAGCCCCAACAGCAACACATTGCCAGACCTAAAAATATTGTTAGCTCGTATTGTGTAAACTTGAACGCACCCGGTAAAATATAAAAATTTTTGACGGTAGGCAAATAACTTCTGACAATGAGACGACCAACACCTCAGTCTCCCTGTGACCACGGACCCTGTAAAGGGTTCGAAACGTCAGGATAATATAAAAACTATGTAAATAAAGGGTCCGCCATCTAAAGTTTTTTTTTTTTTAACTAGTGCTTATTTCGTGAATGGTAACACTTAGCTCATGTCTGATTTGACAGATAATTAGTTTTATCCTTCCGCTGAGCGAATATGGTTGTGTATACGCTTGAACAACGCTGGGAAATATTGCGACATTACTTTGAAAATCATGGTAATGTTGCAGAATGTGTGCGAAAATTGCGTACGGTTTTTGGAAGAAGAGAAGCACCGTCAGCTCCGTATGTTCGTTATCTTGTGAAAAAAGTGAAAGAAACTGGCATCCTCATCGATAAACCAAAGCGTGAAAAGCCAAAAACAGTGCGTACACCCGAGAATATCGATGCTGTGGCAGAAAGTGTGCGTGAAGCGCCATCAACATCAATTCACCGTCGTTCTCAACAATTGAACATTTCGGAGACATCATTGAGACGAATTTTGCATAAAGACCTTGGTATGACGCCATACAAAGTCCAATTGGTTCAGGAGTTGAAGCCAACTGACCATCCAATGCGTTTTCGCTTCGCTGAGTGGGCCTGCGATCGACTTACAGAAGATGCCGATTTTGCCAAAAAAATCATCTTTTCGGATGAAGCTCATTTTGATCTTGGCGGGTATGTAAACAAGCAAAATTGTCGTATTTGGGGCACAGAAAACCCGCACGCATACATTGAAAAGCCGGTACACCCAAAACGAGTCACTGTTTGGTGCGGATTTTGGTCCAGAGGCATAATTGGGCCATTTTTCTTTGAAAATGAGCAAGGAGTGGCCGTTACAGTCAATGGCGATCGTTATCGGGCCATGTTGAACGAATTTTTGTTCACAAAAATTGAAGAGGAGGATATTGGCAACAATTGGTTTCAACAGGACGGCGCTACGTGCCACACAGCCGAAGCTACACTCGATGTTTTGCGCCCTGTTTTTGAAGATCGCATTATCAGCCGCAGAGCTGATGTCGTTTGGCCACCTCGGAGCTGCGATTTGACACCGTTGGACTATTATTTGTGGGGTGCCCTCAAAGATAAATGTTACGCCGACAAGCCAGAGACAATTGACGCTTTAAAGGACAATATTCGTGAAGCCATTGGTGAAATACAGCTGCACACAATCGATAATGTGCTTAAAAATTGGACCGATCGTGTAGGCTACTGCATGGCCAGCCGAGGCAGCCATTTGAATGAAATTATTTTCCATTATTAACCGGAAGGATTGTACTTATAAATAAAAAAAGAAATTTGAGAAAATATTCAGTAGTTTTTTTTTTATAGCATTTTCAAAAAAAAAAAGTTATTTGGCGGACCCTTTAGTAAATTAAACGCGAGTTAATCCGTAAAAAGTGTTTCATTTCAATGTGTAGTGCTCGCTTAAACCTCAGAAAACAATTAAAGGATCTTTTAAGTCGACACTTTGGCGACCCGCGATCCGAAGCTTGTACAGCAATTAGTTAGAATCAATTCAAATTAAACCTAACGAAATATATCCAGACTTTTGTAATTGTATTCAAAGTATAAGGAGTAACTTATTGTCTTAAGTGAATACAATAAGTGACAAAAATTTAAGGGATAATAAGATAGAAATATATAATCACATGGCGTTAAATGTATTTTTATTTAACCTATCGGAGGATCTAGTACGAACAGTACGAATTCGAGATCCAACAACTTTAGAACACGCGCTTGAGATAGTAATGGAAGAGGAAAACTTCCAAGAACAATACAATTACAAGCATAGAAGTTATAAAAAGGTTTTCAATAATAAGCTTAATATACAGGGTGGGCCAATAATTTTTGCAAATAGCAACACTTAATTTCTCGAATACCGTTGGAGGGAGGGGCGCGCGGGTGGCGGGAAACTATGCGTCACTTCATGCAATTTTAGTCACGATGGAGCGCTTCACGGGACAACAGCGTGCTTTTTGTGTTAAACAATTTTACAAAAACAACGATTCCTACGTTACTGTACGACGCCTGTTTCGAATTGAATATGGATTACGCCGTGTAAGCGAGTGTCCAAGTGTTAATTTAATCAAAGCTTGGGTCGTGAAGTTCGAGCAAACGGGATCGACAACGAATATTAAACAAACAGGCCGGCCACGTTCAAGAAGAAGCGATGAGAACATTCGAGAGGTTGAAATTTCCGTACGGAACGATCCAGAATTATCTACGCGTAAGCGTTCGGCGGTTCTGGCATTACCGAGAAGCAGTCTACGGCGGATTTTGCATCTAGACCTCAAACTGCACCCGTATAAGCTTCAAATTGTGCAGGAGATGAAACCAAATGATTACATTCAACGTAAGTTATTGGCTGACACAATGCTGGAGCAATTCTCTAGCCTGGAGAATTTATTGTTTACGGACGAGGCCCACTTTCACATCAACGGGCACGTGAATAAGCACAATTGTCGATATTGGAGTAGGGAAAACCCTCGCCTTAAACACCAAAAGCCACTTCATTCACCTAAAACGACAGTATGGGCTATAACATCCACGACGAGATAGCCGCGATCCCCCGCAGCATGTATCAGCGAGTTTTCCAAAGTTTGCCAACGACGAGACGGTGCACATCTCGACGATGTCATTTTTAAAAAATAAATTTCATTAAATTGTCAAAACGTTAAAAATATAATCAACAAAATAACTGTTGTAGTTTTATTTCTATTCATGTTTTAAAAGTGCAAAAATTATTGGCCCATCCTGTATATTATAAATCAAATAATTTTATACAAACAAGGCTACCTCAAAACCAATGGCACTCCCGAAATCAATACTACGGACAAAACCAACCTAATCGAATGCCAGCGCGAACAAATTATTATCAATCAAATTATAATAAATTTAATCAAACGTCTGTACGACCAAATTATAATACATTCAATCAAAAGTCAGCGCGGCCGAATTATAATAAGTTTAATTAGTACCGCGCTAATCAACCAGCTTATAAATTCAATAATCAATCGTATTATACAAAACGACAAAATATATGGAACGGTAACAGACCGGAAAGGGAAAGTAGTCAAGGACCCATGCCGCAGCAGCCTATTAACACACTAAATGTGAACGGTACAGAAGACATTAATATGGATAAGCCTTCCAAGTCCAAGGGTTTTTAGATAGAAGCCACAACTTCAGTTCAGAGATAAACGTTTATAAACCTAAATTACCATTTTTAAAATTAGATAAATTTAATGGTCATTTTATGATCGATACGGGGAGCGCGAGATCATTTATAAGTAAAAAATTAGCAAATAAATATTTTTCAAAAGAAATAGAAAACAAAGATTTTGAAATAGTTAGCACGCATGCTCACACTAGGCCTAGTAAGTGCGTACTAGTTTCAATAAAAGATATCTTTAATGTCAATGAATGTCATAAATTCTACATCTATGATATCGCAGCAGAATATGATGGATTAATCGGAATTGATTTAATGTCACGCTTAGGAGCGCAATTAGATTTAGAAAATTATAAATTTAAAATCGGAAACATAGTCAGGTCCATTCATTTCAATCCTGAGTTTAAACCAATTCTATTAACTTTACGACCGCATTGTGAACAAAAAGTGAGAGTTCCCACCGATCTTTACAACGGTTACGGTTTATTACCCGCCGCCGTCGAGTTTACGACCAACGTCACAATGCCTCGCTCATTTGTAACATGTAAACAGGGTTATGCTACAACTTTAATCAAAAACGAAACTGTTAAAGAAATGTTACTTAAACTTTTTACTCCCTTTGAAATTAAGAGTGAAACAAAATTGATTTCGTGTTACTATGCTAATAAAATTAATAACGATTATAATAATCATTTATTAATTGAAAATTTAAATAAATTACGTTTAAATCATATAAATCAAAGTGAAAGAGATGAAAGAGATAAAATATATAATTTGTGCTATAATTATCGGGACATATTTTATTGCGAAGGAATCCCATTGTCTTTTACTAACGAAATAAAGCATTGTATAAGGACAACAAATGATAATCCAATCTTCGTCAAGCCCTATACACAACCACCAGCACAAACTGCTGAAATTAAATCGCAAATTGAAAAACTTTCAGAAGATAATGTGATACAACCTAGTTTTTCACCTTAGAGTGCACCAGTACATTTAGTACCGAAAAAGTTAGATGCCACGGCAGAACAAAAATTTAGAATGGTTATAGACTACAGAAAATTAAACGAAAGTACAATAGATGATAAATATCCATTGCCGAATATTAATGACTTGTTTGATAAATTAGATAACAGTACTTATTTTACTACGTTAGATTTAGCTAGTGGCAATCATCAATTAGAGATAAAAGAGGAGTATAGACCTAAAACAGCCAATTCAAAAGAATGCCTTTTGGTTTGAAGACAGCACCTGCAACTTTTCAGAGAACGATGGATAACGTTCTAAAAGGACTACAAGGAGAGCATTGTCTGATTTAATTAGATGACTTAATATTGTTTTCTAATACATTAGAAAGTCATATCGATAAACTAAAAATAATTTTTGAAACATTAAAAAAGGCAAATTTAAAAATACAATTAGATAAGTCAGAATTCGTAAAAGAAGAAGTCTTATATTTGGGTCATACAATTACTAAAGAAGGATTAAAACATAATGATGATAAAATCTCTGCAGTATTACAATATCCTGTACCAAAAACATCAAAAGAAATAAAATCATTTTTGGGATTAATAGGATATTATAGAAGAACTTATTTGAGAATCACCCTGCACAACTTTACGAGTGGACGGAACGCGTGATTCATGTATATGACGAGGCCAAACAACGTCACATTGTGCAGAATTATCACGAAGGCAAAACTTGTCATAGAGGAATAAAAGAAACAGTTGCGAGAATAAAACGTAATTACTATTGGATAAATTTAGAGCAAACAGTTGCTACTATTACTAACTCATGTGAAGTATGTTAAAAATGAAGTATGAAAAGAATGACAGGCATCCTATAAAGCCAAAAACTTTAATTACACAAACTCAAACAAAACCCTTTTAAGAACTCTTCAAAGATTTATTTTCGATAGAAGGAAAAACTTATCTTACAAGTGTAGATGCGTTTTCAAAATTAGGTCAAGCAATTGGGGAAATCAACACCTGAGACTGTTAGAGCACTATTAAAATATATCTCTTATTACGGAACAACCAGTAAAATTAGTTGTGATCCGGGTTCCGAATTTAATAATGCGCTAATGAGGGAAACCTTACAATTCTACAAAATTAATTTACACATTGGTACGCCAAATAATCGTAGTTCTATGGGTATTGTGGAGCGATTTCATTCTAAAATTATTGTTTGCGCCAGCGCAACGACGAATGACAGCCGTCTCTACGCCGGCCAATTAGAGTGCATATTGAAGTGCACTACCCCGTCGCTCGGACGCTATGACGCCTGTACCGGACGAACCTTTTGGCCCGCGGGCATCACGCGGTCGCCCAAGCAGTGCCATTCGAGATCTCAAGGCGAACCCACGCGTCACGCGCCCTTGAACTCAGTCCGACGTGACCATATGTGTGCAGTGTGTGCAGTGACAGAGCTAGGACTACCAGCTCCCCCCTAACGCTTAACGAACACCAATGCCATTAGTGATGTGTCTGTGTGTTGCCGCCATCAAGCCCGCGCCAAGAGCGCCCCCGCGCTTCAGCACGATCCCGTGCCTACCAAACGGAATCCCGGTAAGCCCGTTCCCATCTAACTCCTTTTCCTACATCGCATGTTGGTGCCTTACACGCCAACATTTATGGTCCTTCGAGCCGGATACCACATTCCAGTAACAGTCCACACCCTACCCTACACATTTGATTTTTTCGCCTCGACTCGTGCCACGCCTATACTTACACATATAACACACGCTCACACAATGCACGCGCAAGCCGGGCCTAGCCCAAATACGCCCTACTGTCCCTACTGCAGGGAAAGGGGGCACAAGCTCATAGCGTGCGCCAGCTACAATGCCCAATCAACACAGGGCCGGTGGGACTTTGTGGTGTCGCGCGAGCGCTGTGCCCGCTGTCTTGGGCCACATTACCCGGACGAGTGTAAGTCGGTGAAGGCATGCAAGGACTGTGGGAGCTCCGAACATCACACGTCCCTTCACCGACCGGACGACTCGACACAGAGCCAGCCACAGTCAGCGGCGCGGTGACTACCGCCCCATCTACGTGACACTCCGAGACAACGACCCATCGACAGCCCGCTGCATGCGTCTGCGCACGCAAAACAGCGGCATGGGTCGCAGCAGCAGTAAAGCCCCCTACCTTTAATACAGTCCGCTAAATTATATATATATAAAATAACTATTTCAGCCCATAAGACAGTCATTTTTTTATTTTCCTTTTGTGCCATCATTTCCTAAATTCATTTGTTCCCGTAACTTTACTAGTTATATCTCGAGCCCTAATAAAAATTAATTAGTTGTTAGTAGTACACAAACAACACATGTAGTCAGCCCGCACCTTTACGGTGCATGACATCAGCCCACGCCTTTGCACAACACAATAAGCCCGTACAAACACGTACACCACACATCAGCCTGCAACACATACACACACACACATGCAGTCTGCTTTTTATTTTTGCTTTTATTGCGGTCGCTTTTATTGCGCCGTTGCGCGTTGCGCCACAGCGCGCACGCTCTTCCGTGTCTATATAGTATCATGTTCTGTGCACGCTTTCAGTGCCTGCATGGTAACATGCCCAGTGTACGCTTTCCGTGCCTATATGGTATCATGCTCAGTGCACGACTCACGTGCCTACATGGTAACATGCCCAGTGTACGCTTTTACGTGCCTATATGGTATCATGCTCAGTGCACGACTCACGTGCCTACATGGTAACATGCCCAGTGTACGCTTTTACGTGCCTATATGGTATCATGCTCAATGCACGACTCACGTGCCTACATGGTAACATGCCCAGTGTACGCTTTTACGTGCCTATATGGTATCATGCTCAGTGCACGACTCACGTGCCTACATGGTAACATGCCCAGCGCACGCCCTAGCGCGTTGCCCATTTTGCTCATACAATCACACACGTGCATTCCTCTCAGCTCATCATGTACCAGTGACGAAGGTTCCATACAACTCGATTCCCACCGGCTTCCCTTCAGAAGTTTAGAACACAATCACTCTTTACTTGAATTGAGAAATGGCACAATCAGTAATTAAAAAAGTAAATATATAAAAGAAACATTACAAAACGCCTACACTATGGACATTAAATCAACAAAATTTGCTTTTTAACAACATATTGCTTTAAAATAAGCCGCAGGCGCGATCGGCTTTTAGGCAGTTAAACTTATGTACAAAATAAACGTCATGACGTCACATAAAGGTCAATAAACCCACCCGCGTATTAGCAGCCGGTAAGCCGTCTTTATCCGAGTTACTTGATAGAGACAGTTATACAATTTGCGTACGCGTGAGCGGGATGGAGGGTTTGTGTTCTGTTGACAGATAATTTGACGTAATTGCAATTCATCATTGAATGCATGACTGTGTTTTATTAGTATTTGAATTTATTAGTTAGTTTCACCTATTAGAATGATTAGTATTGTAGTTGGACTTTGTTTATTTGTGTTGTGTGTAGAAAGTAGTTACGAAGACGTACGTTGTAATTAGGTATTTGCGGTAAGTAGATATTGTAATAAGTTGAAATTCCGTATTTAGAGTAAGTAGATTTGCAAAGTAATCGGTAGAATTGTAAGATGTCGGCATTAATAGCTTTAGATTCTTCCCGGCTTTTATGATAATGTCTTAGCGCACTTTATAAGAAAGAATAGACGAATAGCTTTAGAGTATAAGTAGTATTATTAGTACTTAGTCGATTAAGTTTTGTTTAATTTACATCATATCATCATTTCACCACAAACGGCTTTTATCATAGCCACTTCTATTATGCTTGCCACTGATTCAATATCTCAGTGCTTACACGTATAGTAAAAGTGGACTGAAGATACATCTGCCTGCCTGGCTTCAGCCAGGATGCCAATCACAGATTTTCGGTAAGGACTCAAGACTGCGTGCCCGCGCTCGGAGTAGGTAAGCATTTTTTTTTGCTCCGGCTTACCTCTCTCAATATTTCACGCTTCGCCACTGTCATGTACACACCCACACGTTAACTCAACACAGCACGAATCGAGGCTGTAGTCTCCCTTTAACTTCCGTTCCTTCCCCCCCCCCCCCTCCTACCCCCTGGGGCCCGGGAAGATGTTTGCGCCAGCGCAACGACGAATGACAGCCGTCTCTACGCCGGCCAATTAGAGTGCATATTGGTGTGCACTACCCGTCGCACGGACTCTGCGACGTATGTACCGGACGAACCTTGTGGACCGCGAGTCAACCTACTCAAAGCATGGAAGGAAATATAAAAAAACGAACTTAATAAATAAAATCATTACAGACATTCCGACATCCAATACATCGAACCTGATCGCTGTATTGAATTCGCCAGACATAATGGGTAATAATAACGGAACAAAGGGTAATGAAGGATCGATTAGCAACCCGCGACACAATATCATAACACCTTGGACCACCAAGTTGGAGAAGCACCCCACCACTTGACTGTATTCAGCTAGTATATAAAAGCCCATTGTACTGTCAAACGAGGAACATTTACTAACCTGCCTTAAATTTTGCTAAGTGCATTATGCTCTAAGGCATAATAAATTGTAAATATAGTTAAGATTTTTTTATTATTAAATTTCATTTAAACAAACAGTCGGCGAAATAATTTAACTGGCGCCCAACGTGGGGCACTTTCGATAACGATTAAAAGTGGTATTCAGAGAAATAGTTCCAGAATCTTCGAGCAACTACTCCAAGTTCGCTAAAACTCAGTGCCGCAAATCGGTGACTTTTAAGTCTTTAACTTCGAAACGACCTAAAGAAATTTGTTAAAGTGATGAAGCTGACAGCACTATTACTGACGTTGTGAGTACCGAGTAGCATTTTCCTTGAATTTTCCCCAAAATTCCTCTTCTCCGTCCTCCTCGTTTAGTATTTAAGAATAAGGAAATAGGAATGTCCAGACCTTCTGACAATGGTTCACAGGGTGATCTCGGTTACGTGCCGTCTGCACCTAACGCTCCACAAGTCCCGGTACAGAATATTGCAACTGTAATGGACCCTCAAAAGTTTATAGGTTTTGTTCCTACTTATGATGGCGACGCCATGACTTTGTATAATTATTTAAATAATGTAAACCAATGGATAAAGATAGCAGGAGGTAGTACGCCTCAAAATGTCATGTTGTTGTTAGGAAAATTGACCGGCAAGGCAGCTATTATTGTATCTATGATAGAGCATAACTTTAATTGGGCTTCTGTCGAAGCAACCTTAAAGAAAGAATGCGGAGATAACAGAGAATATAATACGCTTTTAATGGAATTGTCCAATTTAAAAAGAAAATGTTTATATAAAGATTTTATTTTTGAATTAAAATAAAAATTATTTTATATAAGAAGTAAGCTAAACGATAAATATAACAACTAACTCTTAGTTGATGAAGTAATGGAACCTTATATAAACACAGCACAAAATACATTAAGGAATAGTTTACCTTACCATGACCAGATATATGTCAGTAACTGTAGTTTCAACGAAACGGTGCAAAGAATATTACAGTTGGAAGCTGAAGGAAGATTTGATAATATTAAACAAAAATTTACAAACATTTTGCCACCACCACGTGTAATTAATCAACCAATGGCTTATCCTTCTACACAACAAAATCCAAGATATTTTAATTATCCACCATACTCTAAAAATAATAATTTTAAACAATTTGCCCCTCAACAAAATTACGCTCCACAATATAATAAACCCATCATGTTTTCTAATCCCAACAACAATGTGTTTAATCAACCTAAACATCCCTATTTTAATCAGCAACAAAATAATAATTATAATCGGCATTCTAATTATAAACCCCAACCAAGTTACAATCAACAAACGATTAATTATAATAAAAATAAATACGTAGATCATAATAAACAACAATTAGACGTATCTGATTATATATATATATATTAGAACTGCGCCACAGTTAAGGCCAGGCCAAATCAATTTAGGTAGAGGAATGGTAGCTGAAGAAGTTTTCCACGTTGAAGAAGATCAAAATAACGACGATTACTCTCAATATTTACAGGACTATCAGGAATATGAATATTATAAAAAATTACCTCAAAATAACGAATGTGCTGACGATCAAAATAATGAACAATAGCATCACGATCAAAATTTTCAAATTGGTCAAAAACAAAACGACCCATCATAGAATTTAATCATGTAAAATCTTATCTTCCTTATTTTGAAACAGAGAATCCTAAATTAAAAGTTTTAATTGACACAGGCAGTCAACGTTCTTTTATTACAAGTCACGTACAACAAAAATATTTTAATGAATATTGGAAGCCTGAAAAGTTTGTAGTGCGAACATCGCATGGGGTAACATCTCATAATGGTACAATAGAAACTCCATTCTGGTGCAATTATTTTGGTAAAGATAAAGGATCATTAAAATTTTATATATACAATTTTAGTGAAAAGTATGACATCTTAATGGGTACTGATATGATTGAACAAATTAACGCGAAAATAGATTTAAAGGAACGAAAATTAAGTATGCCTGAATGTGACATACTTATTTTTCATATGACCGACGATAATAACTTAAACATAGAAGAATTATGTTCAACTTATAAAGACTTATTTTCGGAAGATGTTACAAACAGTGCTACAAACAAAATAAAGCATCATATTAGTTTAATAGATGACGAGCCAGTTTATCAAAGACCATTTCGCTTGCCACAAACTCAACAACAAGAAATTAGAAAACAAATAAATAAATTATTAGATGAAAAAATTATAAGACAATCCGAGTCACCATGGGCATCAGCTGTTCATTTAGTTCCAAAAAAATTTGACCAATCTGGTATACAAAAATGGAGAATGGTAGTAGATTACAGGAGTCTAAATGAAAAAACGAAGTCGGATACATTCCCATTGCCTAATATAGAAGATTTGTTTTCCAAATTACAAGGCAACACATATTTTACGACTTTGGACTTGACTTCAGGTTACCATCAGATTTTAATGGACGATTGTTCTATAGAGGCGACTGCATTCAGTACTTTAGACGGCCATTACGAATTCTTGCGTATGCCGTTCGGTCTAAAGGATGCGCCTGCTACGTTTCAACGAATGATGAACAGTATATTAAAACATGGAATAAAAAGAGATATTTGTTTAGTTTACTTAGATGACATTATTGTATATTCAGATAATAAACAAAATCATATAAATAAATTACAGCAAGTTTTTGAATCATTAACCGATTCGTCGCCCATGACGCGTCTGGCGCGTCATGAAGAAACCTTCAAGGAGGCCAATGACGCGACAGGCGCGTCATCACAAAAATGTAGTAAATACGTTTTTTAAACAGTTTAAATAAACAATAGAATTCTTTTACGTTATAATTAACACATCATAGACAGTGAAACGCATGGCCGTTGTATTTTTTTATAAAATAAAATTTTCAGAGGTCGTCAACCACAAATCATGACGTGCCAGAGCGTCGTCACAAAAATGCAGTAAATAAGATTTTTAAACAGTTTAAATTAATAGAATTCTTTATTACGTTACTTTCGAGGAAGATTTGGGGAGAACGCGAGATAGTCGTCTAGCAACACTGTACTGATACCACAGTGCCACAGTACTCAGAGGCCACAGTGCACGCCAGTAGCGCCATATGCGCGTGAGTTTTGCGGTAGCGTGCGTGAACTAATCTGACAAACTAAACAAAAACATTCAATCTATTTTGTCTTGCGTCGCGTTTCTTTTCTGTGCTCTCTGTGTTGTTTTTCATATTCATATTCATTTATTCAACTTAAATTTGTAACAAAAAGTGCAATGACATTATGACACATATTTCTTAGTGATCTGGATTTTGGCTACGTTTTATGGACTGAACTGTTTGACATTGTTATTGTGATCTGGTTATTTCCTCTGGACTGAAATTATTGATATCGTTATTATTGTGATCTGGCTACGTTCTATGGACTGCAGAATTGTGTTGAAAAAATAAAAAATAAGAAAAAAATTGATTTAGGTAAGTGCACAACTTAATTTATATTTAATTTGTGATTGATTGGGTGCCATTAGTGCTTTAAAGTATTAAAACCATTAATTTCTCAAAAGGAGTCTGGCCCAGGGTATTTTATTTTTTTAAACTCAAAGATTTTAATCAACAGCAAACTTTGTCGTGCCTTGTGCAGACAGCAGCAGTTGAGGACAGTTTACGAACAGTTTTTGCCCTAAAACTAGACTGGCTAAATCGTAGCGAGAGCCATTTTGCAAGAAATTGTGTATTGAGCAGCAATGGTTGAATTTAGTGCCGCAAATGTAGGCGAACAAACGCCAACCAAAACCTTACATCGAAATAATAAGGTCGTGTCGACTCACGCCTCAGCCAAGCGCATACTTATTTTATATTATTCTTTGAAATAAAGTAGGTTATGTGCTATAATTAATATTACAAAATAAATCTTAATAAATTCCTGATTATGTGAATTTTTAAAGTTTTTTAAACCACCTTAGCTTTAAGAAATATAAATATATAGGAAAATATCTTTATAAAGTCTTATAAAGATGAAAAATTAAAAGATGAAAATTAAAAATATGAAAAATTGTAATTTTTCATATTTTAGGATTTATAACGCTGAAATATACATAAGTGAAATTTAAATGCTGAAAAAAGACGACACCTCAGGCAGGAATCCAGCACAGCACCTTCCGCTATAGGCTTGGTTTTATTATTTATAAATTAAGAAATTATAAGCAGCCTTAATTCTAGCTGAATGTTTAAAATATTTCATTCGGGTCTTTAGAGGTGCAATACTTCTAAGATGTGATAAAGCAATGTTTGCAAACATCAAGCACCGAAAAATTTCGACGGTTAAAACCAAGCCTCGGTAGTGAAGTGGGTTCAAGTTCAAGTTCTTTATTGCATTCATGTTGTACATTTACAGGGTAACGCGGGTAATGCGTCCGCACGGATAGCGGAAGGTGCTGGGTTTAATTCCCGCCTGAGGTGTCGTGTTTTTTCAGTGTTTGAATTTCACTTATAAGTATACAAAGTCTATTAAATTCTAGTACTATAAAGAAAATCTCACTTTGCATTGAAGTTTACGACAAAACTAGGGATGTAGATTTTTTTTAAATAGTACTAGAATTTTATAGACTATATGTATAGATATTTTCCTAAATATTTATGTTTCTTCAAGCTAAGGTGGTTTTGCCACAGAACATCGTCTTTTTTTAAATTATTTTTGAGGAAAAAGTTGCAGTATTTTTTACAACTCTCATTTGTTTTTTTTTTTCAGTATTATGGATCAACCGTCAACATCTAAACAAGCGATGCTTGAAATAGAGGACATTTTGGAGACCTTCGAATCTCCAAGAGATGATTTACTTCCAGACGAAATTACATTTACAGACCAAGATCTGTATGGAATGCTTACGTGAGACACTCTGGAAAACGATTGGATAGATTTAATTGAGGAAGAGGTAATTACTACCGAAAATCGGGAACCTCAACAACCAGAAGTGGAAACACCTCGAGTAGAGGAAAATTGGCAGCAAGGAAATCCAGCATATGTAAACAATTTTCAATTTACTGGCAACCCTGGCATCAAACAAAACATGCCAGGAACCGAGCCAAAAGATTTTTTTAATTTATTGTTTAATGACGATTTTTACGAGCTTTTATTAACTTGCACAAATGCAAATGGCGAAAAAATTAAAAGAAACAGTAGTGGCCCGCATTCAAGATTTAAAAGGTGGAAGCCAATCACTTTGGCAGAATTTAAAATATTCATTGGAGTAATTATGCTAATGGGTATAATTAAATTTAACAGGTTATCTGATTACTGGAAACAACATTATTTATTTGATTTTAGTTTAAAAAAATATATGTCACGAAATAGATTTTTCATGATTTTAAGAGCACTAAATGTTCAAAATAGACCAGGTCCAGAAAGCATAAAAAAGGTATGCTCGTTAATAGAACTATTTAATAAAAATATGGAAAACTTTTACTATCCGAGCAGAGAGTTGACAGTTGACGAGTCTTTGATTTTATGGACAGGCCGATTACGTTTCAGACAGTATATAAAAAACAAAGTACATAAGTACGGTATTAAGTTGTATATATTAGCAGAAACTAATGGTATATGTATGAAAATACACTTATATGCTGGGGCTCAAGACGCTGTAGTAGGTGGAAGAGACCATGTGAAAAAAGTATTACGTTTACTAACGGAAAAATACTTAGGTGTTGGTCATTCTATCTATGTAAATAATTATTATGCAAGCATTGGCATAGCTCAAGAGTTATTAATCAAAAATACGTATTTGACCGGCACTTTAAGACAAAATAAAAAAGATAATCCTAAAACTGTAGTTAATGCTAAATTACAACAAAATGAGGCATGTATTATGCATAATAATCAAAATATAACAGTAACTAAATGGAAAGATAAGAGGGAGGTTTGCTTTATTAGCTCTGAACACGACAGCGGATATGTTAAGACTAAAAATAAATATGGTAGGGTTTCTTTTAAACCGAAAGTGCAGGTCAAATATAATAAACACATGAGAGCAGTCGACAAGCATGATCAAATGCTAAATTATTATTGTGCCGAACACAAAACATTAAGATGGTACAAAAAAGTAATTGTACACATCATGCAAATACAACTAATCAATGCATTTTTTTTATATAATTTGAACAAAGAAAAGAAGGCAAGTTTGTATGAATTTAGGCTGAAAGTTATTGAACATTTGTTACCTAAACAGTCAACAGAGACAAATCGGCCTTCAGTTCCAGGTAAAATTCATTTACCAGCACATTTACCCAAAAAAAATGGAAAAACCATGAGAAAAAGATGTAGGCACTGCTATACCATTAACAAAAAAAGGGTAGAAGTCTTGTTTGGCTGCCCAGACTGTTCAGGTTTTCCTGGGCTATGCCTGGAATGTTTTAGGACACATCACAATTATTGATGAAAATTGATGCAGAAATATTTGTCTTGTCTTGTCTTTTGACCTTGATCTTAACCTGAGTAAAATCCAAATCATATGTTTGAGGTTCAAATAATCACAAATACCTACATCATGTGTAAAACAATGGTTTTGATTTGCTTTTTTTCTACCAATGGTGGTGCTCCCCACGGAGATCGGTCCCACGACCATGGGTTGTAAGGACTTAATGCTCTAGCTACTATACCACGGAGTCAGGAAGAAAAAACGGTTAGGTGCATAATATTAAAATTATATTTTAATCACTTATTGTTATAATCAGGTAGGTACAATCATTAATCAGTCAAATTATATTTTCAAATTATATAATTTTTTTGAAATCTTAAAAAATCTGTTAATTTAAAATTATCAATTTTTAAGGAAAAGTTCTTAGACAAAAGTTATTTACTATCATGTATACTTTACCCCTCCTTTCGGCTTAGTACCCCCTTTCCGACTGACGTTGTAGAAGATCAACAGGCCTACGCACTAATTTTCTCCGACTCTGTTAATTCTATTTCACTGTTGTGATAATTTTTTGTGGATTCCAAAAAATTCATAATACGTATGAAAACGCGTGTTCGCATGCACAGTGGAACCAATTTTAATTCTTCATTAATTACTTGCGAATATAAATCATTCCTTTTGTCATGTCCGCCATCATATTTGTTTAGTACAGAAACGCAATCTGAACATGTTTTATCAACCGCTTTCTTCTCCTTGACGTTTTCTTCCTTACAATAATTCTCCCATTGACATTGCGTGTCGCAATCACTATCAACCTTCAGAATCAAAAAGATTGGGCGATAGGCTCCGTTTACCTAAAATCAGAATTATATTACTTTGCATCCATTTTACAATAGGTATAGACGCCTGCACATCAACCTACCGCAAAATGTCAAATTTCTGTGATTTCGTTTTATGGATCAATATCGATTAGAGAAATTTGACAGTTTTAGATAGGTTGATCCGCAGGCGTGTGTACTTATTTTTAAGTGTACTATAGATTTATTTAACTATTATTATAGTTATTGGTTTAATACATACTGTAATTTGTGATTATATTATGTAATTGTACACGGTGAAATTATGAATGTAGCAAATAAACAGGTAATTTAAGAAATTTTTGTAGCGTTTTACTTTACCCCTTAGCTAAGATAAAACTGTTCTAAAATTATTTATCTTTTTGGTTAATTTTAGAGACTAAATTCAAGACAGGTCAGGACAGACAGGAATGTCAGTTCATTATAATTAAGAAACTAATAGTTATATATTTATTTGATATACTTTTGCTGTTCCCCCTTCCCTTTTCATAAAACTTAAAACTGCTCATGATAAACTTTTGTTTGAGTATCCAATTGTTTACAATCCCTGTCAGATATTAATAAAATATGAAATTCTTACCTTTAGACTCCATATCGTGTTAGAATTCAACAGATATTAAATTTATTACGCGGAAACAAGTCTCTGCTTGTGAAATTAACGTGATACTGCATGAAAAAAGTGTAAAAACATATTGAGGAGCCAACAACGCGCGAGGTGCGTCATCATTTATAAGGGCCGGTGACGCGACTGGCGCGTCATTAACTTTTGTATGGGGCCGGGCCGGAATGGCTAGGGAAATGAAAGTGGCGACGAATCGGTTAAGTAAGGCAAATTTAAAAATAAATATTAATAAATGTGTTTTTATGAAAAAGGAAATAGAATTTTAAACATTGAAAAAAGACTTACTTTGTTTAAAATTTTACTTAAGTATATTTAAGCGTTAATAAAACGCTAAAATATAAAACATTAAAGGAAATAGAATTTCTTGGGCACATATTAAACAAAGACAGACTTAAAACAAACCAAAAGTTTCACTTACACAAATTCAAAAATTTCCAATACCAAAACCGGTCAAAGAAATTCGAGCATTTTTAGGCTTAGTTGGTTATTATAGGAAGTTCATACCTAATTTGAGTAAGATAGTTAAACCTTTGACTGAAGCGACTAAAAAGAATGCCATAATTGACATACAAAATAAAAAATATAATGAATCTATTGAAGCATGTAAGCATCTATTAACAAATGCGCCAATATTAGCATTCCCCGATTTTAATAAAACATTTGTAATCACAACGGATGCATCGGATATAGCATTAGGAGCTGTGCTTAGTCAAAACACCCGATCGCTTATGCGTCGCGCACATTATCAAGTACTGAGCAAAAATATAATACTACAGAAAAAGAGTTACTAGGAGCATTATGGGCAATAGGACAATTTAGACCTTATGTCTATGGTAGACAGTTTATTTTAAGAACTGATCATAAAGCTCTTATTTGGTTGTCAAAGTTAAAAGAACCAAATCAAAGATTAACTCGTTGGAAGCTTAAACTTCAAGATTACGATTTTAAGATTGAACATGTAAAAGAAAAAGATAATTACGTAGCTGACGCATTAAGTCGAGTTGAAATATACCATACAGACGGAGACTCATTAGAGGTTAATTTAGAAGAAGATTTGGCTTTGTCTAGAACAGGATTTAGCATTATCCAATAGCGTCACCGACAGTTCTACACAAAGTACTGTGCATTCAAATCAAGAAAACAATGACGAACCTATACCTAGTATACATGCTTATCCTCCGAAACGTTTGAGACGCGTGATCTTCGAAATGTCACCGTTTGAAAAAGCTAAAAGGGAAAACGGTATATGGTACCTTTATATACCACCTAATCAAGAAGAAAATACTATTAAGAAATTTATGTTAGAATATTTGGGAAGTGAAAAATATGCATTTATCATACCTAATGATGAGTTATATTATAAGGTGTCCGAAACATATAGAAAGCATTTTGATTGTACAAAACTTAAACCTATCAGATATACTAAATTATTGATAGAAGTAGATAACAAGGAAGAACAATTAAAGCTAATTAAAGAGTATCATCTCTACGAAAATAGACACGCAGGAATAGATAGCGTGAATAAACAATTAAAAGAACAATATTACTGGCCAAATATGCGGAAACAAATAAAGAAATATATTCTACAATGTGAATTATGTAAAAAGGAAAAATATAATAGGCATCCTAATGTCACTTTATCTTTAGAAACAGAAACTCCTTGTTCGCGCCACAGCGCAACGGATAACCGTCTCTGCGCCGGTCAATTAAGGTGCATATTGGTGCAACGAATGATCGGCCAATCACAGCGAGGTGACAATTATACTCGACGAAGTGTTCGCCCGCGCCGCCGGCGCTGGGCAACGGCAGTGTGCTCCGACCCTTCAAAGAGAACCCACGCGCGCGCGCGCGCGCAAGAACTCAGCCCGTGAACAACCATGTGTTAAGTGTATGTGACTTGAGAGCGCTGTGTTTACCAGCCCAACTACCCTTAAAAACGCCTACGACCAGTGCCCTGAGTGAACTGTGTTGTGTGTTGCTGCCTTCAAGCCTGCGACCCCGCGCCTAGAGCGCCAGCTGCCTTCAGCTCCAACCAGCTCCAGCCCGAACCCAGTAAGCCCCAGATATTCCCTTATATCTCCTGCCTAACCCTTATTTCGCCGCTGTTACTGCGAACGCCTTTCGCCGTAACATTTATGATCCTTTACGAGCCGGATCCCAGTAACAGTCCACTAAATTAAACCCTACCTTACACACTTCATTTTTTCGCCTCGACTCGTGCCACGCCTATACACCTACACATAACTACATATACAACACATATATACACAATGCACGCCAGCCCAAACACCCCTTACTGCCCTTACTGCAGAACTAGAGGGCACAGATTGATAGCATGCTCCCGCTACAATGCCCAACCGACACAAGGTCGGTGGGACTTTATAAAGGCGCGCGAGCGGTGCCAGAAATGCCTGGGCCCACACTACCCACAGGAATGTAAGTCGGTGAAGGCATGCAGAGTGTGTGGCATCGCAGACCACCACACGTCCCTTCACCGACCGGACGACGCCACACAGCATTACCAGCCGGAATCGGCGGCGCGGTGGCTCCCGCCCCCGCTGCGGGACACTCTGGCAAAGCGACCCACCGACAGAACGCTGCATGCGTCCTCGCATGCACAGCGGTCGCATGAGGGGTCGCAGGAGTAGGTACATGTTACCGTAGACATTCAGCCCCACATTATTAATACAGTCCGCTATTATATATATATAGGATAACTATTTCAGCCCATTAACTATTTCATTACATGTTGGTCATTCGACCCGTTAAAATAATATTTACTCATATTTCGTAGTTATCGCGTAGCTTAATTTTAATCTCTGATTTTTAAATTTTATCGCGTAACATTCCTAATTTCATTACCTTACATGACCCTTTCTGCACGATAGACGTTGCAAAGTGCGTTGCGAAATATTATTAACCTACCTACAAAAATAAATTAAGAACGTGTTCCAAGAACAGTGTTCGATTCGTGTTATATTTTTACTTACTAATTGGGTTGCACATATAACTAGTTTATGGTCGTGTTAATTTTATATTTTTTCTGCTTTTAATTCTTGCCTTGGCAATCGACTCAATCTCGTGCGTGCTCACCACAAGAGCATAGTACTTCTACACACGTGCACCCACACATCAGCCTGCAGCACACAAACACATGTAGTCAGCCCGCACCTATACGGTGCATGACATCAGCACGCGCCCCATGCGCCCACGCGCCCCCTGCGCTTCTGCGCCCCCGCGCCCCCACGCCTTTGCGTTGACGCGCCGCCTGCGCTTCTGCGCCCCCACGCCTTTGCGTTGACGCGCCGCCTGCGCTTCTGCGCCCCCGCGCCGCCTGCGCTTCTGCGCCCCCGCGCCCTCACGCCTTTGCGTTTACGCGCCGCCTGCGCTTCTGCGCCCCCGCGCCGCCTGCGCTTCTGCGCCCCGCGCCCCCACGCCTTTGCACTTACGCGCCCCCTGCGCTTCTGCGCCCCCACGCCTTTGCGTTTACGCGCCGCCTGCGCTTCTGCGCCCCCGCGCCGCCTGCGCTTCTGCGCCCCGCGCCCCCTGCGCTTCTGCGCCCCCGCGCCCCCACGCCTTTGCGTTGACGCGCCCCCTGCGCCCCCGCGCCGCCTGCGCTTCTGCGCCCCCACGCCTTTGCGTTTACGCGCCGCCTGCGCTTTTGCGCCCCCGCGCCGCCTGCGCTTCTGCGCCCCCGCGCCCCCACGCCTTTGCGCCCCCGCGCCCCCTGTGCTTCGTGCGCACAGGCATTCAGCCCTCATACAATTATACTCATACAGTCACACACGTGCATTCCTCTGAGCTCATCAAAAACACACCCACTCGACATTAACTCAACACAGCACGAATCGGGGCTGTAGTCCCCCTTTAACTTCCATTCCTTCCCCCCCCCCCCCTCTCCTACCCTCTGGGGCCCGGGAAGATGTTCGCGCCACAGCGCAACGGATAACCGTCTCTGCGCCGGTCAATTAAGGTGCATATTGGTGCAACGAATGATCGGCCAATCACAGCGAGGTGACAATTATACTCGACGAAGTGTTCGCCCGCGCCGCCGGCGCTGGGCAACGGCAGTGTGCTCCGACCCTTCAAAGAGAACCCACGCGCGCGCGCGCGCAAGAACTCAGCCCGTGAACAACCATGTGTTAAGTGTATGTGACTTGAGAGCGCTGTGTTTACCAGCCCAACTACCCTTGAAAACGCCTCCGATCAGTGCCCAGTGAAGTGAAGTGTGTGTGCTGCCGCCCTCACCAGCGAAAGCCCGCTGCAACGCCCGATCGCCCCAGATCAACCAGCTGTTCCCGGTAAGTCATTCCTTCCTTCAGCCTTCCTGCCTTTAACCTCGCCGCATGTTGGTGCCTTAAGCGCCAACACTCCTCATGAACCTATGGATATATGGCATATAGATTTTATGTCATTAGAACGACAATGGTATTTAACGATAATAGATAATTTTTCAAAGTATGCTGTTATAAAACCAACAGAAAAGAGTCGAGTATACGACACACTGTCAGAAATATTTGCACTGATAGGAGCACCCAATAAAATAATACATGATGGTGAGCAATCATTATGCAGTGAGTTAATAAACGAACTTTTCCAAACCTATAATATAATAAACCATACAACATCACCACAACATCATAAATCAAATTCGGATGTAGAAAGGTTGCACAGCACAATTCAAGAATTATATCGTTTACAACGCGAGTCAGATCTCGAGCAAAATCAAAAGATCATTTACATTACACATGCATACAACAACACCATGCATAGTACAATAGGTATAACACCCTTTGAAGTTCACTTTGGACGTAAACCTAAACTTCGTAGTTTTGACAACCTAAGATTAATAATTCAACGATATACGGCACAACAAAAACAATTTTCTACGGAATTAAACAAAAATATCCATAATTTAATAAAAAAACAAAAAGATAAACGAAATGAAAGGATTAATAAAAATATAAAACCTATAAAAAACCTGAAACCAGGCGACACAATATATTTAAAAAATAGCAAAGCAGAAAGGCATAAAACGAATTCTAGATTCCTAGGTCCTTTTAAAATTGTAAGTTTGGAATCAAACAATAGATATAAATTAAGTAATGGGCGAAGTTATCATATCGAAGAACTTATTGTTACAGAATCATCAGTGTCCTCGGATACAAGTTCGGACCATTAGATTCAAAGAAACATTTATTGATAGTGGATATGAAACCCACCCGTATTATTGAAGGAAGATGGACGATAATTCATAAGTTAGATATAAAATCTATAATTGATAGTAAAGTATTGCTTGATAATTTATTTAGTAAGGCAATACCTTTAGCCACATCAAACGTTGTTATGCACATTTATTTTAGAATTAATATTTTATTGGATCATTTAAAGGAAATCTGTAATCATTTATCTTTACAAAGTAGAGTTAAGAGAGGTTTAATTAATGGTTTAGGATCTATAATTAAGGCTATTACTGGAAATTTAGATGAAAATGATTTTAGAACAATACAAAAAGACTTAGAAACTATAAAAATTGCTTATAATAAACAAATATCCGTAACCGACGATTCTTTGGAAGAATTTAATAGTCAAATCCAGAAATTAACTGATGTTCAAAATAACTTAAATAAAAAATTTGAAACTCTATCTAATAGTAGAGAACAACAGATATTGGCTTTAGGTTTGTTATTTCAAGCACAAACTTTATAAGATTTGGCTGAAAGATTAACAACAGCAATAACTTTTTCTGAACACAATATGTATTGTACTGTACAACAGGCCAGTCAAAAATTGCTCCGTCATCTCATCTACCGACATCGTTCCGAGCTAAGTACAATTAATAATAAGATCGAGAATTTGTCCAGTGGGTTAGGATTACAATTGTCGGCGTCAGATTTTACTAATTGCATTAATCTCCTCAATAAACGCGAAACATCTAAATATAATGAATGCAAACATAGACAAATAAATAAATTCCAAACGTTAGTATCAAAATTAAATAAAAAGTTTGTGAAATGGAACACAACTAACAATACAACATCAACCATAGATAGCCACAAACGTCAAAACCAAATCGATGAGCGGAAAATTGTGAACTTAACAAAACAAACACTGGACAAACCCACTGTTGAGGTACTAAAAAAGGGGCTTAATTACGCCGTAGCCCCTCGCAGGATACCGTATGAAAGCATCATTAGTAACGTAGAGGATTGCTTAGTTAAAAATAATATTAGGAAGGCTGATGCTGAAGCACTACGTCAAGACATATCGTCTGTCTTGCGCCGGAGCAAAGTGCCAAAATCCAACCTTCCTCGCGATCAATACTTCGCCCTAAAGAACCTGCGAGCTAAGCCAGAATTAACCATCCTTCGTGCTGATAAGGGTAATGCTACGGTAGTTATGGATACGTCAGATTATAACGAAAAAATAATTCAACTTTTATCAGATGACAAGACCTACAAACGCGTTAAATGCGATCAAACTAACAAAATATTAAAGAAAACCAGTGATCTTGTCAAACAACACTCGGAAACGTTAAATCTAGACACTAATTATTTAATACCTTCCTGCCCTAAACCACCTAAACTGTATGGGTTACCAAAAATCCACAAACCTGAGGCTCCGCTACGTCCGATTGTAAGCCAGATCGACTCACCAACTTACCGTTTGGCCCGGCATGTAGCAAAAATACTTTCCCCACTAAGAGGTAATACAACAGCTTATGTGAAGGATTCTTACCAGTTTGTCAGTGATATTAAAGACCTACATCTTGCTGACAATGAAACCATGGTTAGTTTTGATGTCCAGTCCCTATTTACATGTCTACCAGTACAGGACTGCATTGAAATTACCAAGAAAAGACTAGTTGAACAAAATATGCCCAACGAATATGCAGTACTATTAGAGCATTGTCTAACATCTGGCTACCTTTTGTGGAATGAAGTTTACTACTTGCAAATAGAGGGTGTTGCTATGGGGTCCCCTGTATCACCCATTGTCGCCGATATTTTCATGGAAGACTTCGAGGAGCGGGCCCTAAGCACATCACCCGTAACCCCAAGGTTCTATAAGCGGTACGTAGATGACACTTTCACTATCTTACCAACTGATAAAGTATCTGCTTTTCTAAGTCATCTTAACTCCATACACCCTAAAATACAGTTCACAATGGAGTTAGAGGCAGACAACAAGTTAGCTTTCTTGGACACTTTAATCATCAGGAATCCTGACCATAGTTTGAGCCACACTGTGTTTCGTAAAGTAACCCATACAGATAGGTACCTCAATGGTGATTCTCACCACCATCCTAGACAGTTGGCTACTGTAGGGAAATCTTTGTTTCAGAGAGCACGCGGCATCTGTGACACCCAACACCTGGCTGCTGAACTTCAGCATGTCAAGCATGTACTACAGGATAACAAACTGCAAGTACCGCGGCTTCGTCACAAAAAACGCAAAAAACCAACCACAGTCGAGCGCCAACCTGCAGTACTTCCATATATGAAAGGCGTCACTGACAAGATTGGTCACATCTTGAAGCGAGCTTCAATCAATACTTACTTTAAGCCGCCAAAGAAGATCAACCAGTTCTTACGACCTGTCAAGTGCAATATACCCCTTCAAGATGCAGGCGTGTACAAACTGGACTGCGACTGTGGGCTCTCGTACATCGGGCAAACAAAGAGAAGTGTAGGAACCCGCGTAAAAGAACATATAGCCGACGTCAAGCATAGGCGCGAAAATAAGTCTGCAGTGTGTGAACATGCTCTCGAGGGACCCAACCATTACATCAGATTTGACAAACCTCAAATACTCGCCAAGGAACAACGATTCATCCCTAGGATGATACGCGAGGCTATTGAAATTAAAAAACATCGTAATTTCAATAGAGAGGATGGTTGGAATTTACCACCTGCCTGGGACCCCATCATACAGGTCATCAAATCCCAGCCCCAACAGCAACACATTGCCAGACCTAAAAATATTGTTAGCTCGTATTGTGTAAACTTGAACGCACCCGGTAAAATATAAAAATTATTGACGGTAGGCAAATAACTTCTGACAATGAGACGACCAACACCTCAGTCTCCCTGTGACCACGGACCCTGTAAAGGGTTCGAAACGTCAGGATAATATAAAAACTATGTAAATAGTAAATTAAACGCGAGTTAATCCGTAAAAAGTGTTTCATTTCAACAATATGTATTATTTTAGTATATTGCAATCTCATGTATTACAAAACACATAAAATATGATAGATAAAAAGGTTATGATTTCTGACAATATAAATAAAATTGAACCATTCGTTAATGTAAAAAGTAAGATTATAGATAATATTGTATACTTTATTTTAAACATACCTCTAGTTAAGCCACAAGTTTATGCTACTAGAAAAATTGTACCTATAATCCAAAATGTTCCCACCTGTACCTATCCTATAATGCGAAAGGTAATACTAGCCCACAATAACCAAGAAGTTCACGAAGTCCAAGATTGCATCGAGCTTCAGGAGTTAATTTGTAAAGGAAGCATTTTACAAAACAGTGACAGCTGTGAAACATAAATATTGTTAAATAAAAGTACTAAAAGTTGTAGTACCGTTCCAGTAAAATGCCCAAGGGAAGAGATACAAGAAATTTCTCCAGATTCAATATACATTTTTCTGAATAAAACGACAGAAGTCAAAATAAAATGTAACAAGGACGAAGAAACAATGTGGATACAAGGAGATTATCTTTTGAATGGAGAGAACTGTGAAGTTAGTATTTCGGGAATAAAGAGATTTCAAAGTAGAGAATCAAACGAAAAGATTATAGTAACCAAACTAGTTATTGCAAATAAAGAAAATGTTCCTGAAATAAAGTTAACCTATGATTCCGCCAAAATTTCATCCAAATTGAAACAACTTAAACAAATTCAAGAGTTAGAAACACAGACTCAACATAATTTTATTCAATATGGTTGGATGGGTATTTTGTCTATACTGATAATAATTTGTGCTTGTTGGAATTGTCTTCGTGCCAGGGTTTGGTCAAAACCAAGGACTTCGAAATCGGAGGGGGATAGTCAACCTACTCAAAGCATGGAAGGAAATATAAAAAAACGAACTTAATAAATAAAACCATTACAGACATTCCGACATCCAATACATCGAACCTGATCGCTGTATTGAATTCGCCAGACATAATGGGTAATAATAACGGAACAAAGGGTAATGAAGGATCGATTAGCAACCCGTGACACATTATCATAACACCTTGGACCACCAAGTTGGAGAAGCATCCCACCACTTGACTGTATTCAGCTAGTATACATATAAGCCCATTGTACTGTCAAACGAGGAACATTCACTAACCTGCCTTACTTGTGTTAAGTGCATTATGCTCTAAAGCATAATAAATTGTTAATATAGTTAAGATTTTTATATTATTAAATTTCATTTAAACAAACAGTCGGCGAAATAATTTAACTCGCGGGCATCGCGGTCGCCCAAGCAGTGCCATTCGAGATCTCAAGGCGAAGCCACGCGTCGCGCGCCCTTGAACTCAGCCCCGACGGGACCACATATGTGTGCAGTGTGTGCAGTGATAGAGCTAGGACTACGAGCTCGCCTTTAACGCCTAACGAACACCAGTGCCCTCAGTGTAGTGTCTGTGTGTTGCCGCCATCAAGCCCGCGCCAAGAGCGCCCACGCGCTTCAGCACGATCCCGTGCCTACCAAACGGAATCCCGGTAAGCCCCTTCCCATCTTACTCCTTTTCCTACGTCGCATGTTGGTGCCTCTTGCATCAACAAATAGGATATTATAGAAGATTTATAAAAAATTTCTCTAAAATTACAAAACCACTAACAAATTGTTTGAAAAAGAACAGAAATATAACATAAACTGAAGAATATGTAAAATCATTCGAAACATGTAAAGAACTTTTAGTGAATGCTCCGTTACTACAGTTTCCAGACTTTAGTAAAACTTTTATTTTAACTACAGATGCATCAAATATTGCATTAGGCGCAGCGTTATCACAAGGAACAATTGAAATAGATAAACCAACCAGCTTATGCAAGTAGAACACTAAATGAAGCGGAAACAAAATATAGTGCAATTGAAAACGAATTATTAGCCGTAATATGGGCAACTAAGCATTTTAGACCATACTTGTATGGGAGAAAGTTTTTAATTTACACAGACCATAGACCCTTAGTTTGGTTATATTCACTACAAGAACCTAATAGCAATTTAACGAGATGGAGATTGCGACTACAAGAATATGATTTTGAAATAATTTATAAAAATCGAAACAAAATTCCAATGCAGATGCGTTATCTAGAATTAAAGAAAATTTTCTATATGACTTAACAGTTATAACAATAGGCAAAGATGAGCCATTATCTATAAGTTCCGGAGACTCTGAAGAAACCGTAACGGCTTCAGACTATAGCGAGGATTCAGAAAATAAATCTCAAAATAAAAATAGTATTCCAATTTTAAAGGAAGCAATTGATAATAAACCCAATCAAATCATTGTATGTAATTGGTTCAGAAATAACATTAAGATAACTGATAATTCCCGTGAAAAACAAAAAATTATTGAAGTTAGACTTCCGTTAGAAAACGAAAATTTAATTAAAGAATTCTTATTAGAAAACATACAACATAAAAAACGAACTTTCATCTACTACCAGCTCTCGGCGGCGGTATTTCCGGACCGTTATGACCAGTGGTCGGAGTAGGTATATTGAATTAAGGTCACTGACATCAAACGTATATGTTAATATGGATACTCCTCCGAGTTTCCGGATTATTATGATAAAAATACCGAAACATCGAAATTATTACATGAAACTAGTTAAAAATGTATCAATACTCTCAACGCTATGCTGCTAGTGGCGTAGATGACCAGAATTTAATAGTAAAAAATGACTGGTGTGTAAAAACCTTGTTGTAGTAAAAGTGTTGGAGTAAAAGCCTAAGCATGTATAAAATGATATAATAATAATATTCATTTCAACACACGACATCCGGCCAACAGGGTCTTTTGTCCTCTTATCTCTATGCTCAACGCATCTGACCAATTAGAATCAAGTATCCAGGATGACTCATTGACTGTTTGTTCGAAAACAATGCGCTCGCACCGACATCCAGACCAAGTGGCTCACTCACTTATTTCGGTTCGTGGAGTGCGCTTATTTTATGTGTTGTGAATATCTTGACTTGACCCTGGCTTGTTTACTGTCTTCTGAAATCTACTTAAAACGACGAATTTGGCTTATAACTACGGACATCGATTTATTACTCTTGGATTGGGCCCATTTGAAGTTGTTTTTGTACGGGTAAGTTTTAATTATTTTCACTATTTAAGAAGGTTTTAGAACTTGGAAACAGTTTAAAAAATCACTTTATAGCAATCATCACAGCGCATGAGAGTCCGGTACGCACACCGCAGGGCTATCACCGCTTCAGTTAAAAAAAACACTTTATATGAAACAGAATTTCATTATCGACTTTACAGTTGTGTATGTATATATTGTAAATTTAAATCATTGTTTTAGGTGAGATATAAATAAATATGGCAAAGGTCAAGGCTGAAACAGTGCAAAAGTGGTTATTGCACTATCCTGAGCTACTTTACGATAACGCTAGTGGCACTATATACTGTACAAAGTGTGAAAGTCATTTGAAAGCTGTGAATAGAGGCAACATTACCAAACACATTGAAGGCGCTGTACATCAAGGAAAATTTAAGAGACCGCAAGAGGAATTTTACTTCGACCTCATTAAGTTCCTGATTCTATGCAATATTCCTTGGTCGCAAATGAAAAATCCAGCGTTCAAAGAGTTTTTTCAGAAATATATGTGCAGTACTTGTTGTTGCGTTTGTACCAATCGTAAAGTGGTTGACGAATCACAGTTACGAAAAGTTTATTTGGAGAAGTTTTATAGGAATAAAATCAATTCGATTTATGAAACTAATAAAAATGAGAAACTATGGATATCGCTGGATGAGACAACAGACATTTTTGGTCGATACATAGTCAATTTCCTAATAAAACCATTGCATCCTAGTAATAGTGCAGGCCGGCCTTATTTGATTGCTTGTAAAATGCTAACAGCAGTAAATGGACAAACAATAACACAATTTGTACTGCAATGTCTAGAAAATTTATGGCAAAACACTTTTGAAGCGAAAGTTGACAATATTTTAATGCTTTGCACTGACAGTGTAGCGTACATGCTATCTGCAGGGCGAAATTTAAAACATTACTTACCTGAAATGAAGCATGTGACATGTTTGGCGCACGCTCTTCATCGTGTAAGTGAGCAGATAAGGTCAGAATACAACGATGTTGATATTCTTATATCAAATGTTAAAAAAGTATTTTTAAAGGCTCCTAGTAGGGTAAACATTTTAAAAGAAAAATATCCTGACTTACCGTTGCCTCCGCAACCAGTCATTACCAGATGGGGTACTTGGTTACAGGCAGCATCTTACTACGCTCAACATTTAGATAAAATAAAAGAAGTTTTATCCTGCTTGAGCAGTTCTGATGCTATAGCCATACGAAACGCAAAAAACATTTTGGAAAAACAAAATTTAGAAAATGATTTAAAATATATTGAAGAAAATTACTCTATTATACTACTAGCCCTAAAAGAGTTACAAAAACAAAATTTATCTCTAGCTGATTCACTTTTAGTATTTGATCAAGTAAGGGCTACGCTTAACGAGTGCAATAATGAGAATATAAAAAATAAAATAGAATCAGTTATGGAACGAAATCCAGATTTAGATACAATTAGAGAATACAGCGAGAGTATTGAAAAAAGCGTAGCAAATAATCAGAAACTTTATTTCAAATTCGCTCCATTGACATCTACAGATGTTGAACGATCATTTTCCACTTACAAATGGATCTTAGATGTTAAAAGAAATAGCTTAAAATTAGAAAATATTGAAAAAATTATAGTTATTTATTTTAATTGTATAGAGACAGAAAATCAAAATGTAGAACTTGTAACCGATGAGGATTAAAAATAATTATTTTTAATAAAACTGTAATAATGATTATTTGTATTAACAATAAACAATTTTGTTTGCTTACATATGGTTTTTTATTTTATTACTCTATTTACCAAATTTTTGGAAACTCCGGTACATTCCGGAAGAAATGCATGTCCATGTTATGATATCATGACGCAAGTATCTAAAATCAATATACCTACTCCGACCACTGGTTATGACTTAGGGATCTTCAAGAAACGAGCCTATTCCTTCCTTAAAGGCCGGCAACGCGCCTGCGATTCCTCGTGTCCATGGGCGGCGGTGATTACTTTCCATCAGGTGACCCGCTTGCTCGTTTGCCTCCTTCTGCGATAAAAAAAAAAAAAAATAAGCATATTTCAGATAAGTTGTACAATGATAAAATAAAACGCAGTAAAAACGGTGATAAATTTCATTAGAAGTAGGACATAAAATATATACTGAATTAGTTAACAAAAGAAAGGGAAAAGATAAGCCCCGCTATGAAAAAGCACAGGTAATAGGAGAAATAAATAGAAATGTTGTACAAATAAAAATTGGACAAAGGTAAACTAAGGTTCCATTAAAAAATGTTAAAAGACCACATAAGGTCCATAAAAAAAATCTTTAGATACAATTACGGAGTTTCCTCACGAACCAAACGTCTTAGAGCCTCAACCCTAACTAGTAAAGATGTGATATAAGAAAAATAATTAGTACGGGAGATGATATTGATAAAAATTACTTGATTTCCACGGGAGGCCATACTTAATAATGATTGATGTTTTTTGCGAATAATAGTCTAAATGTTATGACCTTAATAATGTGTAAATTATGACCCTTTAAAAGAAAAATGATAATGTATATGAAAAATGTGAAAACACATAAAATGTATGAATATTTTAGTTATAATATACTAAATAAAATTCACAGAAGTGAACGGCATACGAAAGTGTAAAGCCTTGAAATTAAGATTAAATAAAATCGAAAATTGTGAAAATGTCGGCAATGAACTATATGTGTCATTGGATAAAGCAATACAGATTTATATAAAATTATTAATGTTTTATATTTTAGCGTTTTGTTAACGCTTAAATATACTTAAGTAAAAATTTAAACACTGAAAAAAGACGACAACCTCAGGCGGGAATCGAACCACGCACCTTCCGCATTCCGGGCGGCTGCCTTAACCACTTGGCTACCGAGGTCTGGCTTTCAACCGTCGAAATTTGTCAGTGCTTGATGCTTTTGTTTTTAGTCAACATTGCTGCATCATATCTTAGAAGATTTCACCTCTGAGATCCGAAAGAAATATTTTTACAAATATTTGAACATTCGGTTAAGATGAAGCTGCTTTATAGATTAATGTTTTATATTTTAGCGTTTTATTAACGCTTAAATATACTTAAGTAAAAATTTTTTTTAAAGCAGCCGCCCGGAATGCGGAAGGTACGTGGTTCGATTCCCGCCTGAGGTTGTCGTCTTTTTTCAGTGTTTAAAATTTTACTTAAGTTGTATTATGTTGAAATGGTTGAAATCTATATATATAAAAGCAAGTCGTGTTTGTTACAACACTTATAACTCGAGAACGGCTGGACCGATTGCCATGGTTTTTGATTTGTTGGATTTGTTTCCGTCCCGAATAGCAGAATACATCTTAAAAACAATGAAAACTCGATTTGTTTAATGAATACTTAATCATTTCAATAAATGCTGATTTGTTTATTACATGTCAAACATTTGTTGTCCAATCCTGTCAAATAGTGTAACAACTATTTTTTTTTGAGCTTATGGCCTGGTTACTGAGACCTTTAAGCCACAACTTTATATTTTTCTGAAGACATCATGTGTGCGTTGAGAAATTTATTTTTTGTAAAATGTCTCCAAAGTTCAGGTACTGTTATATTTGTTTGTTTTAGAAATTAATTTGTGAAAATTATTTATTAATTATTTAATTTTTAATTTCCGAAAATAATACCTAAGATTTATTCTACAGGTGTTTTTTTTATCTCGCACGGTTTGTGCACTGTGGCCTAAGTTAAAAACGAGGAAACGGGTAAAAACATAAAATATGGAATAAAAAAGCAGTTGGTAAAGGTTATAAGAATAAGGAAAAAAAATCTACAGGTTAACAAAAGAGTAAATAACTTTTAATAGGTTGTCTATGATTTTTCTTGATAAGCTATACATACGTAGTGGTTATATACTCTTTGAGCTATTGTCTGTCTCGAAAGTTCAGGCACTGTTATTATATTTGGTGGTTTTATGCGAGTGCACATTTTAATAACAATGCCGCGTCCTAGAAGATCTAATCTTTCCCAGCGAAGCCGTAATGCAAATAGGCAACGGAATATCGCGAGTCTATTATCTGATGGAGAACGAGAAATTGCACGAGAACAGCGCCGCGTTAGTATGGAGCAAAGAAGGGCCTTAATTCGTGCTTCTCAAACACAAGAGCAAAGAGAGGCAGCCCGTGAAACGGCTAGGTCAGAAACGAGAAATCGTCGAGCTTATCGTACAGATGAACAGAGGAATAATCTTCGAAGTGCAAGAAGAAATGGTTCAAGTATTGATTTGAATCGAGCAGCGTTTCTGTATGATTGCACCATCGACTAAAGCTTGCATCGTTTAGTTTGCATTGGTCCAATGGACGTTGTTTGCCAGCATTGTGGAGCATTGAAATTTGCTGGTGAAACGCCAGGTTTGTGCTGCCTTAGTGGTAAAGTGAAATTGCCATTATTGGTCCCGCCACCAGAGCCATTGTGCTCCCTGCTTTATGGCGAAACACTAGCATCACGACATTTTCTAGCGAACACTCAAAAATACATTGTCTGTTTCCAAATGACTTCATTTGGGGCGGAAATTATCGTAGAACACGGATATAATCCGACATTTAAGGTAATTTACGTTAAAAACTTTATTTTCTATCATTGTAAAAAAAATCTGGAATGTAGTTTGTTAGATTTCTGTATTTGTCTCTGAAATAAAAATGGCATGTTATTATTTGAAAAAAAAAAGTGTTTGTAAAAAAAGTGTTTGTAAATCTAACTATAACTATGGTTTTGACTTTACAGGTTCAAGGCCAGATTTGCCATCGCATTGGATCATTGCAACCTATAGAAGATGCACAGCATAAATTCTTGCAAATATACTTCATGGGCAATATGGAAGAACAACTTGACCGGCGTCAAGGGATCAACACAGCTACGAAAAGAGCAATTCTTCAAGATCTGCAGCAAATGCTTCATGAACATCATGCATTGGTCAGGCTGTTCAAGACTGCTTTAGAGCGCATGCCAAGTGATGACTATAAAGTTGTGATCAGAGCAGATAAAAGACCAGCTGGAACACATGACCGCACATTTAATGCTCCAAAAATCGATGAAGTGGCCATCCTGATTGTTGGTGAAAACTTGGAAACACGTGATATTGTACTTACACGACGCAATACTGGGCAACTACAAAGAATATATGAAACACACCGTTCATATGACGCGTTACAATACCCGCTGATGTTTTGGCAAGGAGACGATGGATATCACTTTAATATCAAAATGATTAATCCATTGAATGGTAAGATCAATATTGTTGTTTTCATTTTAACTTGATATACATTTTATTCTGTTTGCTTTTAGTACTCAAAAAAAGTTGTAATTTCTAATTTAGTAGAAAGTAGCTGTAAGAGTCGTTAACCTATTACGGGTTCTAAAATACAATTTTTACTGCATTTGTTTCAGGTGAGGAAACTACCAAGAAGGTTAGTTCGATGAATTATTACGCATATCGTTTGATGATTCGTGAAAATTCTGACAATTATTTGTTGCGATTTCGTCGACTGCTTCAACAATATTGCGTTGACATGTACGTTAAAATCGAAACGGAGCGCCTGACTTACATTCGGTTGAATCAACTAAATTGCGTTCGGAAGAGTATATCCATTTACGCGATGCAATTAGCACAGAAGGAGATTCAGAAAATGTTGGTCGATTGACTATTTTACCGGCGACATACGAGGGGCGTTCAAAATATTCTCGGTATTGATACGTTACAACCTCTTTTATATATATATTTGTTACTGGCCGCTAAGATTCATCCATTGACATTAAAAAAAAAAGTAAAATTGGAACCGAGATGTTCTTTTGTTTTACTGCAATTGCCGAACAAACATGAACACCATGAGCGAATTAACAATTTTAACGAAATTAGAGCACCGATCCGTCATAAAATTCTTGACAAAACAGGGTAAAAATCAAAAAACCATAAAAGAGGAAATGGATTGTGTTTACCGTGAGTCTGCTCCTTCTTTATCTACTATTCAAAAATGGTCAAGCGAATTTAAGCGTGGAAGGGAGAGTATTGAAGATGACCCTAGACCTGGCCGGCCTGTAGTGGCTACCTCACAAGAAAATATTGATAAAGTGGAAAAACTTATATTGGAAGACGGCCGAGTGAAGGTAAAATCTATAGCTCAAGTAACCAATCTCTCTATTGGTACCGTACATGACATTATACATGACCATCTTAATATGTCAAAAGTAAGTGCAAGATGGGTTCCGCGAATGCTGACGCTTCTTCAAAAGGATATGCGTGTGGCTTGCTGTTCAGATTTTATCGACCTGTGTGGTGAAAATCCCGATGAGGTGCTGCAAAAAATAGTTACTGGAGATGAAACCTGGGTTCATCATTATGACCCAGAGAGCAAACAGGAGTCCATGCAGTGGCACATTAAGGGTTCAGCTCATCCCAAGAAGTTCAAGGTAATCCCGTCAGCTGGCAAGGTCATGGCCACAATATTTTGGGATTGTGAAGGAGTTTTGCTTATCGATTATAAAGAAAAAGGTGTAAATATCACAGAGCAGTACTACGCTAACGTTATACGTCAATTAAGAGATGCGATCAAAGAAAAGAGGCGAGGAAAGTTAACCAAAGGTGTTCTGATTCTGCATGACAACGCCCCTGTCCATACTGCTCATATTGCCAAGGCAGCTATTGTTGAATGTGGGTTTGAAACTGTTACTCATCCACCCTATAGTCCGGACTTAGCCCCAAGCGACTTCTTTTTGTTCCCCAATCTTAAAAAGGATCTGCGTGGAAATAAATTTTCTGACGATGAAGCGTTGAAGACGGCCGTGGAGGAGCATTTTTACACCAAAGATAAAAAATATTTTTATGAGGGATTAAAAAAAATAATTGATCGATCTTATAAGTGTATGAACATAGGGGGGGAGTATATTGAAAAATAAAAATATCAAACTTTTCGTACTTGTTTGTTTTTATCCACATACCGAGAATATTTTGAACGCCCCTCGTACATAGGTAGCCCGCGTCATTTGCATGAATATACGCAAGATGCAATGACATATGTTCGTCATTATGGTCGGCCAGATCTATTCATTACATTTACATGTAATCCGAAATGGATAGAAATTATTCAATTGCTGCTTCCCGGACAAACATCAAGTGATCGACACGACATCACCGCACGTGTTTTCAGGCAAAAAATTCGGTCACTAATGAATTACATTGTTAAGCAACACGTCTTTGGGAATACTCGATGCTGGATGTATTCAATCGAATGGCAAAAACGAGGCCTACCGCATGCTCACATTCTGATTTGGTTAGTCGAAAGAATTCGGCCAGATCAAATAGATGACATCATATGTGCGGAGATTCCTGCTCCTGAAACCGATCCAGACCTACATGATGTTGTAGTCACGAATATGATTCATGGACCGTGTGGCACTATCAACCGACAATCACCGTGCATGGTCGACGGCAAGTGTTCCAAACGGTATCCACGAAAATTGACGGCAGAGACCATTACAGGCAACGATGGTTATCCATTGTATCGGCGTCGATCGCCCGATGATAATGGTAGAACTATCACAACTAAAGTGAAAGGAAACGATTTCGTAGTTGACAACAGTTGGATTGTTCCATATTCGCCACTTCTTTCCAAAACATTCAAGGCACATTGTAATGTTGAGTATTGCAATTCAGTCAAGTCAATTAAATACATTTGCAAATATGTCACGAAAGGGAGCGACATGGCGGTTTTTGGTATCCAAACATCCAATACCAACGATGAAATCACGCGCTATCAAGTTGGTAGATATGTGAACTGCAATGAAGCAATTTGGCGTATATTTTCATTCCCTATTCACGAACGTCATCCCACTGTTTTACATTTGGGGGTGCATCTAGAGAACCTCTGAACCTCTGATCGTATATTTCACAGCGTCGAATGCTGCTCAACGTGCCGAAACACCTCCAGCGACAACACTGACCAGTTTCTTTGCGATTTGTCAAAGCGATCCGTTCGCACGAACTTTGCTTTACTCAGAAATGCCACGTTATTACACTTGGAACGCTACATCGAAGAAATTTCAACGTCGGAAGCAAGGCGATGCAGTTCCTGGTCATCCAGATATGCGTTCTACTGATGCTCTTGGTCGTATTTACACAGTTCATCCGAAGAATGATGAATGTTTCTATTTGCGGTTGTTGCTGGTACATGTTCGAGGGCCAACATCATTTGAATCACTACGAACTGTTAATGGTATCGTGTGCCCCACATTTCGTGCAGCATGTCAAGAGCTAAATTTGCTTGAAAACGATACTCATTGGGACACGACAATCGCTGAAGCAATTATTTCTGCATCTCCAAGTCAGATACGCACATTATTTGCTATCATCATTTCAACATGCTTCCCATCGAACCCACGTGACCTGTGGAACAAATACAAAGATAACATGTCAGAAGATATTTTACATCGAATTCGCGTCAGCTCAAGAAATTCCGATCTTGAGGTGAATGAGGAGATCCATAACCAGACTTTGCTCTTGATCGAAGATATGTGTTACCTCATGTGCGGCAGTTTGTTAGTTAGGTTAGGAATGCCAACGCCAGATCGCGGAATGAATCACGCATTTAATAGAGAATTGGAACGAGAACGTGAATATGATCCACATGAACTAATCCAATCAGTTCAAACGAATGTACCTCTGTTGAATCTTAAGCAGAGGGAAGTCTATGATACACTGATTAATGCAATTGATGATGGAAATGGCGGCTTATTTTTTTTGGATGCCCCCGGTGGAACTGGGAAAACATTCCTCATGTCATTGATTTTGGCCACTGTACGTGCGAGATCCGAAATTGCGGTAGCAATTGCTTCTTCTGGAATAGCGGCCACATTGTTAGACGGATGCCGTACGGCTCACTCAGCCTTAAAATTGCCATTAAACCTTCAAACTACTGAACAACCGACATGTAACATTTCGAAACACTCCGCAATGGGCAAAGTTTTAGTAGCATCAAAAATCATCATAAGGGACAAATGCACAATGGCGCACAAACGCGCATTGGAAGCACTAGACCGAACATTAAAAGATCTGCGCAATGACTCGAGATGTTTTGGTGGTGCAATGATTTTATTATCTGGCGATTTCCGACAAACACTACCAGTGTTCCCGCCAAAGCCGGGACGGCCATTCAAACCATACCGCCATCTGTAAGGCGGTTGGCTCAGCGGTTGTTGACGACCGCGTCCGCCTATCTGCCGCGGCGCCACCGCTGCGCGACCCGCGGACGCTCGCTTCGTGAGACAGACCGGCGCCACTCGGCAAGTCTGCTAGCTACCGCGAGACGCCAAACAGATATACGCGCGCTGGTATCTGCCCTTATTGATAGTGACTCGGTGAAGATAGTGCCTGTGATTAGGTGAAAGAACTGTGTGCTGTACCACAAAAATACTAAATGGTTAAGTGAGCGAGCAATTTTGGCCGCTAAAAATAAAGATGTACATGACCTCAATTTTATAATTCAAAATCAAATCGTAGGTACTCTGTATTCATTCAAATCTATCGACTGTGTAACAAACGAAGAAGAAGCCACTAATTATCCAACTGAATTTTTAAACTCCCTTGGATGTGCCTGGTTTACCACCGCACTATTTAAAACTTAAAGTTGGCTCGGTAGTCATCATGCTTAGAAATTTAAACCAACCAAAACTGTGTAATGGAACGCGTTTGGTGATAAGAAAACTGATGAGCAATGTGATTCACGCGTCGATACTTAAAGGAAAATTTAAAGATGAGGAAGTTCTTATTCCAAGGATTCCGATGATCCCAACGGATATGCCCTTTGAGTTTAAACGAATTCAATTCCCGATTCGTCTTGCCTTCGCCATGACGATCAACAAATCACAGGGCCAATCCTTGACTATTTGTGGCTTCAATCTAGAAAATGCATGTTTTTCTCATGGTCAATTGTACGTGGCATGCTCACGTGTCGGCAAACCATCCGCTTTATTTGTTCTTGCGCCTGACCAAAAAACAAAGAATGTCGTTTACCACAAAGTGCTTGAATGAAAATCCTATTAATGAATTAATCCGAGTTTTATTTTTTTATCCCAATCTGCACAACATAGCTTTCAATCATTTTTTTCTGACATGAGTTTGAAGTACTTAATTATTATTATTTTTTTTTATTTTTATTCTCATTCTGTATGTATGTTTTCATCATCATTCATCATAATAAAATACTTTTTTGTTTCTATCTATATTAATATATTATTTTGTATCATTGTATTACGTTCATCAAAGCCTAAATTAGTTCAGCTAAAAAGTAACACGACATCCATTGACTGTTAGGCGGTACGAAGTCGCCGGGTCAGCTAGTACCTTAATAAAAACGCTCATGTAAGCGTACGGTGTGCTAAGCCGAAAAATTAAGATTATACATATAAAATCGAAAATTGTGAAAATGTCGGCAATGAACTATACTACTCTGTGTAAAAAGTATCGGGAATATGTCAATAAAAAGACCCGCGTAAAAGAGTTCGTTTTAATTTTTTTACTGCATGTTGGTAGCACTGTACTGATTTACCGCGCGAAATTTGAGTGGGATCTGTCATTTACTTTGTTTAAAACTGCACTTTTTGTTGGTCATAGTTTTGAGTCCTCGGCGATTTTTACAATGGAAAATATTGTTGAACAAAGAGTGTGCCTTAAATTTTGTGTTTCGAATGATATTTCATGTGGAGAATCGCTCAAAATGTTGCAAAAAACCTACGGCGAATCTTGTATATTAAAAACAAGGGCATATGAATGGTACAAGGCTTTTAAAGAAGGCCGAGACGTAGTAGTAGACTTGCCTCCTTCTGGTAGACCGCCAACCGCTACGACCAAAGAAAACATCGACAGAATCAAGAAGCTAGTGCTCAAAAATCGACGTATGAGTTAGAGAGAGTTGGCTAGTGAGGTGAACATATCTTTTGAGTCCGTCCACAACATTCTCATTGACATTTTAGGCATGAAACGCGTCGCCGCTCGATTAGTTCCAAAGGAGCTCAATTTTGTTCAAAAAGCGCAGCGAATACATGTTGCTGAAGACATGGTTTCCCGAGCTTCTTCGGATCCTACCTTTATGAAACGTATAATAACTGGCGACGAGACATGGGTTTATGAGTACGACATGCAAACAAGCCAACAGTCTTCAGAATGGCGTCTCGAAAACGAGCCGAAACCCAAAAAACCGCGGCAAAGTCGCTCCAAAATCAAGGTGATGCTGTCAGTTTTTTTGACTACCGTGGTGTGGTTCACTCCGAATTCCTTCCAGAGCGAGAAACAGTGAATAAAGAATATTATTTAGGCGTCATGAAGCGTTTGCGTGAGAGTATCCGCCGAAAACGTCCAGATTTGTGGCAACACAACTCATGGATGCTGCACCATGATAATGCACCATCACACACAGCCATTATTGTGAAAGAGTTTTTAGCGAAAAATTCAACAAAAGTTCTCGACCAAGCACCGTATTCACCTGATATGGCTCCGTCTGACTTTTTTCTATTTCCCAAGTTAAAATTACCACTTCGAGGAAAACGTTTTGAGTCGATAGAAGCCATAAAAGAAAATTCGCTGAATGAGCTGAAGGCCATACCGCAAGTAGCTTACGAAAAATGTATGGAGGACTGGGTGAAGCGGTGGAGATGTTGTATTGCAAGCAATGGTGCTTACTTTGAAGACGATAAATTAAATTTAGATGAATAATTTGTATTTTTTGTTTTATTGAACAATTCCCGATACTTAGTACACAGAATGTATGTGTCATTGGATAAAGCAATATAGATTTATATAAAATTTTAAGGTTGTCTTATGTTGAAATGGTTGGAATACCCTAATAAAAACGCTCACGGAAGCGTACGGTGTGTTAAGCCGAGAATAATAAGATTATATAAATTCAATAAATTGCGGCAATGAACTATACGTGTCATTGGATTAAGCAATGAGTAATATATAACATTTTGAAGTTATTTTATGTAAAACTCACAAGGCATGGTTGACGTTTTAACTATTATGTTATTTTCAACCTGCCAAATAATTAAAAATCTCTTAAAAAATTAGATAAAATTGTATCAATGTTATTGATAAAAGTATCAATTAAGCATCGTTAATGTTTTAACGAAGTTTCGAAATTGCAAAAATGTATAAGTTAATAATACTTAAGTGTATGTAAAAACTTTTAAGGCATGGTCGACGTTTTAACTAAAATGTTATAACCAATCGAAAGTGTCATAAATAAAATTGTGGAGTCGAAGTGTACCTAATATTAAGTTGTAATTGTATAAGGTTCTGTAAGCACTTTATAATGGTTAAGTTATCATTATCAATAAAATAATCATGTGATCGTTATCGTATGTAAGCGGTTTTGGAATTATGTAATCATTATTATATAAATGTTCAATCTTTTTCTCCAATTATGTTTAATTCAAATTACGAATAGTCAGCAGACTTTCTAGTGTTATCACCACCCTGGGTTGCACTGATGCGATCGACAGAAGGACTTTGAAACTCATGTCCCTCGTCCAGCTATCTTTTAGGTCAGTGCTTATATCATACTGTCCTCTTTCCAATCGTATATCCGGTTTTCCTAGCGGAGACGATAAATTTACAGCCAGATTATTCTAAATAAAGTTAACGATAATTGTTTTATGTAGATTTATTTGGATTTTTCTCCAGTTTTTCTAAATTTTATCTAGTTATCTCTACACAGTGGCTTTGGACCTCATATCCTTGGTCCAGCCATAGTGTTGGCACCTTAACCCTTAAATGCATAGTGTATCAAAAATGATAACCTAACTTTCTGTGCCTATAACTTTTGAACGTATGACAGTTTACGACGTTCAGCTTTCTGAACGTTGCGTCAATGTCGTAAGCTAATGTTATTTCACTAAAAAACAAAACAATTCTCTATGGTCTTTTTAAAATTTTGACAGTTTTGTCAGTTGCCGGAAAAAATTGTACAGAGCGAATTTCAATCTTTTCAGCGGGACAAATTTCAATGAAAAAGTGTTCAATTTCTTCTGGAAAATTCTGTTTTCGACAGGTAAGGATCTATATTTGGCTGGTATTTATTTATTTTTACACAAAAGTTTGTATGAGCACACGATTCTTGAGATGAAAGTTTGTTATCAAAAATGATATTTCATGCATTGAGGGTATATTTTTTTCCGTGTATGGAATTTGGTAGTTGGGAGTCAAATACAAGGTTTTGCATGGTTTTTCATGTTTTTTAAAATATTTGGTTGTGGTTTGCATGACGTGTGTTATTGATTTCCAGGTTCCTAATAATACAAAATGAACGAAGAACGCATCGAACGTTTACTGTTGCAATTAGAAAATAAAGAGATATCTGAGGATGAATCTGAAGTAGATGAAGATAATTTGGACTACTACGAGAATGTACGAGACTTGCAAGCAGACCTAGAAGATGAAACACAGGACGAAGTTGCACAGGAAGAGGATGCACATGAAGAAGCAGATATGGCAGCCTTGGATCCTCCGCTGGTAACTGAAAATTTTCCTGAAAACTCGACAAGTTCCGTCAACTATGGTAATGCATGGAATTTGATCTGGAAGAAGAAGAATATGGCGATGGATGCGCAGGCTCTCAGGTTTTTAGGAGTCACCCTCAAAGTATTTTGGACTTGAGTTCACCTTACCAGTTTTTTTCCTATTTTTTTAGTCAAACTTTACTGGAGAAAATTGTTGAAGAATCAAATAAATATGCCATTTAAAATAATCCTAACTTCTCTGAACTGGTAACGTTACTGGACATAAGAAAATATATTGGCATTCTCATTTATACATCGGTTTATCATTATCCAAATATAAGATCGTATTGGTCTAACAAAGTGCGATTTCATCCAATAGCAGAGACTCTTACAGTTAACAGGTTTGAGAAAATTCGCCAGATTATTCATTTCAATGATAATAACAGTCACTTACCTCCTGAAGACCCGAAGCACGATCGTTTGCATAAACTGAGACCAATTGTAGACCACCTCAATCAAATGTTTATGTCGGTGCCATTTGATCATCGTCTATCTTTAGATGAACAGATGTGTTCAACAAAAATAGGACACTTCATGAAGCAGTACTTGCCAAACAAGCCCCACAAATGGGGCTTCAAATTGTATGTACTATGTTGTTTGATGGGGTATGCGTATTCCTTCGAGATCTACTCAGGGACACACGACCACAAAAAGTTACCGAATGAACCAGATTTAGGAGCAGTTTCTAATACAGTGGTGCGTTTACTTCGACCTGTGCCAAAGAAAATAAACCATATAGTTTACTTCGATAACTTTTATACAAACATATCGCTGTTTTACTATTTACACTCTGAAGGAATATATTGCTTGAGTACAGTGCAGAGAAACAGACTTGGCAAAACCTGCAAGTTACCCGACAAGAAAGATGTTCTCAAGGCGTCAGTACCAAGAGGATCATTCGATGAGAATGTTACTACTTTTGAAGGTGTAGAGTTTGCAGCTATCAGCTGGAAGGACAATAAGCAGGTCTTGCTGTTGTCAACTTATGTAAGCACTGAACTTGTTGGCTAAATCAATCGATATGACAAGAAGCAAAAAAAAAGCGTATCTTTACCCTGCCCTAAAGCCATACATGAATATAATGCCCACATGGGAGGTGTAGATACAATGGACAGCTATTTGGGCAGGTATAGAATTCGAATGAAGTCCAAGAAATGGACTAATAGACTCTTCCACCATATGTTGTATATGGCTGTTATAAACAGCTGGATTCTATATAAAAAAGTTTCTGTGAAGAATGGAATAGATCCCAGAAATATAATGAAACTGGCGGATTTTCGAACCGAATTAGCTGAAACTTTATGCAAATATGGCACTGGACCTGAAAATAAAAGAGGTCGGCCTAGCCTACAAAGAAATAAGAACCAGAAGAGATCTAAACTTGGTGCTCAGACTAGGCCATTCCAAGATGTTCGCAAAGACGGAGTTGGCCATGAAAAAACTTATGGTAAAAGAAACCAATGCAAATATGCAAATTGTAAAAAATTAACATCGGTAATGTGTGTTAAATGAAACGTTTCACTCTGCGACAACCGCAAAAATCAATGTTTTCAAGTTTTCCATATGTAACATTTTGGTTACCCTCTATTGCATAGATTATCAAAAATGATAACAACAATTTATAATAAATAAAACAGTTAAAATGTACAACTGATTTTTTTTATTATTTTTCCCGTATTTTATAGGCCATTTATTACCACTTTTTATTTTTTTGAAAAACAAAAAATCATGCATCTAAGGGTTAATGTGCCTATTAGTAAGGTGAAAAATTATGCTAAATAAAAGTAACCACTTTAGAGTTAGCACCTTAACCCATTAACGCCCTCAACCCATTAACCCATTAACCCCTTCAATAGCTATGTGTGTTACATATCTGGATAGGTATTTTTGACCTGAATAAAAGTTACTATGGCGCCAAGTTCCAAATGTTAGTCCGTTCAGAGTTATTTTTTGTTTATATATTTATTCTTTATAAACATTGTAGTTTTAGCAGGAGCCACGCAATTATATTTACGTGCATTTCTGTACTACATACACGTTCTGTAAATACTGACATGCAGTTATCAATGAATCACAATCCATTTTATCCGTCTCACTCGCACTCATTATGACAATGAAACTGGTTACTGGCACGGACAGGACGGGCGGCGTCGGCGGGGTAGCTCGCAAGCGCAGGTAGTCGTTCGTCTGTATTAAGAGTGTGACTACGTCTTGTCTCTTTGTTTACCTATCAGTTTCTACTGGACCCCGGCTATCTTTTCGACTTTTTCGGTACCTGTTTAATTAACATTCGGCGTTACATAAGGATTATTGAAGTGCTTTTCGATTGGACTATTGTTTATTACTATGGAAGTTTCACGGAACTGTGTCATGTGTCGTAGAGGATTCTATCGCGGAAGATACCAGCGACATCTTTTAAATGATGAACTTCCAAGAGTGCGACCACAGCTTGCAACATATATTCAAGAAAATGCATTGTTAGAGGTAAATACCTACTTTAAAGATATATTCCTTTATGATATACATTATCGAACTAGAACTAGGGGGTAACTTGATGTGTGGCCGTCTTTACCTACAAAAAGAAAAAATGTTTTCAAAAAATATTGTTTAACGAGATGTTTCATGCTTTATTTACAATGTTATTGAGTTCCGACTGTTTTTTTTTGTATTATTTTTCGGCTATTGTAAGCACCAAGATCACGAGTAAACTGGAGAAACTGTGAGGCTAGGCTAGACTAGGCTAGGTTAGGTTACAAGCAGACATATCGGTCTGCATTCGTTTGCTTGCTAAGCACTGGTACACTACTAATATTCGCACTCTCACCACAAACTTGATCGCGAGACACTACACTAACAGTACGTATCTACAGAATATAACAGTAGCTATAGAAAATATGTTTATTAAGTATACTTTCTTTTACAGGTTGTATTTGACAACACCCGGAGTGTGTGCCATCGGTGTTGGCAAAGGGTTGAAAGTGCGGTCACACCGCCTCCTCCACAAGAAGCAATCGTCGAGCCACAAGCACTCTCAACTGCAATTCACGTTCCCGAGTATTCACGAGCATCAAACACTGCCAGGCACTGTATTTTCCTTAACTGTCGCAATGTCACTCGTCATAGAATACCAGAAGTCATAAAAGTACACACTTTTTGTGAACACAAGCTGTACATTCCTGATAGTGCTAGAGTATGTCAAGAACACCTAGAGAGTAACACCTGGGACGAATTACCTCAACACTGCAATGTCACCCATGACTTCAATGCAGCACAATTCAGTGATATCAATGACATTATGAGAAAAGCTGTACAAAGAGGTTCTAGATTAGATTTTAACACAAGAGGTGCAATGACTAATGAAGAAATGCACTTTTGGACCGGCCGTAGTTTTGAGCAATTCAATGAGATATTGGAACAAACTCCATCATTGAGTCAGACATGTAAACATCCTAGAACCGCTTTAGGTATTTATCTAACAAAGCTGCGAACCGGTGACTCAAATGAGAGGCTTGCGACTTTATTCAATATGTCGAGACAAAACCTTGAACGATTGATGGCCATAGCTCGTGAGGGTCTCACAAATGAGTACGTTGGTCGTCACTTAGGACTTGACCATATAAATAAAGATGACATTTTACGTCGAAACCTGACGATACCAAAGGCTTTATTTGGAAACACTGAAAATACAAAAGCAATCATAATATGCGACGGGACTTATGTCTATATACATAAAAGTGCTAACTTCGTATTCCAACGACAGTCGTACAGCTTGCACAAGTTTCAAAATCTTTTAAAACCGTTTCTATTAGTCACAACAGATGGCTATATAATTGACGTGACAGGGCCTTATGCTGCTACAAAAACAGACGCTAACATAATGAGGGATATAATGAATAATGGTGAACACCCGATTCACTGTCTCCTTGAAACCAATGACGTGTTTATTTTGGATCGAGGATTTAGGGACAGCTTGGACGATGTAGAAGCCTGTGGTTACGAATACCATGTTCCGCCTTCAAAGAATAGACACGAATCCCAACTTACCACTGACCAAGCCAACGAATCTCGGTTGGTCACTATTTGCCGCTGGGTAGTGGAAGTGGTTAACGGCAGGTTTAAACGCGATTTTAAACTGTTTCGCCAAAGATATTTTAACAATGCGTTGGCGCATATGTATGCTGACTTTAGGATAGCTGCCGCAATCACAAACCACTTTCATATACCCATCGAAGATAGTCAATATGCTGAAGCTTTTGTCACCGAAATCAGACAGAGGCTACATACACCTAATATTTTATACGATTATGTAGAACGGAAACGTTTAAACAGCAGAAGAGCTGATTTTACAAGAGTAGAAGCAAGCGATATTGATTTTCCGAGATTCAGTGAAGAACAAATCATTTTATTAGCTTTGGGAACCTACCAAATGAAGTTAGCGAGATCTTACTGCAGCGAACATCTGCAAAATGGAATGTATACAATAGAAGTATACCGAGAAGCTGCACTAGATGATTTACCTGATTTTGGCATTGATGGTGATGCTTGGCTCTTACGTGGTCGTATACAGTCGCGACACGTGAGAGCTAGAATGTACTACTGCTATTTATTGGTTCACGATAATAATATTCTGCAAAGATATTGTACCTGCATGACGGGACGACGTACAGTAGGAACCTGTGCGCATATTGTTTCAATAGTTTGGTATCTAGGATACGCCAGACACGAGGCGTTTGTAGGCCCAGCCTTATTTTTAAATGACGTCATTGTAGATCATGATCATTAATAAATAAATGTTTATTATTAAAATATATTATCTTTTATTTATAAAAAGCATGTGTTAACGATAAGGTCTGTTTATTGTCATTTTTGAAAAATAAAACATTTAACATTGTTTTTGAATCTTGTAAAACCACTATGTTTAAAAAAAGAATAACTCTGAACGGACTAACATTTAAACTTGGCGCCATAGTAACTTTTATTCAGGTCAAAAATACCTATCCAGCTATGTAACACACATAGCTATTGAAGGGGTGGACCAAATTTCATAGAAACCCTGGCATCCTCCTTACTTGATAAAACTAAATCTAGATGTCGATACAAGGTAAGAAATATAAAAAAGTTGGAGGGTGGCGCGAAAATAAATGTCAAATTAACAATTTTTGCAGACCTTTTCTTAAAGTGACTGACGCCGGTTGTGAAATAATACTGATTTAATATATTTTAGCCATAATTTGATTCAATTCTACGTTTCAAGGTAAGTTTACATTGTAAATTGTTATAATAAGCTAAAACAATAATAAATATTTACATATAACATACCAAAAAGTGTTCAAGAATGTTGGTGTACACGCTTGTGTACAGTGGGTGAATGTATACTAAGAAAAACATTTTTTTGCAGAACCTGGTTGATCATTGAAGATGTCACATAGATACCGTTTATCTTCTCAAAAAGAGTTTCTAAGGCTAGAGGAAGCCGTCGAATCCATTATGGCAGCTGAAGATGACGATACGGAGCTCGACTTGATCATCATACCACCTGATCCTGCTGCTGTTAGTGATGAAGAAGAAGGTGCAGAGGATGATTTGGCTTCTTCGGTATTTCCTCGAGATATACCAGGTACTATCGAGTTATTACGCCACCAACCTTCAGATGAAGAGCCGGAGTGGAACAGTAGCGATAAAGAACCTCTTTCTAGCCTCGGTCCGGCTCAAAAACGTGCTCGTAACGAAGTTGCTGAAAATCCTACTTGGAAAAAAATATTACCAGTTTATTCTACTGCTCATGAAATCACCCAAATTATTCAAGAACGACAACAATCTATAACAGATTCACTGGAAACTTTTAACCCTACTGCTGTTTGAAAATTTTTTTGATGCGGAAGTTTTAGATTTGATTATAAGCAATAGTCTATTATATGCTGGACAGAACAATAGGCATACTTTTGAAGTTACAATTCAGGAAATGAAAAGCTTTCTTGAAACATTACTGCTTTCAGGGTACCATAAATTACCATCAGAAAGGGCTTACTGGAGCCTTGACGAAGATCTCGGCGTTCCTTTAGTGAATAACTGCATGTCTCGAAACCGTTTTCTAGAAATAAAAAGAAACTTGCACTTTGCTGATAATTCTTTAGCTCAAAGTAGTAATGACAAAATGTATAATCTGATAGAAAAAAAAGCATGCCAGTGGGGGGTATTCCATGAAGATTTATCAGTGGATGAATCAATGATAAAATATTTCGGACATCATCCAGCCAAGCAATTCATAAGGGGCAAACCTGTACGCTTTGGTTACAAAAACTGGGCCATCACTAGCTCAGATGGATATTGCTATGGTTTTGACGTATATTGTGGAAAATCAGCGGAAAGTTCAAATGATCCACTAGGAGCTAGAGTAGTAAAGTCCTTGCTTCAAAAGTTGCCTATTACTAACACTGGGGATCACAAAGTATACTTCGACAATTTTTTTACAAACTACAGCTTACTTCATGATTTGCGCGTCTTAGGATACAGAGCGACGGGTACTGTTCGAGAAAACCGCACAAAAAAATGCCCACTGACTTCGGTGAAAGAAATGAACAAAAAGCCTAGAGCCGACTACGACTATCGTTTTGATAAAACAAATGAAGTATTATTTGTACGCTGGAAAGACAACAGTGTTTGCACAATTGGAACCAATTTTGATAATGTAGAACCTTTGGGAAAAGTCAAACGCTGGTGTTCTTCTTCCAAGCAAAAGGTTGACGTGAATATTCCACACCTCTTTCAAAATTATAATAAAGGAATGGGAGGTGTGGATCAAATGGACCAGTCGATAAGCCTTTACCGTGTTGGCATCAGAGGGAAGAAATGGTGGTGGGTAATATTTACTTATCTAGTGGATATGGCGGTCTCAAATGCATGGCGCTTACATGTACTCACCGCAAAAACCAAAAACACAACGTGCTTGGATCAGTTGGCTTTTAGGCGATCTATAGCCAGATCGTATTTACCCAACAATAAAACGAAGACCATCCTCGTCAACATCAAATTTACAGTCAAGCAATGGAGGGCATAACCCTGAACGTATTGTAAACCCTCTTCGGTGCGTTACTTGCCACAGTAGGGGGCGTTGGCGTTGCTCTAAATGCTTGAAAACGCTTTGCGTAGAGCGACCTTGCTTCGGGAAATTCCACACCTGATCCGCCCACTGTACACACCTGTGTACAGGGTTTTTTTTTCAAAGTTATTCATTTTTTAAATTTTTTTTTTGTGTTTATAGATTACTTGTAATCCACTCAGTTGCAATAATAAAAAATATTATGAAAATATACCGTGGTTTCACTATGGGCGTTAATGGGTTAATATGCCTACTAGTAAGGTGAAAAATTGTATTAATATCCATTTATTTGAAAAATAAGCTAGCAAAAGATTTCTCTATGCAGCTAATTTGATTAAAATGACAATAAATGTCAAAAATGTCATTTATGTAATTTTAATCTTAAGGAGGGAGGAGTTATGTGTACACCATCACCTTACCTCCATCTAATTAAGATAATCCCTAATATGTGTAGCACAGTCGTATAACTTTGAATATTTGTAAGAGTACGCGCACACGATAATGAAAATTATGTTTACTATTTTAAATCAAACGAATAATTTATATCCGTGAAATCTGTGATTCGTACCTCAGCACACGCGCTGATAATAAAAATATATTTTTAAGTTACAATGTATTTTACGACCGTAGTACCAGGAATCAGGCGACGCCACAGCGTTACCATGTGACGCCAACCCTAGCATCAGTCCCGGCTTGGCAACGAAGCCATATAAAAGGCTAACAAGGGCCGACTGAGGACATTCTACCAACGATCTTCATTCCATCCACGTCTTCCAGTCGTATAGTTACATACGCTAAGTTTACTTTTAACTTTGTACTTCATATTTAAATACAGTTTAATACTAAATCGCTGCTGGTTTGACTCAAGTGTTCCCTCATCTCTTCATAATCTCCCGAAGCTCGACACGACCGTTAACTATCTTTTCCCTTCATTTGTTTTGTTTTGACAGCCTTTGGAAGCGAGCGTGTCGGTCGGTTTTACAAAAATGGAAAAAGAACAATAACTTTCAGTGATTAGATTCTTGTTTTTGGAAGGGAAAACGCGCAGCGAAATCAAAGAGCGCTTGGATGCTGTGAACGGTGACTCTTCTCCTTCGATGGCGACCGTCAAAAATTGGTCCAACGAGTTTACTCGTGGCCGCACGTCGGTTTTTGATGAACCACGCCCAGGAGGCCAATTCTCATTTTTCGAGATGTAGTCTCGAATCGAGTTTTGATTTCGACCATAAAATCTCGATAATCGACATTTTGTTCACGAATCTCCTATTCTCAGCGCTAATCGAAATAGACTTCGAGTTTTTTTGTGATAAATATTGCCATTCCTTTAATGCAATCAACTCGGGATGCGTTACGTTCCACACAGTTCATCCGGTTTTAAACCGGTTGCAACTATGTACCTCAAATATTTTTACTGTAAAGGTATTTAAATGTATTGAACTTGCTTTTTAATTAAAGAAGTAAATTTTAATAATATGTATCGAAAAATCGCCTTCGGCCGCGTATGATACCAGAGTTTGGTAACCAGTATCATACGAAGAAAAAATGATCGTCATAGGATACCGGTGTCCAATGAAGACGATTTTTTACTTTTCTGATACCGAGTATCAACTCAGGAAAATATCAAATAATTACAAGGGAGTACTTAACATTTCCTCGCATGTAACTGATAAGCATGCCATGTGCATTGATTATATCACCTCTTTTGATATCAATGCACTGGCACTTTAGATAACTGAAGTTTTTATAACAATTGTTGTCAATGTCAGTGTGTTAGAATAACAAGTAAGTAATTATTCATTTTATGATTTTAATATAGGACATTATATTATACTCTTTATATACTCTTTGATTTTAATCTACAACGAATTAATTTCCGCGTTGCCTGTTATCCAAATGAGTAAAGAAATTGAATTTATCTCTACGAAGAGAGGAGGAAGAGCACTATTACGTGATGGGCGCAAGTACCACAGGAAAAAAACTTACTCAAACGACTCTACCTTTTGGCTTTGCCACAATATTAATTATGGATGTACAGGGAGTGTTACACTTAATGTTAAAAATGAAGTCGTAAAAATAAAAACCCACAAGGAAAATTGCAAACAAGACTTTGCAAAAAATAAAATAATGAAAGAATTAGATAATTTGAAAGAAACATGTAGTCATAATTTTGATAGTATTCAAAAACAATATGAAAACATGGTGTTCAACCTGGAAGAAGCAGGACTTGACTTTGTACGGGAAATCTCTAAATTCCAAAACATCAAAACTGGATTGTATAACGAAAGAAATAAAGTATTAGGAGCACCAAGATTGAGAAGCAAATCTTCGATTGAAGCCGTAGTACCCGATAAATTCAAAAAGTTCTTTTTGGCAGAATATAGTGATGAAAACAAGAACATTCTACTATTTTGCAATCAACGTGCTGCATCAGTCGTAAAGTACAAGCATATTTTATCTGACGGTACTTTTAGTTCATGCCCCACAGAATTTTATCAGTTATATACAATTCATGGCGTCGACGAAACTACATCGGCTGTTGTACCTTTAATTTTTTGTTTACTACCAGACAAGACACAGCATACTTACGAGGTACTATTTTATTTGATGAATTCCCTATTCAATCAGTGGCTACCAGAAACAATTACTGTTGACTTCGAGTTGGCTCCAATTAAAGCCGTCCGAAAAGTTTTCCCCAACATTGATATTAAGGGATGTTATTATTATCTGAATAGGTGTTTATTTAGAAAAGCTAAATCGTTGAAATTAACCACACGGGTAAAAAAAAGGCATGTAGCCAGGTGTGCTGGCCTTGCACGTTTACCCAAAGCCTATTTTCAAAAGGGGTATGAGTATGTTATGTCGAAGAGTCCATCTGGAGAAGAGATAGAAAACTTTAACAAATAATTCAATAAACAATGGATGGCAAAAATTGATTTTGAAAAAATTTGCTGTTGTTCAACATCTAAAATACGTACCACCAATAACATAGAAGGTTGGCACAGTCGCCTTAACAGATATATTGGACGTAAAAAACCGTCATTGGCGGCACTTTTGGATATTTTAAGAAAAGAAACCACCTTAATGGATATATATATATAAGAAAAAAACTAAACTAAGCAGAGTTTAAAGAAATTGATGAAGAAATAAATGACGCCATAACTCAGCTAAATGAAAACGAAATTAGTGTTGGACATTGTATCGAAATCATTTCGCCATTTTATTCCAATAGGTTGTAGCTTGTAGGTAATAAACGATTCACAGTTTAACTATTTCCTTGTTTTCTTGTATATTTTTAAAAAAGCGAGGGTTTTACAATAAGCGTAGAGACATAATGCGATCCAATGGCTTTTACTCGGATGAAAGAAGAAAATAATATAACCAGAAGTGGATAATGACATAACCAGTTAGGGTTCTCATCAACCTTATTGTTCTCATCAACCATAGTGTTGAGTTGGGAACTAACCTTGCTTAACACAGTTGGTTTCATAGGCATAATATTTCATTCCTTACCGGAGACTGGTTACCAAAAATATGAAAGGTATCAGAAAAGTAAAAAATCGTCTTCATTGGACACCGGTATCCTATGACGATCATTTTTTCTTCGTATGATACTGGTTACCAAACTCTGGTATCATACGCGGCCGAAGGCGATTTTTCGATACATATTATTAAAATTTACTTCTTTAATTAAAAAGCAAGTTCAATACATTTAAATACCTTTACAGTAAAAATATTTGAGGTACATAGTTGCAACCGGTTTAAAACCGGATGAACCGTGTGGAACGTAACGCATCCCGAGTTGATTGCATTAAAGGAATGGCAATATTTATCACAAAAAAACTCGAAGTCTATTTCGATTAGCGCTGAGAATAGGAGATTCGTGAACAAAATGTCGATTATCGAGATTTTATGGTCGAAATCAAAACTCGATTCGAGACTACATTTCGAAAAATGAGAATTGGCCTCCTGGGCGTGGCTCATCAAAAACCGACGTGCGGCCACGAGTAAACTCGTTGGACCAATTTTTGACGGTCGCCATCGAAGGAGAAGAGTCACCGTTCACAGCATCCAAGCGCTCTTTGATTTCGCTGCGCGTTTTCCCTTCCAAAAACAAGAATCTAATCACTGAAAGTTATTGTTCTTTTTCCATTTTTGTAAAACCGACCGACACGCTCGCTTCCAAAGGCTGTCAAAACAAAACAAATGAAGGGAAAAGATAGTTAACGGTCGTGTCGAGCTTCGGGAGATTATGAAGAGATGAGGAAACACTTGAGTCAAACCAGCAGCGATTTAGTATTAAACTGTATTTAAATATGAAGTACAAAGTTAAAAGTAAACTTAGCGTATGTAACTATACGACTGGAAGACGTGGATGGAATGAAGATGGTTGGTAGAATATCCTCAGTCGGCCCTTGTTAGCCTTTTATATGGCTTCGTTGCCAAGCCGGGACTGATGCTAGGCTTGGCGTCACATGGTAACGCTGTGGCGTCGCCTGATTCCTGGTACCACGGTCGTAAAATACATTGTAACTTAAAAATATATTTTTATTATCAGCGCGTGTGCTGAGGTACGAATCACAGATTTCACGGATATAAATTATTCGTTTGATTTTAAATAGTAAACATAATTTTCATTATCGTGTGCGCGTTCTCTTACAAATATTCAAAGTTATACGACTGTGCTACACATATTAGGGATTATCTTAATTAGATGGAGGTAAGGTGATGGTGTACACATAACTCCTCTCTCCTTAAGATTAAAATTACATAAATGACATTTTTGACATTTATTGTCATTTTAATCAAATTAGCTGCATAGAGAAATCTTTTGCTAGCTTATTTTTCAAATAAATGGATATTAATACAATTTTTCACCTTACTAGTAGGCATATTAAGGTGCTAACTCTAAAGTGGTTACTTTTATTTAGCATAATTTTTCACCTTACTAATAGGCACATTAACCCTTAGATGCATGATTCTTTGTTTTTCAAAAAAAAAAAGTGGTAATAAATGGCCTATAAAATACGGGAAAAATAATAAAAAAAATCAGTTGTACATTTTAACTGTTTTATTTATTATAAATTGTTGTTATCATTTTTGATAATCTATGCAATAGAGGGTAACCAAAATGTTACATATGGAAAACTTGAAAACATTGATTTTTGCGGTTGTCGCAGAGTGAAACGTTTCACACACATTACCGATGTTAATTTTTTACAATTTGCATATTTGCATTGGTTTCTTTTACCATAAGTTTTTTCATGGCCAACTCCGTCTTTGCGAACATCTTGGGATGGCCTAGTCTGAGCACCAAGTTTAGATCTCTTCTGGTTCTCATTTCTTTGTAGGCTAGGCCGACCTCTTTTATTTTCAAGTAGGCGAGTGCTATTATATGGCGCAACTTAAGGGCAAACTCAGCGTCCTGACCATATTGTCGTTGCAAACCATGTTGTTGAATTTAGCGCCATAAATTCTGCCCCAAGTGTAATAGACAACATTTGTATTGTGCGTGTGGAAATTCTTGTTCCACAGCGTTAACCCTTAAATGCATGATAAAAGATTTTTACCCAAAAAAAATATATTATGTCTCATAAAGTGTAACATAACTCAAAAAAATAATAAAAAAAATCAATGTCAATTGAAACATTTATTTTTTTATAAAAATAAGTTTGTATCGATTTCGATCGATACACGATGCATTATCTTTACAAAATAATCGTAATTTTATATAGTTGAAGAAGTATGAAAATGGGTGAAACAATCTTTTGATTTCTTACAACATAAGTGAATATTGCACTTAGAACATTTAATGATACTTAATAAATTACACGACGGCATCATACATCGACCACGTGTTTCTGTTCTCATGATGTTATGATCTATTTGGTCAAGTCTAACTTCAAGGGGTGGCAAAACTTGGCAGGGTTTCCCTTTTCGCATTTTGGGTGGTGGTTGATCTTCCCTTATTGAACTGGTGCTTGGGCGCCCTCTGGTGTTAGCAGGAGTATACTTGCAAAGAGTTTCGGCCAACTCTGATCGAAAGTCTGCAAGGGTCATGATATTTTTGTGGTCGCTTTTTCTTTCTTCGACTTTTTTATAACAATACCCATGAATTTATTACAGTCAAATCTAGCAGGTGATAAATGATTCTCATATACCACTTCCTGCTCTTCATTCGAATCCTGTACCTTCCTAAAAAGGAATCCATTAGGTCAACACCACCCATGTGCATGTTATACTCCTTGATTAATTTCGGGCACGTGATAGCAATCCTCTTCTTTTCTTTTTTATCGAATCGTTCGATACTCTCCACGGGGCACGCTCCAACATATGTCGAAGCTAAGATGACTTGCTTGTTGTCCTTCCAACTTACTGTTGTCATGTCAATTCCTTCAAAGTTAGTAACATATTCTTCATAAGACCCTCTTGGAATTGAACTCTTCATAACATCTTGCTTTGTTTGCAACTTGCAAGTTTTTCCCAGTCGGTTTCTTTGAATGGTGCCTGGTGCCTTTGAATGGTGGAAAACGCGCAGCGAAATCAAAGAGCGCTTGGATGCTGTGAACGGTGACTCTTCTCCTTCGATGGCGACCGTCAAAAATTGGTCCAACGAGTTTACTCGTGGCCGCACGTCGGTTTTTGATGAGCCACGCCCAGGAGGCCAATTCTCATTTTTCGAAATGTAGTCTCGAATCGAGTTTTGATTTCGACCATAAAATCTCGATAATCGACATTTTGTTCACGAATCTCCTATTCTCAGCGCTAATCGAAATAGACTTCGAGTTTTTTTGTGATAAATATTGCCATTCCTTTAATGCAATCAACTCGGGATGCGTTACGTTCCACACGGTTCATCCGGTTTTAAACCGGTTGCAACTATGTACCTCAAATATTTTTACTGTAAAGGTATTTAAATGTATTGAACTTGCTTTTTAATTAAAGAAGTAAATTTTAATAATATGTATCGAAAAATCGCCTTCGGCCGCGTATGATACCAGAGTTTGGTAACCAGTATCATACGAAGAAAAAATGATCGTCATAGGATACCGGTGTCCAATGAAGACGATTTTTTACTTTTCTGATACCGAGTATCAACTCAGGAAAATATCAAATAATTACAAGGGAGTACTTAACATTTCCTCGCATGTAACTGATAAGCATGCCATGTGCATTGATATATCACCTCTTTTGATATCAATGCACTGGCACTTTAGATAACTGAAGTTTTTATAACAATTGTTGTCAATGTCAGTGTATTAGAATAACAAGTAATTATTCATTTTATGATTTTAATATAGGACATTATATTATACTCTTTATATACTCTTTGATTTTAATCTACAACGAATTAATTTCCGCGTTGCCTGTTATCCAAATGAGTAAAGAAATTGAATTTATCTCTACGAAGAGAGGAGGAAGAGCACTATTACGTGATGGGCGCAAGTACCACAGGAAAAAAACTTACTCAAACGACTCTACCTTTTGGCTTTGCCACAATATTAATAATGGATGTACAGGGAGTGTTACACTTAATGTTAAAAATGAAGTCGTAAAAATAAAAACCCACAAGGAAAATTGCAAACAAGACTTTGCAAAAAATAAAATAATGAAATAATTAGATAATTTGAAAGAAACATGTAGTCATAATTTTGATAGTATTCAAAAACAATATGAAAATATGGTGTTCAACCTGGAAGAAGCAGGACTTGACTTTGTACGGGAAATCCCTAAATTCCAAAACATCAAAACTGGATTGTATAACGAAAGAAATAAAGTATTAGGAGCACCAAGATTGAGAAGCAAATCTTCGATTGAAGCCGTAGTACCCGATAAATTCAAAAAGTTCTTTTTGGCAGAATATAGTGATGAAAACAAGAACATTCTACTATTTTGCAATCAACGTGCTGCATCAGTCGTAAAGTACAAGCATATTTTATCTGACGGTACTTTTAGTTCATGCCCCACAGAATTTTATCAGTTATATACAATTCATGGCGTCGACGAAACTACATCGGCTGTTGTACCTTTAATTTTTTGTTTACTACCAGACAAGACACAGCATACTTACGAGGTACTATTTTATTTGATGAATTCCCTATTCAATCAGTGGCTACCAGAAACAATTACTGTTGACTTCGAGTTGGCTCCAATTAAAGCCGTCCGAAAAGTTTTCCCCAACATTGATATTAAGGGATGTTATTATCATCTGAATAGGTGTTTATTTAGAAAAGCTAAATCGTTGAAATTAACCACACGGGTAAAAAAAAGGCATGTAGCCAGGTGTGCTGGCCTTGCACGTTTACCCAAAGCCTATTTTCAAAAGGGGTATGAGTATGTTATGTCGAAGAGTCCATCTGGAGAAGAGATAGAAAACTTTAACAAATAATTCAATAAACAATGGATGGCAAAAATTGATTTTGAAAAAATTTGCTGTTGTTCAACATCTAAAATACGTACCACCAATAACATAGAAGGTTGGCACAGTCGCCTTAACAGATATATTGGACGTAAAAAACCGTCATTGGCGGCACTTTTGGATATTTTAAGAAAAGAAACCACCTTAATGGACATATATATATAAGAAAAAAACTAAACTAAGCAGAGAGTTTAAAGAAATTGATGAAGAAATAAATGACGCCATAACTCAGCTAAATGAAAACGAAATTAGTGTTGGACATTGTATCGAAATCATTTCGCCATTTTATTCCAATAGGTTGTAGCTTGTAGGTAATAAACGATTCACAGTTTAACTATTTCCTTGTTTTCTTGTATATTTTTAAAAAAGCGAGGGTTTTACAATAAGCGTAGAGACATAATGCGATCCAATGGCTTTTACTCGGATGAAAGAAGAAAATAATATAACCAGAAGTGGATAATGACATAACCAGTTAGGGTTCTCATCAACCTTATTGTTCTCATCAACCATAGTGTTGAGTTGGGAACTAACCTTGCTTAACACAGTTGGTTTCATAGGCATAATATTTCATTCCTTACCGGAGACTGGTTACCAAAAATATGAAAGGTATCAGAAAAGTAAAAAATCGTCTTCATTGGACACCGGTATCCTATGACGATCATTTTTTCTTCGTATGATACTGGTTACCAAACTCTGGTATCATACGCGGCCGAAGGCGAAAAATCATTATATTTAATGTGTTGTGATCAGATTTAATTTCCTTAAACCACTTGTATTGTATAAAACGTAACGTACCGTCGATAGTGAACATTTCAATGTCAATTTGTCAGTGAAAAATTTTATGTTTTTTGTTTGTGGTTGTGTGCTTGTTTGGTGACGAAACGGTCATTTTAGTATTCACAAGACACAATGTCAACAAAAATACCCAACGCCACAGCAGAAGCAGCTTCTTCTACAAATGTTGGAAGCCGATCCACAGTTAAGGAGTGGAAAGATTTCTTCCACCTTTTAAAAAAAAGAGAGCGAGCTCTCTCGATATTTTAAATCACTTCCACGACAAAATTGGAAATTAACTCCTCCATATCCACCGTAAATTCGTCGCTATTTGACGTTTCATTAGCTTCTCGTAGTCGAAATTACGTCTCGACCACTGCCGACCACTCGAAGCAATTCGAGCAGCTCTCCTTTGAGAAATGTCGAGTTCGAGATGTTCAGAATAACTAAATTGGATTACCACTCGATAAAGTTCGAATTCGAATCAAACTCGAAGTCGATTAGTGCTGAGAATAGGAGATTCGTGAACAAAATGTCGATTATCGAGATTTTATCGAGATAGAGATCGAAATCAAAACTCGATGCGAGACTACATCTCGAATAATGAGAATTGGCCTCCTGGTGCACCGAAAACGGCTACTACGGAGGAAAACGTAAAAAAATCTACGATCTCGTGTTGGCAGGCCGGCGATTGAAGATTCGCGAGACAGCTGAGACTGTAGGCATCGCAGAAGGGACAGTGCATCATATTCTGCACGAAGAACTGGGTATAAAAAAGTTATCGGCGCGATGGGTGCTGCGTTTGCTCACACCAGACAACAAGCGCAACCGTGAGACCACATCGGCGACATGTTTGGCGCTGTTTCAACGCAATCCGGCGGAGTTCTTGCGTCTTTTTGTGACCGTCGACGAAACATGGGTTCGCTGGTACACATTAGAGACCAAGGAACAGTCGAAACAGTGGACTTTACCCGGCAAACGTGCTCCAAAGAAGGCGGAGACTGTTCAATCGGCCGGAAAGGTGATGGCCAGTGTTTTTTGGGACTCACAAGGTGTGATCTACATCGATTACCTCGAGTAGGGTAAAACAATCACGGGGCTCTACTACTCCGACTTATTGGGCCGATTCGACATCGAATTGAAAAAAAACAGCCCCATTTGGCAAAGAAAAAAGTGCTGTTCCACCACGACAACGCGCCGGCTCACACCTCAGCCGTCGCCATGGCCAAATTGGTCGATTTGCACTACGAATTGCTGCCCCATCCACCGTATTCTCCAGATTTGGCTCCCTGTGACTTCTTCTTGTTCCCAAATCTGAAAAAGTCACTCGCCCTCAAAAGATTTGGGTCGAATGATGAGGTCATCGCCGCCACAGACAACTATTTTGATGACCTCGGGAAATCGTATTTTTTGGACGGGTTAAGAAAGTTGGAGCATCGCTGGGCCGAGTGTATTGAATTGAAAGGAGACTATGTTGAAAAATAAATCTCTACTTTCTCAAAATTTTCGTTTTTCTTTTGTAGGCTAAATATTTATTGAATGGCCCTCGTATTATAAGCCTCATTTTTCTCAAAAAGGAAAACTTATCTTAATTTTGGATGGGTATGTAATGGCTGAAAATAAAAATACAAATGGAAGATTCTACTGGTATTGTTTACACAAATATAAGTACCATTGTAGAAGTACCGCAACAACATCACTGCACGGAAGCGAAGAGCATTTGTTGCAGAGCTACACAACGCTGCATAATCACGCACCCGACCCAGGCAAAATAGACGAAGTCAGTGTTGTGAATGAAACGCAGCTTTGACCAAGACTGATTTTATTATTCCCACACCCGCATAACTAATAATTACATTCTACCTACACGGCAGACGCCTACCACTACAACATCTTTCCTTTACATTTTTTTTTAACAATGTTGTTTTAACTCTCAATACAGTACAGTAAACAAAGTTGTGTAAACAATGTTTAATATTAAAAAAATAAACAAAAAGGAATTAAATCATTATTATTAAAGAGGAATTTACATTTTACAGTAAACAATGTTGTGTACAATAATAGTAAACAATGTTTACACAACATTGTTTACTGTACTGTATTGAGAGTTAAAACAACATTGTTAAAAAAAAAAGTGTAGTTACTACTAGCGTGTTAAAGAAATTTTTGTTGCACTTTGCTCTGAAATACAAAGAGGTTATCATTCACACAGGCATTATATATGATAACCTGATTAATATATTATCTATTGAATCGGAGCTCGGTGACACTAGTGTCTTGTCTCTGGTTTCTTATTTGTTTGGTTTGAGATTTGTAATTTCTTTGTCCCATCGAGAATATTATATAGTCGGTGAAGGTGATATTGAGGTTATACTTCAGTATAATTATGTAGGTAAGGATACAGATAATGCCGTAGGACACTTTAATGTTTATGATACGGTTGATTTAAACAGAGACAGTAGCGTATATAATAGATTTTTACAAATTAATTAATGAGTATATAGTTGATTGTAATGATGGTAAATATGAAGCAATTGTTGGTAATGTGTATTCTGATGAATTATCAGCATTTGGGTTTAAGAATGATTCGGCCGTGGAATTATTTGAGATATTAATTAACAAAAATATAAACATTGCAGAAATTAAATCTTATATCGAAATTGGGGCGGCTCCAGGAGCAAATTATAGTATGCTCAGTCGACTAACTAGTTTGTCTAGTGTTCACTTATTTTCAGCTAGTAAACTTATTGATGAAAAGTTTTCGGACTTTTATGCAGATGTGCCAGACGAATATATACATTATGTTGATTGTGAAATGTTTAATCTAGATAATGTTAATGCTGATTTAATGGTGTTTACAGCCGCATGTAGGAGTGAGACAGATAAGTATAATCTTGGATTATGTGTAAAGTTTTTAGATAGTCTGTGTGTTGAGGGCAATGAATTCAAATATATCATAGTGAGATTGGATAATATAGTTTATGCTATGACTGATCAAAGATTTTTGGTCTCTTTCAATGAGATATGTAATAGATACGAAGTTGAAATAGTAAAACCGGTGAGTGGTAATGCTTTTAGAACTGATTGTTATATCGTATTGACGTCATCTGCGAAAGTCGGAACTATTAATAGTTTATCGGTTATACGTAATACAATTGTTAGATTTAATTCTGTTCTTCTTGAACATATGAATTTAGGTGAAATTGATTCTGCTGATGTTGTACTTGAAGCTATTAAAGATGATTTTAAAAAAAATGTAAGATTTCTCTTGGATGTATTTAGAGTTATAGGGGAAATTGGTGATATGGATAAAATTAAGTTTGGTGCTGTTTATGATAGAGTTAATCGCTCTTGTTCTTTGGATATTACTAAAGACAATATGGTTAATATATTAAAAATGAGTGCTCTTAAGAGGAACATTAAGAATAAACCAAAAAAAAATACCTGCTGATATTTATAATGCTGTTTATAGTAGTATTAAGAAGGAATTATTTGTCATTAAAAACTTTTCAAATAGGCCTTTAATTTTACTTGTAGTTAATGAGTTGATTGGATTTTTACCATTGAAGGTAGCAGATGATTGTAAAAAAAAAATTTTTGAGTTTGACTTCCTCAGAAAAATTTTATTAAAAAAAATAATGAAATTATAGATGTGTATGTTAACAACGGAGTGATTAAGAAGAAGGAAGTATTAGAGTTCGCTAAAAATTTAAAAAATAAAATGGTTAGGAATGAACAATTTACAGCACAAGACATATCTATAAAGGAAGGAGTATTGTCGAAAATGTTGAGATTGACTGTTTTGTTGTGCATTCCTATGAATGCAGTGCATGCCTCTATTATTATAGGAGCTACCATAAAATATATTTTTGATAAATATGTAAAGATAAATGACCCCGATGTTTTGTATGTAGTGTCATATGTTGTTGATAGTAGATTTTCTCGTTATTCCATGTTTTCGAATACTGTTCAATTTATACTAAATTTTTATAAATATGCACATATTATGTTAAAATCAAATCTAAAATTGTCTAGTATATCTAGGTGTACTATGAATGGTAAAGCTGTTTCATTCGATAGGAACTTCATGGATGCTGCACCTGTTGATGGTAGAATATCCTGTAATAGGAATATTAATGATGTGATTGGTAAACGATTAGAGAGTACAAGTATGCATTGTAAAATTACAAAAAAAATATTAGACATGAATCTGATTAATAAAGGGAACAATAAGAATAACTAAGTGTAGTGTAGTGGTAGGCGTCTGCCGTGTAGGTAGAATGTAATTATTAGTTATGCGGGTGTGGGAATAATAAAATCAGTCTTGGTCAAAGCTGCGTTTCATTCACAACATGGTGACAGCGGTCTAAAAGTAATTAATAATTTGTGTCGTTGGTGGATAATAAGCGTTATTATTAGTGTTCTCGGAGGTAATACGTTTAGGTAATAAAGAAAAGAAAATGGAACATGCAAGACCACCAGTGGAATTGTGTCTTCAAGGCGGGCCAGCGAATCGGGCGGCCGCGTGGCGCAAATGGCATAAATAATTCGTCGTATTTTTAAAGGCTTCGGGTGTTCACAAAGAAAAGACAGACGTACAATCTAGTCTGCTTATTAATTTAATTGGTCCAGAAGGTTATGACATATACTATACTACTTTTAAATTCGAAAATGAAACAGATCGTGAAAATCTGGATCACGTGGTGAACAAATTTAACGAGCACTTTGGTACAAAACAGAATACAACAATGACTCGTTTTAAATTCTTTAGTAGAAACCAAGAGAACGGTGAATCCATCGATGAGTACGTAACAGTTTTGAAAAATCTTACGCAGCAGTGTGAATTCGAGCACCTCGAGGAAGGGTTGATACGTGATCGCATCGTATGCGGGATAAACGATAGTAATCTCCGCGACCGGCTACTAAGAGCTGACGATCTTACATTGGCGAAAGCAGTAAAAATATGTCAGGCGGGCGAAATGTCTGTCGAGGAGAAGAGACAGCTCGAGGGGACCAAGGCGGGCGGTAGCTACGGGGGTGCGTCATCGCCAGCGGCAGTGGATGCGGTGTACGGAGGCGCAGGCGCACCGTGGCGAGCGCGTAGTGGCGCGATGCGCGGGTCTCACGCCGGCTGGGGCCGGGGCCGCGTCCGCCATCCACAATTCTCAAGTTCTGGAGCAGATGGTGGAAGCCGTGCGTTTGCGAGAGGGGCACAGCGGAACTTCACAAAGCGGTTGTGTCAAGGGTGTAAGAAACCCCATTGTGATGGTGAATATCGTTGTCCGGCTAGAAATGCCCAGTGTTTTTTGTGCAATGAAAGAGGTCATTTTAAAAGTGCGTGCCCTAGGTTAAGAAATAAAGTGTTCCAAATAGAACAAGAAATCGATAGTGATGATCAAGAGTTATACTACGTTTCGATGGTGAACAGTACTCCAGGTACTAAGGATTGTAAATGGTATGAGACCTTATTGTTATTTGCTAGTAATGATAGAAAAGAAGTCTTTAAGCTAGATACCGGCTCAGATTTGAATGTCATGTCTCAGAACAATTATAAAAAATTAGGATTTGATATTTCATATTTAGATCACGATAGTACGAGGGCTCAGTCCTTCTGTGGTAATTTTATTTCAATAATTGGTTCTTGTTATATTGACTGGATATATAAAGGTCATAAGTATACACTACGATTTATTATTTCTGAACATGACTGTCAGAGTGTGCTGGGTAAACACGCGTGTGAGGAGTTAGGTATGATTAAACGTGTATATTCTTTAAACCTCGAGCAATACAACGATTTATTTCGTGGTTTAGGTAAATTACCAGGCAAATACAATATTGTAATAAACCGAGATGCACAGCCGTCGGTCTGTCCTGTTAGAAAAATACCTATAGGCGTAAGAGAGAAATTACTTAACGAACTAAATCGTATGGAAAGTTTGGGTGTTATACGAAAGGTTACACACCCAACGCCATGGGTAAATGCAATAGTAGTAGCGTCTAAAAAAGATGGTAGTATTCGCGTATGTCTCGACCCGCGTCCACTGAATCGTGTAGTGCGCCGCGCATACTACCCGTTGCCGACGCTTACTGAAATCGCAACTAAGTTAGAAGGAGCTCAATATTTTAGTAAATTGGATGCCCGGTCTGGTTTTTGGATGATAGAGATTAATGAGGAGAGTGCGGACTTATGTACCTTTGGAACACCGTTCGGTAGATACCAATTTTTACGTTTACCTTATGGTATCAATTGCGCATCAGAGGTTTTTCATGCTAAAGTCCGTCAAATATTAGAAGACCTTGAGGGCGTGGAGTCTTTCGTTGATGATATTGTAGTCTGGGCTCCTACTATCTCTCTTCATAATGAAAGATTAAGACTATTATTAGATAGGGCACGTCAGGCAGACGCCTACCACTACAACAGTCAGTTTTAGGAATTCCATAAAACGTGACGCAGTGGAGTCGCTGGATCGACCGTGTCAATTCTTCAGCGAAATGAGGCCGAAATTTCGAAATCTAGTGTGTCTATTAGAAACGCGTCATCTCAAATTATACGAAGGGCCCGAAAAAAAACAAATACCAAGAGAACCTACTTCTCTAGACAGTATTCCCCGAATTAATGCAGAAAGTTGACGGTGAAAGATTTTTCGTGAGTCAGATACACTTAGGAGAAAATACGTTTTGCTACTCGCAACAAAATCAAGTTTGCGTCTCTTAAAGAGTTCAGAAGGGTGTCTATTAGAATACAGATTTTTTTGATATCGAATTTCAATTTGTTAAATATTCTACAAAAAGTTTATTGGTCTAAGGGTATTGAAAATCGTTAAAAGAAATTGCGATAAAATGATGGATTCCCAGTTCAGAACTTTGGGTGATAGATGGAACCTTTGCGACATGTCCTACACTTTTTGGGCAATTGTATAGTATCCATGGTTTTGTGGGCACGGGTACAAGTCGTTTTATTGCACCTTTAGCGTATGCATTTCTTAAGAAAAAAAACGCAAAACTCGTACTTGTTATTTTTTCGAGAGCTCAAAGCTTACGCTCAGGAATTCGAAATCGAACTCAGCCCGCAGATAATGTTGACGGATTTCGAAATGGCGGTAATTAACCCTTAAATGCATCTTCCACCCACCACGCAGGCCCGCCCAGACACCCCTCGGAACGCCATGACCGAAGCCTGGACCACAATCAGGCAAGAACTATCCGACCTAGAGGACGAACCGATAGGAGAGGAGGAGGAAACATCTACGCCCTCTATGTCTGACAGTCAAGACATAGCAACCAAGGACACAGGGGTCCAGTCCCTTGTCCCCTGTGGGATGAGTACCCGAGCGGGCAAGAGGCCCCCATTCGCACCCCGGGACATGCCTGCCCGAAAGAAGCAATCCAGAGGGCCCCCTGACCCATCAGCCACAAGCACCGTACTAGACAAGCTGGGCAGGCTGGAGGATGTGCTCAACAAATTGACGCAAAGTGTAAGAGACTTGCATGACAAACACGACAACCTGCACACGCTTGTCAGCACCAAAATGTCAGCCATGGAGAGTAAGATAGTGGTGGCGAACCAGCGGATCGTAGGTCTCCAAACCGCCCGATTGGCCACCTACACATCCCAGTGCTTGCCGGCCACAGTGACCCCGCCACTGTTTGCAACAACCCACACAGTTGCTACGCAACAGCCATACTCAGCCCCCGGTACTAGTACCACCACTATATCCCGGCCCTACGTGGGTATATGGGATTGATAGCAGATTGTATCTTGTATCGATATCGATACATCGCATTGTAATCGTTTTTACCGGTTTTTTTATTGAAGTACTGCGTAGGCTAAACCTTTACAAATTTCTTTGCCTCATTTACCTGAAGAAAAAAATAAGTGTCAGGTGTCAATGTCATTTCTGAAGGATAATTTCCTTGTCTATGCTGAGAACGTCAATTTAGTGCGCGTAATCTCAACATTAAAAATCACAAAATGGATGGTAAGTCCTTCATTTACTTGAAAACATTTGAATATGCACGACTTTTATGTGTTTACGTGAGTAAATATCGCATTTTATGTTTGTATCGAAAACGATACAGCATGCGTTTGATTCCCGCCTAAACCTAATTCAATTGTTTGTTCATAACGGTATTGGTTTTGATGTTACTCGCTTTTGGGTATGGCTGAATGCTTTTTTTTTGCTTTTTAGGGCGACAAATAGAGGATATGCTTATGAGGTTGGAGAATGGTGATATTTCGGAAGATGATTTAGAGTCAGATGGGGAAGATATTCCTTATTACCCATCTCGAGAAGCCTTAGCAGCTGAATTAGAAGATGATGAAGAGGTTCTAATGGGACAGGGCAATTCAGAAGAATTTCCAGACCCTCCATTGGTTCAGGATGAGCAGCATGTGCAAGACGCACAGTCATTGGAGCGTGTGGAAGCACAACCGACAGAATCTCTCATGAATGTGAGGAATTTACTGTGGAGAAAGCAGTCTTTTCTATTTGATGCGAATAATATCAAATTTGGTGGGTCTGAAGAGTTACCTTCATCTATAATGGAACTGCAAAGTCCTTACCAGTTTTTTACCTACTTTTTCACGAATTCGTTTATGGAAAACATTGTTACTGAATCAACTCGCTAAGCTGTCCAGAAACAACCAGACAGACCTGAGTTATTTACAGTGGGTGAACTTCGCAAATATTTTGGTATTCTAATATTTATGTCTGTTTACCATTATCCGAGCACAAGGTCTTATTGGTCCAATAAATTTGGCTTTAGTCACATCAAAGAGACAATGCCTGTAAATAAATTTGAAAAAATGCGAAAGTTACTGCACTTCAATAATAATGATGATCATCTACCAGTAGACCACGCGCAGCATGACAGGCTTCATAAGTTACGTCCCATAATTAACCATTTAAATGAGAAGTTCTCTAGCGTGACTATTGAGCAGCGATTATCCATAGATGAACACATGTGCGCCACCAAAGTTGGACATTTTCTGAAGCAGTATCTCTCCAACAAACCCCACAAATGGGGTTTCAAATTGTTTGTTCTTTGCAGTTTGGGCGGTTTTGCTTACAGATTCATAATCTACTCTGGAAAAGAAGCTAATGAAGGATTGTCAAACGAACATAACCTGGGAGTTGTGGGACAAACAGTTATGAATTTGCTAAGTGTGGTACCCAGGCTAAGAAATCATATTGTCTATTTCGACAATTTCTACACATCTTTGCCATTGATGTATACACTAGCCAAACAAGGTATACATTCCCTAGGCACCATTCAAAGAAACCGACTGGGAAAAACTTGCAAGTTGCAAACAAAGCAAGATGTTATGAAGAGTTCAATTCCAAGAGGGTCTTATGAAGAATATGTTACTAACTTTGAAGGAATTGACATGACAACAGTAAGTTGGAAGGACAACAGGCAAGTCATCTTAGCTTCGACATATGTTGGAGCGTGCCCCGTGGAGAGTATCGAACGATTCGATAAAAAAGAAAAGAAGAGGATTGAGGAGTATAACATGCACATGGGTGGTGTAGACCTAATGGATTCCTTTTTAGGAAGGTACAGGATTCGAATGAAGAGCAGGAAGTGGTATATGAGAATCATTTATCACCTGCTAGATTTGACTGTAATAAATTCATGGGTATTGTTATAAAAAAGTCGAAGAAAGAAAAAGCAACCACAAAAATATCATGACCCTTGCAGACTTTCGATCAGAGTTGGCCGAAACTCTTTGCAAGTATACTCCTGCTAACACCAGAGGGCGCCCAAGCACCAGTTCAATAAGGGAAGATCAACCACCACCCAAAATGCGAAAAGGGAAACCCTGCCAAGTTTTGCCACCCCTTGAAGTTAGACTTGACCAAATAGATCATAACATCATGAGAACAGAAACACGTGGTCGATGTATGATGCCGTCGTGTAATTTATTAAGTATCATTAAATGTTCTAAGTGCAATATTCACTTATGTTGTAAGAAATCAAAAGATTGTTTCACCCATTTTCATACTTCTTCAACTATATAAAATTACGATTATTTTGTAAAGATAATGCATCGTGTATCGATCGAAATCGATACAAACTAAAAAAATAAATGTTTCAATTGACATTGATTTTTTTTATTATTTTTTTGAGTTATGTTACACTTTATGAGACATAATATACACTCGGCGTCAAAAAAATCGCACCTCTTAGAAAATCACTTTCAAATGTCATTTACTCTTGATATGCACATGCAGTCGCATTAATTATGATTTTATTTACAAGGTTACTTAATTAACTTAATAAAAAACATTACTTATCATTATCAAATAAAACCTAATGCAACAAATAAAGTGTCACAAAAATTCGATGCAAATTTTGCTACCCGTGAGAGTTGCTAGTTGCGCTTCCTTTGTGGGTATAAAACGGTCAACACGGGTTCAATGTGGGTCATTCGCTATTCAACCGTTGAAGAGGACACACGCACAGATTTTGATGGATACCACAGCTGATAAAGCCGCTCAAGTGGTTGCACTACTGCAATCAGGGGTGCGGCAGTGTGATGTCGCCCGGCAACTGAACCTGAGCCGTTATTCCGTTCGAAGAGTGTACCAGCGCTTCATAGAGACCGGTGGCTATATCCGCAGACACGGTTCGGGTAGACGTCGCTGCACTTCGGAAAGAGACGACCGGTTCGTTGTGTCGAACTCTTTGAGAAATCGTTTCTCCAACGCTGTTGGATCGTATCGGACCGTAGATCGGACGTATCTACGGTTAGAAGAAGATTGAAGGAGAAGAAGATAGCGGCCCACAGAGCTGCTACGGGTCCAAAATTGACTGCAGCGCATCGGCGAGCCCGCTTGCAGTTTGCTCGTGACCACGTCGATTGGACCCTTGAGCAGTGGAGAGCTGTTCTCTTCTCAGACGAGACGCGAGTGTGTCTTTTCTGCAACGACCGACGGAGAAGAGTATACCGGAGGCAGGGTGAACGTTTCGCCCAAGCCTGCATCCAGGAGACGGTGGAATATGGTGGCGGATCCTGCATGTTCTGGGGCGGTATGTCTGCTGCCGGCAAAACCGACCTTGTCTGCGTCTCCCGGACTGGAGGTGCTCGCGGACAAGGGTCGCTGACTGCTCGCCGCTATGTCACTGAGGTCCTGGAAGTGCATGTGGTCCCCTTTGCCGAATCTTTTGGCGAGGGGTTCACATTAATGCACGACAACGCTCGCGCTCACACTGCAGGCATCGTGAGCGACTTCTTGCAGAGGTCCCAAATCTCTGTGATGCAGTGGCCAGCGCGAAGTCCGGATCTGAATCCTATAGAGCACCTCTGGGACCATCTTAAACGTAAGGTTCGATATCGGGATCCAGCTCCTTCGACTCTACAGGAGCTCCAAGACGCGGTGATTGAAGAATGGGGGCTTATCCCTCAAGAAGAGCTCCTGAAGTTGGTGAGGTCCATGAGGGACCGTATGGAAGCCGTGATCAGGGCAAGGGGGGGTAACACTAGATTTTAAGTTAATTTTAAGACACTTTTTGTACATTTTTCTTTGTAAATTATCTGTTGTTAATTAGGACTTAATTAAGGATTTTTATTATTTTATTAATTTTAATGTTGTTTGTATAATTATAATTAAACAGAAAGTTAAATTTAATTGTTTTTTGATACTCCTTTTTGTTACCTTTCTAATGATACCCAACACTATCCTCTACATAAGGTTTAAGAATTTTTAAAGATGATTTTTAAAAGGTGCGATTTTTTTGACGCCGAGTGTATTTTTTTTGGGTAAAAATCTTTTATCATGCATTTAAGGGTTAACGCTGTGGAACAAGAATTTCCACACGCACAATACAAATGTTGTCTATTACACTTGGGGCAGAATTTATGGCGCTAAATTCAACAACATGGTTTGCAACGACAATATGGTCAGGACGCTGAGTTTGCCCTTAAGTTGCGCCATATAATAGCACTCGCCTACTTGAAAATAAAAGAGGTCGGCCTAGCCTACAAAGAAATGAGAACCAGAAGAGATCTAAACTTGGTGCTCAGACTAGGCCATCCCAAGATGTTCGCAAAGACGGAGTTGGCCATGAAAAAACTTATGGTAAAAGAAACCAATGCAAATATGCAAATTGTAAAAAATTAACATCGGTAATGTGTGTGAAACGTTTCACTCTGCGACAACCGCAAAAATCAATGTTTTCAAGTTTTCCATATGTAACATTTTGGTTACCCTCTATTGCATAGATTATCAAAAATGATAACAACAATTTATAATAAATAAAACAGTTAAAATGTACAACTGATTTTTTTTATTATTTTTCCCGTATTTTATAGGCCATTTATTACCACTTTTTTTTTTTGAAAAACAAAGAATCATGCATCTAAGGGTTAATGTGCCTATTAGTAAGGTGAAAAATGATGCTAAATAAAAGTAACCACTTTAGAGTTAGCACCTTAATATGCCTACTAGTAAGGTGAAAAATTGTATTAATATCCATTTATTTGAAAAATAAGCTAGCAAAAGATTTCTCTATGCAGCTAATTTGATTAAAATGACAATAAATGTCAAAAATGTCATTTATGTAATTTTAATCTTAAGGAGAGAGGAGTTATGTGTACACCATCACCTTACCTCCATCTAATTAAGATAATCCCTAATATGTGTAGTACAGTCGTATAACTTTGAATATTTGTAAGAGAACGCGCACACGATAATGAAAATTATGTTTACTATTTAAAATCAAACGAATAATTTATATCCGTGAAATCTGTGATTCGTACCTCAGCACACGCGCTGATAATAAAAATATATTTTTAAGTTACAATGTATTTTACGACCGTGGTACCAGGAATCAGGCGACGCCACAGCGTTACCATGTGACGCCAAGCCTAGCATCAGTCCCGGCTTGGCAACGAAGCCATATAAAAGGCTAACAAGGGCCGACTGAGGATATTCTACCAACCATCTTCATTCCATCCACGTCTTCCAGTCGTATAGTTACATACGCTAAGTTTACTTTTAACTTTGTACTTCATATTTAAATACAGTTTAATACTAAATCGCTGCTGGTTTGACTCAAGTGTTTCCTCATCTCTTCATAATCTCCCGAAGCTCGACACGACCGTTAACTATCTTTTCCCTTCATTTGTTTTGTTTTGACAGCCTTTGGAAGCGAGCGTGTCGGTCGGTTTTACAAAAATGGAAAAAGAACAATAACTTTCAGTGATTAGATTCTTGTTTTTGGAAGGGAAAACGCGCAGCGAAATCAAAGAGCGCTTGGATGCTGTGAACGGTGACTCTTCTCCTTCGATGGCGACCGTCAAAAATTGGTCCAACGAGTTTACTCGTGGCCGCACGTCGGTTTTTGATGAGCCACGCCCAGGAGGCCAATTCTCATTTTTCGAAATGTAGTCTCGAATCGAGTTTTGATTTCGACCATAAAATCTCGATAATCGACATTTTGTTCACGAATCTCCTATTCTCAGCGCTAATCGAAATAGACTTCGAGTTTTTTTGTGATAAATATTGCCATTCCTTTAATGCAATCAACTCGGGATGCGTTACGTTCCACACGGTTCATCCGGTTTTAAACCGGTTGCAACTATGTACCTCAAATATTTTTACTGTAAAGGTATTTAAATGTATTGAACTTGCTTTTTAATTAAAGAAGTAAATTTTAATAATATGTATCGAAAAATCGCCTTCGGCCGCGTATGATACCAGAGTTTGGTAACCAGTATCATACGAAGAAAAAATGATCGTCATAGGATACCGGTGTCCAATGAAGACGATTTTTTACTTTTCTGATACCGAGTATCAACTCAGGAAAATATCAAATAATTACAAGGGAGTACTTAACATTTCCTCGCATGTAACTGATAAGCATGCCATGTGCATTGATATATCACCTCTTTTGATATCAATGCACTGGCACTTTAGATAACTGAAGTTTTTATAACAATTGTTGTCAATGTCAGTGTATTAGAATAACAAGTAATTATTCATTTTATGATTTTAATATAGGACATTATATTATACTCTTTATATACTCTTTGATTTTAATCTACAACGAATTAATTTCCGCGTTGCCTGTTATCCAAATGAGTAAAGAAATTGAATTTATCTCTACGAAGAGAGGAGGAAGAGCACTATTACGTGATGGGCGCAAGTACCACAGGAAAAAAACTTACTCAAACGACTCTACCTTTTGGCTTTGCCACAATATTAATAATGGATGTACAGGGAGTGTTACACTTAATGTTAAAAATGAAGTCGTAAAAATAAAAACCCACAAGGAAAATTGCAAACAAGACTTTGCAAAAAATAAAATAATGAAATAATTAGATAATTTGAAAGAAACATGTAGTCATAATTTTGATAGTATTCAAAAACAATATGAAAATATGGTGTTCAACCTGGAAGAAGCAGGACTTGACTTTGTACGGGAAATCCCTAAATTCCAAAACATCAAAACTGGATTGTATAACGAAAGAAATAAAGTATTAGGAGCACCAAGATTGAGAAGCAAATCTTCGATTGAAGCCGTAGTACCCGATAAATTCAAAAAGTTCTTTTTGGCAGAATATAGTGATGAAAACAAGAACATTCTACTATTTTGCAATCAACGTGCTGCATCAGTCGTAAAGTACAAGCATATTTTATCTGACGGTACTTTTAGTTCATGCCCCACAGAATTTTATCAGTTATATACAATTCATGGCGTCGACGAAACTACATCGGCTGTTGTACCTTTAATTTTTTGTTTACTACCAGACAAGACACAGCATACTTACGAGGTACTATTTTATTTGATGAATTCCCTATTCAATCAGTGGCTACCAGAAACAATTACTGTTGACTTCGAGTTGGCTCCAATTAAAGCCGTCCGAAAAGTTTTCCCCAACATTGATATTAAGGGATGTTATTATCATCTGAATAGGTGTTTATTTAGAAAAGCTAAATCGTTGAAATTAACCACACGGGTAAAAAAAAGGCATGTAGCCAGGTGTGCTGGCCTTGCACGTTTACCCAAAGCCTATTTTCAAAAGGGGTATGAGTATGTTATGTCGAAGAGTCCATCTGGAGAAGAGATAGAAAACTTTAACAAATAATTCAATAAACAATGGATGGCAAAAATTGATTTTGAAAAAATTTGCTGTTGTTCAACATCTAAAATACGTACCACCAATAACATAGAAGGTTGGCACAGTCGCCTTAACAGATATATTGGACGTAAAAAACCGTCATTGGCGGCACTTTTGGATATTTTAAGAAAAGAAACCACCTTAATGGACATATATATATAAGAAAAAAACTAAACTAAGCAGAGAGTTTAAAGAAATTGATGAAGAAATAAATGACGCCATAACTCAGCTAAATGAAAACGAAATTAGTGTTGGACATTGTATCGAAATCATTTCGCCATTTTATTCCAATAGGTTGTAGCTTGTAGGTAATAAACGATTCACAGTTTAACTATTTCCTTGTTTTCTTGTATATTTTTAAAAAAGCGAGGGTTTTACAATAAGCGTAGAGACATAATGCGATCCAATGGCTTTTACTCGGATGAAAGAAGAAAATAATATAACCAGAAGTGGATAATGACATAACCAGTTAGGGTTCTCATCAACCTTATTGTTCTCATCAACCATAGTGTTGAGTTGGGAACTAACCTTGCTTAACACAGTTGGTTTCATAGGCATAATATTTCATTCCTTACCGGAGACTGGTTACCAAAAATATGAAAGGTATCAGAAAAGTAAAAAATCGTCTTCATTGGACACCGGTATCCTATGACGATCATTTTTTCTTCGTATGATACTGGTTACCAAACTCTGGTATCATACGCGGCCGAAGGCGAAAAATCATTATATTTAATGTGTTGTGATCAGATTTAATTTCCTTAAACCACTTGTATTGTATAAAACGTAACGTACCGTCGATAGTGAACATTTCAATGTCAATTTGTCAGTGAAAAATTTTATGTTTTTTGTTTGTGGTTGTGTGCTTGTTTGGTGACGAAACGGTCATTTTAGTATTCACAAGACACAATGTCAACAAAAATACCCAACGCCACAGCAGAAGCAGCTTCTTCTACAAATGTTGGAAGCCGATCCACAGTTAAGGAGTGGAAAGATTTCTTCCACCTTTTAAAAAAAAGAGAGCGAGCTCTCTCGATATTTTAAATCACTTCCACGACAAAATTGGAAATTAACTCCTCCATATCCACCGTAAATTCGTCGCTATTTGACGTTTCATTAGCTTCTCGTAGTCGAAATTACGTCTCGACCACTGCCGACCACTCGAAGCAATTCGAGCAGCTCTCCTTTGAGAAATGTCGAGTTCGAGATGTTCAGAATAACTAAATTGGATTACCACTCGATAAAGTTCGAATTCGAATCAAACTCGAAGTCGATTAGTGCTGAGAATAGGAGATTCGTGAACAAAATGTCGATTATCGAGATTTTATCGAGATAGAGATCGAAATCAAAACTCGATGCGAGACTACATCTCGAATAATGAGAATTGGCCTCCTGGTGCACCGAAAACGGCTACTACGGAGGAAAACGTAAAAAAATCTACGATCTCGTGTTGGCAGGCCGGCGATTGAAGATTCGCGAGACAGCTGAGACTGTAGGCATCGCAGAAGGGACAGTGCATCATATTCTGCACGAAGAACTGGGTATAAAAAAGTTATCGGCGCGATGGGTGCTGCGTTTGCTCACACCAGACAACAAGCGCAACCGTGAGACCACATCGGCGACATGTTTGGCGCTGTTTCAACGCAATCCGGCGGAGTTCTTGCGTCTTTTTGTGACCGTCGACGAAACATGGGTTCGCTGGTACACATTAGAGACCAAGGAACAGTCGAAACAGTGGACTTTACCCGGCAAACGTGCTCCAAAGAAGGCGGAGACTGTTCAATCGGCCGGAAAGGTGATGGCCAGTGTTTTTTGGGACTCACAAGGTGTGATCTACATCGATTACCTCGAGTAGGGTAAAACAATCACGGGGCTCTACTACTCCGACTTATTGGGCCGATTCGACATCGAATTGAAAAAAAACAGCCCCATTTGGCAAAGAAAAAAGTGCTGTTCCACCACGACAACGCGCCGGCTCACACCTCAGCCGTCGCCATGGCCAAATTGGTCGATTTGCACTACGAATTGCTGCCCCATCCACCGTATTCTCCAGATTTGGCTCCCTGTGACTTCTTCTTGTTCCCAAATCTGAAAAAGTCACTCGCCCTCAAAAGATTTGGGTCGAATGATGAGGTCATCGCCGCCACAGACAACTATTTTGATGACCTCGGGAAATCGTATTTTTTGGACGGGTTAAGAAAGTTGGAGCATCGCTGGGCCGAGTGTATTGAATTGAAAGGAGACTATGTTGAAAAATAAATCTCTACTTTCTCAAAATTTTCGTTTTTCTTTTGTAGGCTAAATATTTATTGAATGGCCCTCGTATTATAAGCCTCATTTTTCTCAAAAAGGAAAACTTATCTTAATTTTGGATGGGTATGTAATGGCTGAAAATAAAAATACAAATGGAAGATTCTACTGGTATTGTTTACACAAATATAAGTACCATTGTAGAAGTACCGCAACAACATCACTGCACGGAAGCGAAGAGCATTTGTTGCAGAGCTACACAACGCTGCATAATCACGCACCCGACCCAGGCAAAATAGACGAAGTCAGTGTTGTGAATGAAACGCAGCTTTGACCAAGACTGATTTTATTATTCCCACACCCGCATAACTAATAATTACATTCTACCTACACGGCAGACGCCTACCACTACAACATCTTTCCTTTACATTTTTTTTTAACAATGTTGTTTTAACTCTCAATACAGTACAGTAAACAAAGTTGTGTAAACAATGTTTAATATTAAAAAAATAAACAAAAAGGAATTAAATCATTATTATTAAAGAGGAATTTACATTTTACAGTAAACAATGTTGTGTACAATAATAGTAAACAATGTTTACACAACATTGTTTACTGTACTGTATTGAGAGTTAAAACAACATTGTTAAAAAAAAAAGTGTAGTTACTACTAGCGTGTTAAAGAAATTTTTGTTGCACTTTGCTCTGAAATACAAAGAGGTTATCATTCACACAGGCATTATATATGATAACCTGATTAATATATTATCTATTGAATCGGAGCTCGGTGACACTAGTGTCTTGTCTCTGGTTTCTTATTTGTTTGGTTTGAGATTTGTAATTTCTTTGTCCCATCGAGAATATTATATAGTCGGTGAAGGTGATATTGAGGTTATACTTCAGTATAATTATGTAGGTAAGGATACAGATAATGCCGTAGGACACTTTAATGTTTATGATACGGTTGATTTAAACAGAGACAGTAGCGTATATAATAGATTTTTACAAATTAATTAATGAGTATATAGTTGATTGTAATGATGGTAAATATGAAGCAATTGTTGGTAATGTGTATTCTGATGAATTATCAGCATTTGGGTTTAAGAATGATTCGGCCGTGGAATTATTTGAGATATTAATTAACAAAAATATAAACATTGCAGAAATTAAATCTTATATCGAAATTGGGGCGGCTCCAGGAGCAAATTATAGTATGCTCAGTCGACTAACTAGTTTGTCTAGTGTTCACTTATTTTCAGCTAGTAAACTTATTGATGAAAAGTTTTCGGACTTTTATGCAGATGTGCCAGACGAATATATACATTATGTTGATTGTGAAATGTTTAATCTAGATAATGTTAATGCTGATTTAATGGTGTTTACAGCCGCATGTAGGAGTGAGACAGATAAGTATAATCTTGGATTATGTGTAAAGTTTTTAGATAGTCTGTGTGTTGAGGGCAATGAATTCAAATATATCATAGTGAGATTGGATAATATAGTTTATGCTATGACTGATCAAAGATTTTTGGTCTCTTTCAATGAGATATGTAATAGATACGAAGTTGAAATAGTAAAACCGGTGAGTGGTAATGCTTTTAGAACTGATTGTTATATCGTATTGACGTCATCTGCGAAAGTCGGAACTATTAATAGTTTATCGGTTATACGTAATACAATTGTTAGATTTAATTCTGTTCTTCTTGAACATATGAATTTAGGTGAAATTGATTCTGCTGATGTTGTACTTGAAGCTATTAAAGATGATTTTAAAAAAAATGTAAGATTTCTCTTGGATGTATTTAGAGTTATAGGGGAAATTGGTGATATGGATAAAATTAAGTTTGGTGCTGTTTATGATAGAGTTAATCGCTCTTGTTCTTTGGATATTACTAAAGACAATATGGTTAATATATTAAAAATGAGTGCTCTTAAGAGGAACATTAAGAATAAACCAAAAAAAAATACCTGCTGATATTTATAATGCTGTTTATAGTAGTATTAAGAAGGAATTATTTGTCATTAAAAACTTTTCAAATAGGCCTTTAATTTTACTTGTAGTTAATGAGTTGATTGGATTTTTACCATTGAAGGTAGCAGATGATTGTAAAAAAAAAATTTTTGAGTTTGACTTCCTCAGAAAAATTTTATTAAAAAAAATAATGAAATTATAGATGTGTATGTTAACAACGGAGTGATTAAGAAGAAGGAAGTATTAGAGTTCGCTAAAAATTTAAAAAATAAAATGGTTAGGAATGAACAATTTACAGCACAAGACATATCTATAAAGGAAGGAGTATTGTCGAAAATGTTGAGATTGACTGTTTTGTTGTGCATTCCTATGAATGCAGTGCATGCCTCTATTATTATAGGAGCTACCATAAAATATATTTTTGATAAATATGTAAAGATAAATGACCCCGATGTTTTGTATGTAGTGTCATATGTTGTTGATAGTAGATTTTCTCGTTATTCCATGTTTTCGAATACTGTTCAATTTATACTAAATTTTTATAAATATGCACATATTATGTTAAAATCAAATCTAAAATTGTCTAGTATATCTAGGTGTACTATGAATGGTAAAGCTGTTTCATTCGATAGGAACTTCATGGATGCTGCACCTGTTGATGGTAGAATATCCTGTAATAGGAATATTAATGATGTGATTGGTAAACGATTAGAGAGTACAAGTATGCATTGTAAAATTACAAAAAAAATATTAGACATGAATCTGATTAATAAAGGGAACAATAAGAATAACTAAGTGTAGTGTAGTGGTAGGCGTCTGCCGTGTAGGTAGAATGTAATTATTAGTTATGCGGGTGTGGGAATAATAAAATCAGTCTTGGTCAAAGCTGCGTTTCATTCACAACATGGTGACAGCGGTCTAAAAGTAATTAATAATTTGTGTCGTTGGTGGATAATAAGCGTTATTATTAGTGTTCTCGGAGGTAATACGTTTAGGTAATAAAGAAAAGAAAATGGAACATGCAAGACCACCAGTGGAATTGTGTCTTCAAGGCGGGCCAGCGAATCGGGCGGCCGCGTGGCGCAAATGGCATAAATAATTCGTCGTATTTTTAAAGGCTTCGGGTGTTCACAAAGAAAAGACAGACGTACAATCTAGTCTGCTTATTAATTTAATTGGTCCAGAAGGTTATGACATATACTATACTACTTTTAAATTCGAAAATGAAACAGATCGTGAAAATCTGGATCACGTGGTGAACAAATTTAACGAGCACTTTGGTACAAAACAGAATACAACAATGACTCGTTTTAAATTCTTTAGTAGAAACCAAGAGAACGGTGAATCCATCGATGAGTACGTAACAGTTTTGAAAAATCTTACGCAGCAGTGTGAATTCGAGCACCTCGAGGAAGGGTTGATACGTGATCGCATCGTATGCGGGATAAACGATAGTAATCTCCGCGACCGGCTACTAAGAGCTGACGATCTTACATTGGCGAAAGCAGTAAAAATATGTCAGGCGGGCGAAATGTCTGTCGAGGAGAAGAGACAGCTCGAGGGGACCAAGGCGGGCGGTAGCTACGGGGGTGCGTCATCGCCAGCGGCAGTGGATGCGGTGTACGGAGGCGCAGGCGCACCGTGGCGAGCGCGTAGTGGCGCGATGCGCGGGTCTCACGCCGGCTGGGGCCGGGGCCGCGTCCGCCATCCACAATTCTCAAGTTCTGGAGCAGATGGTGGAAGCCGTGCGTTTGCGAGAGGGGCACAGCGGAACTTCACAAAGCGGTTGTGTCAAGGGTGTAAGAAACCCCATTGTGATGGTGAATATCGTTGTCCGGCTAGAAATGCCCAGTGTTTTTTGTGCAATGAAAGAGGTCATTTTAAAAGTGCGTGCCCTAGGTTAAGAAATAAAGTGTTCCAAATAGAACAAGAAATCGATAGTGATGATCAAGAGTTATACTACGTTTCGATGGTGAACAGTACTCCAGGTACTAAGGATTGTAAATGGTATGAGACCTTATTGTTATTTGCTAGTAATGATAGAAAAGAAGTCTTTAAGCTAGATACCGGCTCAGATTTGAATGTCATGTCTCAGAACAATTATAAAAAATTAGGATTTGATATTTCATATTTAGATCACGATAGTACGAGGGCTCAGTCCTTCTGTGGTAATTTTATTTCAATAATTGGTTCTTGTTATATTGACTGGATATATAAAGGTCATAAGTATACACTACGATTTATTATTTCTGAACATGACTGTCAGAGTGTGCTGGGTAAACACGCGTGTGAGGAGTTAGGTATGATTAAACGTGTATATTCTTTAAACCTCGAGCAATACAACGATTTATTTCGTGGTTTAGGTAAATTACCAGGCAAATACAATATTGTAATAAACCGAGATGCACAGCCGTCGGTCTGTCCTGTTAGAAAAATACCTATAGGCGTAAGAGAGAAATTACTTAACGAACTAAATCGTATGGAAAGTTTGGGTGTTATACGAAAGGTTACACACCCAACGCCATGGGTAAATGCAATAGTAGTAGCGTCTAAAAAAGATGGTAGTATTCGCGTATGTCTCGACCCGCGTCCACTGAATCGTGTAGTGCGCCGCGCATACTACCCGTTGCCGACGCTTACTGAAATCGCAACTAAGTTAGAAGGAGCTCAATATTTTAGTAAATTGGATGCCCGGTCTGGTTTTTGGATGATAGAGATTAATGAGGAGAGTGCGGACTTATGTACCTTTGGAACACCGTTCGGTAGATACCAATTTTTACGTTTACCTTATGGTATCAATTGCGCATCAGAGGTTTTTCATGCTAAAGTCCGTCAAATATTAGAAGACCTTGAGGGCGTGGAGTCTTTCGTTGATGATATTGTAGTCTGGGCTCCTACTATCTCTCTTCATAATGAAAGATTAAGACTATTATTAGATAGGGCACGTCAGGCAGACGCCTACCACTACAACAGTCAGTTTTAGGAATTCCATAAAACGTGACGCAGTGGAGTCGCTGGATCGACCGTGTCAATTCTTCAGCGAAATGAGGCCGAAATTTCGAAATCTAGTGTGTCTATTAGAAACGCGTCATCTCAAATTATACGAAGGGCCCGAAAAAAAACAAATACCAAGAGAACCTACTTCTCTAGACAGTATTCCCCGAATTAATGCAGAAAGTTGACGGTGAAAGATTTTTCGTGAGTCAGATACACTTAGGAGAAAATACGTTTTGCTACTCGCAACAAAATCAAGTTTGCGTCTCTTAAAGAGTTCAGAAGGGTGTCTATTAGAATACAGATTTTTTTGATATCGAATTTCAATTTGTTAAATATTCTACAAAAAGTTTATTGGTCTAAGGGTATTGAAAATCGTTAAAAGAAATTGCGATAAAATGATGGATTCCCAGTTCAGAACTTTGGGTGATAGATGGAACCTTTGCGACATGTCCTACACTTTTTGGGCAATTGTATAGTATCCATGGTTTTGTGGGCACGGGTACAAGTCGTTTTATTGCACCTTTAGCGTATGCATTTCTTAAGAAAAAAAACGCAAAACTCGTACTTGTTATTTTTTCGAGAGCTCAAAGCTTACGCTCAGGAATTCGAAATCGAACTCAGCCCGCAGATAATGTTGACGGATTTCGAAATGGCGGTAATTAACCCTTAAATGCATCTTCCACCCACCACGCAGGCCCGCCCAGACACCCCTCGGAACGCCATGACCGAAGCCTGGACCACAATCAGGCAAGAACTATCCGACCTAGAGGACGAACCGATAGGAGAGGAGGAGGAAACATCTACGCCCTCTATGTCTGACAGTCAAGACATAGCAACCAAGGACACAGGGGTCCAGTCCCTTGTCCCCTGTGGGATGAGTACCCGAGCGGGCAAGAGGCCCCCATTCGCACCCCGGGACATGCCTGCCCGAAAGAAGCAATCCAGAGGGCCCCCTGACCCATCAGCCACAAGCACCGTACTAGACAAGCTGGGCAGGCTGGAGGATGTGCTCAACAAATTGACGCAAAGTGTAAGAGACTTGCATGACAAACACGACAACCTGCACACGCTTGTCAGCACCAAAATGTCAGCCATGGAGAGTAAGATAGTGGTGGCGAACCAGCGGATCGTAGGTCTCCAAACCGCCCGATTGGCCACCTACACATCCCAGTGCTTGCCGGCCACAGTGACCCCGCCACTGTTTGCAACAACCCACACAGTTGCTACGCAACAGCCATACTCAGCCCCCGGTACTAGTACCACCACTATATCCCGGCCCTACGTGGGTATATGGGATTGATAGCAGATTGTATCTTGTATCGATATCGATACATCGCATTGTAATCGTTTTTACCGGTTTTTTTATTGAAGTACTGCGTAGGCTAAACCTTTACAAATTTCTTTGCCTCATTTACCTGAAGAAAAAAATAAGTGTCAGGTGTCAATGTCATTTCTGAAGGATAATTTCCTTGTCTATGCTGAGAACGTCAATTTAGTGCGCGTAATCTCAACATTAAAAATCACAAAATGGATGGTAAGTCCTTCATTTACTTGAAAACATTTGAATATGCACGACTTTTATGTGTTTACGTGAGTAAATATCGCATTTTATGTTTGTATCGAAAACGATACAGCATGCGTTTGATTCCCGCCTAAACCTAATTCAATTGTTTGTTCATAACGGTATTGGTTTTGATGTTACTCGCTTTTGGGTATGGCTGAATGCTTTTTTTTTGCTTTTTAGGGCGACAAATAGAGGATATGCTTATGAGGTTGGAGAATGGTGATATTTCGGAAGATGATTTAGAGTCAGATGGGGAAGATATTCCTTATTACCCATCTCGAGAAGCCTTAGCAGCTGAATTAGAAGATGATGAAGAGGTTCTAATGGGACAGGGCAATTCAGAAGAATTTCCAGACCCTCCATTGGTTCAGGATGAGCAGCATGTGCAAGACGCACAGTCATTGGAGCGTGTGGAAGCACAACCGACAGAATCTCTCATGAATGTGAGGAATTTACTGTGGAGAAAGCAGTCTTTTCTATTTGATGCGAATAATATCAAATTTGGTGGGTCTGAAGAGTTACCTTCATCTATAATGGAACTGCAAAGTCCTTACCAGTTTTTTACCTACTTTTTCACGAATTCGTTTATGGAAAACATTGTTACTGAATCAACTCGCTAAGCTGTCCAGAAACAACCAGACAGACCTGAGTTATTTACAGTGGGTGAACTTCGCAAATATTTTGGTATTCTAATATTTATGTCTGTTTACCATTATCCGAGCACAAGGTCTTATTGGTCCAATAAATTTGGCTTTAGTCACATCAAAGAGACAATGCCTGTAAATAAATTTGAAAAAATGCGAAAGTTACTGCACTTCAATAATAATGATGATCATCTACCAGTAGACCACGCGCAGCATGACAGGCTTCATAAGTTACGTCCCATAATTAACCATTTAAATGAGAAGTTCTCTAGCGTGACTATTGAGCAGCGATTATCCATAGATGAACACATGTGCGCCACCAAAGTTGGACATTTTCTGAAGCAGTATCTCTCCAACAAACCCCACAAATGGGGTTTCAAATTGTTTGTTCTTTGCAGTTTGGGCGGTTTTGCTTACAGATTCATAATCTACTCTGGAAAAGAAGCTAATGAAGGATTGTCAAACGAACATAACCTGGGAGTTGTGGGACAAACAGTTATGAATTTGCTAAGTGTGGTACCCAGGCTAAGAAATCATATTGTCTATTTCGACAATTTCTACACATCTTTGCCATTGATGTATACACTAGCCAAACAAGGTATACATTCCCTAGGCACCATTCAAAGAAACCGACTGGGAAAAACTTGCAAGTTGCAAACAAAGCAAGATGTTATGAAGAGTTCAATTCCAAGAGGGTCTTATGAAGAATATGTTACTAACTTTGAAGGAATTGACATGACAACAGTAAGTTGGAAGGACAACAGGCAAGTCATCTTAGCTTCGACATATGTTGGAGCGTGCCCCGTGGAGAGTATCGAACGATTCGATAAAAAAGAAAAGAAGAGGATTGAGGAGTATAACATGCACATGGGTGGTGTAGACCTAATGGATTCCTTTTTAGGAAGGTACAGGATTCGAATGAAGAGCAGGAAGTGGTATATGAGAATCATTTATCACCTGCTAGATTTGACTGTAATAAATTCATGGGTATTGTTATAAAAAAGTCGAAGAAAGAAAAAGCAACCACAAAAATATCATGACCCTTGCAGACTTTCGATCAGAGTTGGCCGAAACTCTTTGCAAGTATACTCCTGCTAACACCAGAGGGCGCCCAAGCACCAGTTCAATAAGGGAAGATCAACCACCACCCAAAATGCGAAAAGGGAAACCCTGCCAAGTTTTGCCACCCCTTGAAGTTAGACTTGACCAAATAGATCATAACATCATGAGAACAGAAACACGTGGTCGATGTATGATGCCGTCGTGTAATTTATTAAGTATCATTAAATGTTCTAAGTGCAATATTCACTTATGTTGTAAGAAATCAAAAGATTGTTTCACCCATTTTCATACTTCTTCAACTATATAAAATTACGATTATTTTGTAAAGATAATGCATCGTGTATCGATCGAAATCGATACAAACTAAAAAAATAAATGTTTCAATTGACATTGATTTTTTTTATTATTTTTTTGAGTTATGTTACACTTTATGAGACATAATATACACTCGGCGTCAAAAAAATCGCACCTCTTAGAAAATCACTTTCAAATGTCATTTACTCTTGATATGCACATGCAGTCGCATTAATTATGATTTTATTTACAAGGTTACTTAATTAACTTAATAAAAAACATTACTTATCATTATCAAATAAAACCTAATGCAACAAATAAAGTGTCACAAAAATTCGATGCAAATTTTGCTACCCGTGAGAGTTGCTAGTTGCGCTTCCTTTGTGGGTATAAAACGGTCAACACGGGTTCAATGTGGGTCATTCGCTATTCAACCGTTGAAGAGGACACACGCACAGATTTTGATGGATACCACAGCTGATAAAGCCGCTCAAGTGGTTGCACTACTGCAATCAGGGGTGCGGCAGTGTGATGTCGCCCGGCAACTGAACCTGAGCCGTTATTCCGTTCGAAGAGTGTACCAGCGCTTCATAGAGACCGGTGGCTATATCCGCAGACACGGTTCGGGTAGACGTCGCTGCACTTCGGAAAGAGACGACCGGTTCGTTGTGTCGAACTCTTTGAGAAATCGTTTCTCCAACGCTGTTGGATCGTATCGGACCGTAGATCGGACGTATCTACGGTTAGAAGAAGATTGAAGGAGAAGAAGATAGCGGCCCACAGAGCTGCTACGGGTCCAAAATTGACTGCAGCGCATCGGCGAGCCCGCTTGCAGTTTGCTCGTGACCACGTCGATTGGACCCTTGAGCAGTGGAGAGCTGTTCTCTTCTCAGACGAGACGCGAGTGTGTCTTTTCTGCAACGACCGACGGAGAAGAGTATACCGGAGGCAGGGTGAACGTTTCGCCCAAGCCTGCATCCAGGAGACGGTGGAATATGGTGGCGGATCCTGCATGTTCTGGGGCGGTATGTCTGCTGCCGGCAAAACCGACCTTGTCTGCGTCTCCCGGACTGGAGGTGCTCGCGGACAAGGGTCGCTGACTGCTCGCCGCTATGTCACTGAGGTCCTGGAAGTGCATGTGGTCCCCTTTGCCGAATCTTTTGGCGAGGGGTTCACATTAATGCACGACAACGCTCGCGCTCACACTGCAGGCATCGTGAGCGACTTCTTGCAGAGGTCCCAAATCTCTGTGATGCAGTGGCCAGCGCGAAGTCCGGATCTGAATCCTATAGAGCACCTCTGGGACCATCTTAAACGTAAGGTTCGATATCGGGATCCAGCTCCTTCGACTCTACAGGAGCTCCAAGACGCGGTGATTGAAGAATGGGGGCTTATCCCTCAAGAAGAGCTCCTGAAGTTGGTGAGGTCCATGAGGGACCGTATGGAAGCCGTGATCAGGGCAAGGGGGGGTAACACTAGATTTTAAGTTAATTTTAAGACACTTTTTGTACATTTTTCTTTGTAAATTATCTGTTGTTAATTAGGACTTAATTAAGGATTTTTATTATTTTATTAATTTTAATGTCCTCTACATAAGGTTTAAGAATTTTTAAAGATGATTTTTAAAAGGTGCGATTTTTTTGACGCCGAGTGTATTTTTTTTGGGTAAAAATCTTTTATCATGCATTTAAGGGTTAACGCTGTGGAACAAGAATTTCCACACGCACAATACAAATGTTGTCTATTACACTTGGGGCAGAATTTATGGCGCTAAATTCAACAACATGGTTTGCAACGACAATATGGTCAGGACGCTGAGTTTGCCCTTAAGTTGCGCCATATAATAGCACTCGCCTACTTGAAAATAAAAGAGGTCGGCCTAGCCTACAAAGAAATGAGAACCAGAAGAGATCTAAACTTGGTGCTCAGACTAGGCCATCCCAAGATGTTCGCAAAGACGGAGTTGGCCATGAAAAAACTTATGGTAAAAGAAACCAATGCAAATATGCAAATTGTAAAAAATTAACATCGGTAATGTGTGTGAAACGTTTCACTCTGCGACAACCGCAAAAATCAATGTTTTCAAGTTTTCCATATGTAACATTTTGGTTACCCTCTATTGCATAGATTATCAAAAATGATAACAACAATTTATAATAAATAAAACAGTTAAAATGTACAACTGATTTTTTTTATTATTTTTCCCGTATTTTATAGGCCATTTATTACCACTTTTTTTTTTTGAAAAACAAAGAATCATGCATCTAAGGGTTAATGTGCCTATTAGTAAGGTGAAAAATGATGCTAAATAAAAGTAACCACTTTAGAGTTAGCACCTTAATATGCCTACTAGTAAGGTGAAAAATTGTATTAATATCCATTTATTTGAAAAATAAGCTAGCAAAAGATTTCTCTATGCAGCTAATTTGATTAAAATGACAATAAATGTCAAAAATGTCATTTATGTAATTTTAATCTTAAGGAGAGAGGAGTTATGTGTACACCATCACCTTACCTCCATCTAATTAAGATAATCCCTAATATGTGTAGTACAGTCGTATAACTTTGAATATTTGTAAGAGAACGCGCACACGATAATGAAAATTATGTTTACTATTTAAAATCAAACGAATAATTTATATCCGTGAAATCTGTGATTCGTACCTCAGCACACGCGCTGATAATAAAAATATATTTTTAAGTTACAATGTATTTTACGACCGTGGTACCAGGAATCAGGCGACGCCACAGCGTTACCATGTGACGCCAAGCCTAGCATCAGTCCCGGCTTGGCAACGAAGCCATATAAAAGGCTAACAAGGGCCGACTGAGGATATTCTACCAACCATCTTCATTCCATCCACGTCTTCCAGTCGTATAGTTACATACGCTAAGTTTACTTTTAACTTTGTACTTCATATTTAAATACAGTTTAATACTAAATCGCTGCTGGTTTGACTCAAGTGTTTCCTCATCTCTTCATAATCTCCCGAAGCTCGACACGACCGTTAACTATCTTTTCCCTTCATTTGTTTTGTTTTGACAGCCTTTGGAAGCGAGCGTGTCGGTCGGTTTTACAAAAATGGAAAAAGAACAATAACTTTCAGTGATTAGATTCTTGTTTTTGGAAGGGAAAACGCGCAGCGAAATCAAAGAGCGCTTGGATGCTGTGAACGGTGACTCTTCTCCTTCGATGGCGACCGTCAAAAATTGGTCCAACGAGTTTACTCGTGGCCGCACGTCGGTTTTTGATGAGCCACGCCCAGGAGGCCAATTCTCATTTTTCGAAATGTAGTCTCGAATCGAGTTTTGATTTCGACCATAAAATCTCGATAATCGACATTTTGTTCACGAATCTCCTATTCTCAGCGCTAATCGAAATAGACTTCGAGTTTTTTTGTGATAAATATTGCCATTCCTTTAATGCAATCAACTCGGGATGCGTTACGTTCCACACGGTTCATCCGGTTTTAAACCGGTTGCAACTATGTACCTCAAATATTTTTACTGTAAAGGTATTTAAATGTATTGAACTTGCTTTTTAATTAAAGAAGTAAATTTTAATAATATGTATCGAAAAATCGCCTTCGGCCGCGTATGATACCAGAGTTTGGTAACCAGTATCATACGAAGAAAAAATGATCGTCATAGGATACCGGTGTCCAATGAAGACGATTTTTTACTTTTCTGATACCGAGTATCAACTCAGGAAAATATCAAATAATTACAAGGGAGTACTTAACATTTCCTCGCATGTAACTGATAAGCATGCCATGTGCATTGATATATCACCTCTTTTGATATCAATGCACTGGCACTTTAGATAACTGAAGTTTTTATAACAATTGTTGTCAATGTCAGTGTATTAGAATAACAAGTAATTATTCATTTTATGATTTTAATATAGGACATTATATTATACTCTTTATATACTCTTTGATTTTAATCTACAACGAATTAATTTCCGCGTTGCCTGTTATCCAAATGAGTAAAGAAATTGAATTTATCTCTACGAAGAGAGGAGGAAGAGCACTATTACGTGATGGGCGCAAGTACCACAGGAAAAAAACTTACTCAAACGACTCTACCTTTTGGCTTTGCCACAATATTAATAATGGATGTACAGGGAGTGTTACACTTAATGTTAAAAATGAAGTCGTAAAAATAAAAACCCACAAGGAAAATTGCAAACAAGACTTTGCAAAAAATAAAATAATGAAATAATTAGATAATTTGAAAGAAACATGTAGTCATAATTTTGATAGTATTCAAAAACAATATGAAAATATGGTGTTCAACCTGGAAGAAGCAGGACTTGACTTTGTACGGGAAATCCCTAAATTCCAAAACATCAAAACTGGATTGTATAACGAAAGAAATAAAGTATTAGGAGCACCAAGATTGAGAAGCAAATCTTCGATTGAAGCCGTAGTACCCGATAAATTCAAAAAGTTCTTTTTGGCAGAATATAGTGATGAAAACAAGAACATTCTACTATTTTGCAATCAACGTGCTGCATCAGTCGTAAAGTACAAGCATATTTTATCTGACGGTACTTTTAGTTCATGCCCCACAGAATTTTATCAGTTATATACAATTCATGGCGTCGACGAAACTACATCGGCTGTTGTACCTTTAATTTTTTGTTTACTACCAGACAAGACACAGCATACTTACGAGGTACTATTTTATTTGATGAATTCCCTATTCAATCAGTGGCTACCAGAAACAATTACTGTTGACTTCGAGTTGGCTCCAATTAAAGCCGTCCGAAAAGTTTTCCCCAACATTGATATTAAGGGATGTTATTATCATCTGAATAGGTGTTTATTTAGAAAAGCTAAATCGTTGAAATTAACCACACGGGTAAAAAAAAGGCATGTAGCCAGGTGTGCTGGCCTTGCACGTTTACCCAAAGCCTATTTTCAAAAGGGGTATGAGTATGTTATGTCGAAGAGTCCATCTGGAGAAGAGATAGAAAACTTTAACAAATAATTCAATAAACAATGGATGGCAAAAATTGATTTTGAAAAAATTTGCTGTTGTTCAACATCTAAAATACGTACCACCAATAACATAGAAGGTTGGCACAGTCGCCTTAACAGATATATTGGACGTAAAAAACCGTCATTGGCGGCACTTTTGGATATTTTAAGAAAAGAAACCACCTTAATGGACATATATATATAAGAAAAAAACTAAACTAAGCAGAGAGTTTAAAGAAATTGATGAAGAAATAAATGACGCCATAACTCAGCTAAATGAAAACGAAATTAGTGTTGGACATTGTATCGAAATCATTTCGCCATTTTATTCCAATAGGTTGTAGCTTGTAGGTAATAAACGATTCACAGTTTAACTATTTCCTTGTTTTCTTGTATATTTTTAAAAAAGCGAGGGTTTTACAATAAGCGTAGAGACATAATGCGATCCAATGGCTTTTACTCGGATGAAAGAAGAAAATAATATAACCAGAAGTGGATAATGACATAACCAGTTAGGGTTCTCATCAACCTTATTGTTCTCATCAACCATAGTGTTGAGTTGGGAACTAACCTTGCTTAACACAGTTGGTTTCATAGGCATAATATTTCATTCCTTACCGGAGACTGGTTACCAAAAATATGAAAGGTATCAGAAAAGTAAAAAATCGTCTTCATTGGACACCGGTATCCTATGACGATCATTTTTTCTTCGTATGATACTGGTTACCAAACTCTGGTATCATACGCGGCCGAAGGCGAAAAATCATTATATTTAATGTGTTGTGATCAGATTTAATTTCCTTAAACCACTTGTATTGTATAAAACGTAACGTACCGTCGATAGTGAACATTTCAATGTCAATTTGTCAGTGAAAAATTTTATGTTTTTTGTTTGTGGTTGTGTGCTTGTTTGGTGACGAAACGGTCATTTTAGTATTCACAAGACACAATGTCAACAAAAATACCCAACGCCACAGCAGAAGCAGCTTCTTCTACAAATGTTGGAAGCCGATCCACAGTTAAGGAGTGGAAAGATTTCTTCCACCTTTTAAAAAAAAGAGAGCGAGCTCTCTCGATATTTTAAATCACTTCCACGACAAAATTGGAAATTAACTCCTCCATATCCACCGTAAATTCGTCGCTATTTGACGTTTCATTAGCTTCTCGTAGTCGAAATTACGTCTCGACCACTGCCGACCACTCGAAGCAATTCGAGCAGCTCTCCTTCGAGAAATGTCGAGTTCGAGATGTTCAGAATAACTAAATTGGATTACCACTCGATAAAGTTCGAATTCGAATCAAACTCGAAGTCGATTAGTGCTGAGAATAGGAGATTCGTGAACAAAATGTCGATTATCGAGATTTTATCGAGATAGAGATCGAAATCAAAACTCGATGCGAGACTACATCTCGAATAATGAGAATTGGCCTCCTGGTGCACCGAAAACGGCTACTACGGAGGAAAACGTAAAAAAATCTACGATCTCGTGTTGGCAGGCCGGCGATTGAAGATTCGCGAGACAGCTGAGACTGTAGGCATCGCAGAAGGGACAGTGCATCATATTCTGCACGAAGAACTGGGTATAAAAAAGTTATCGGCGCGATGGGTGCTGCGTTTGCTCACACCAGACAACAAGCGCAACCGTGAGACCACATCGGCGACATGTTTGGCGCTGTTTCAACGCAATCCGGCGGAGTTCTTGCGTCTTTTTGTGACCGTCGACGAAACATGGGTTCGCTGGTACACATTAGAGACCAAGGAACAGTCGAAACAGTGGACTTTACCCGGCAAACGTGCTCCAAAGAAGGCGGAGACTGTTCAATCGGCCGGAAAGGTGATGGCCAGTGTTTTTTGGGACTCACAAGGTGTGATCTACATCGATTACCTCGAGTAGGGTAAAACAATCACGGGGCTCTACTACTCCGACTTATTGGGCCGATTCGACATCGAATTGAAAAAAAACAGCCCCATTTGGCAAAGAAAAAAGTGCTGTTCCACCACGACAACGCGCCGGCTCACACCTCAGCCGTCGCCATGGCCAAATTGGTCGATTTGCACTACGAATTGCTGCCCCATCCACCGTATTCTCCAGATTTGGCTCCCTGTGACTTCTTCTTGTTCCCAAATCTGAAAAAGTCACTCGCCCTCAAAAGATTTGGGTCGAATGATGAGGTCATCGCCGCCACAGACAACTATTTTGATGACCTCGGGAAATCGTATTTTTTGGACGGGTTAAGAAAGTTGGAGCATCGCTGGGCCGAGTGTATTGAATTGAAAGGAGACTATGTTGAAAAATAAATCTCTACTTTCTCAAAATTTTCGTTTTTCTTTTGTAGGCTAAATATTTATTGAATGGCCCTCGTATTATAAGCCTCATTTTTCTCAAAAAGGAAAACTTATCTTAATTTTGGATGGGTATGTAATGGCTGAAAATAAAAATACAAATGGAAGATTCTACTGGTATTGTTTACACAAATATAAGTACCATTGTAGAAGTACCGCAACAACATCACTGCACGGAAGCGAAGAGCATTTGTTGCAGAGCTACACAACGCTGCATAATCACGCACCCGACCCAGGCAAAATAGACGAAGTCAGTGTTGTGAATGAAACGCAGCTTTGACCAAGACTGATTTTATTATTCCCACACCCGCATAACTAATAATTACATTCTACCTACACGGCAGACGCCTACCACTACAACATCTTTCCTTTACATTTTTTTTTAACAATGTTGTTTTAACTCTCAATACAGTACAGTAAACAATGTTGTGTAAACAATGTTTAATATTAAAAAAATAAACAAAAAGGAATTAAATCATTATTATTAAAGAGGAATTTACATTTTACAGTAAACAATGTTGTGTACAATAATAGTAAACAATGTTTACACAACATTGTTTACTGTACTGTATTGAGAGTTAAAACAACATTGTTAAAAAAAAAAGTGTAGTTACTACTAGCGTGTTAAAGAAATTTTTGTTGCACTTTGCTCTGAAATACAAAGAGGTTATCATTCACACAGGCATTATATATGATAACCTGATTAATATATTATCTATTGAATCGGAGCTCGGTGACACTAGTGTCTTGTCTCTGGTTTCTTATTTGTTTGGTTTGAGATTTGTAATTTCTTTGTCCCATCGAGAATATTATATAGTCGGTGAAGGTGATATTGAGGTTATACTTCAGTATAATTATGTAGGTAAGGATACAGATAATGCCGTAGGACACTTTAATGTTTATGATACGGTTGATTTAAACAGAGACAGTAGCGTATATAATAGATTTTTACAAATTAATTAATGAGTATATAGTTGATTGTAATGATGGTAAATATGAAGCAATTGTTGGTAATGTGTATTCTGATGAATTATCAGCATTTGGGTTTAAGAATGATTCGGCCGTGGAATTATTTGAGATATTAATTAACAAAAATATAAACATTGCAGAAATTAAATCTTATATCGAAATTGGGGCGGCTCCAGGAGCAAATTATAGTATGCTCAGTCGACTAACTAGTTTGTCTAGTGTTCACTTATTTTCAGCTAGTAAACTTATTGATGAAAAGTTTTCGGACTTTTATGCAGATGTGCCAGACGAATATATACATTATGTTGATTGTGAAATGTTTAATCTAGATAATGTTAATGCTGATTTAATGGTGTTTACAGCCGCATGTAGGAGTGAGACAGATAAGTATAATCTTGGATTATGTGTAAAGTTTTTAGATAGTCTGTGTGTTGAGGGCAATGAATTCAAATATATCATAGTGAGATTGGATAATATAGTTTATGCTATGACTGATCAAAGATTTTTGGTCTCTTTCAATGAGATATGTAATAGATACGAAGTTGAAATAGTAAAACCGGTGAGTGGTAATGCTTTTAGAACTGATTGTTATATCGTATTGACGTCATCTGCGAAAGTCGGAACTATTAATAGTTTATCGGTTATACGTAATACAATTGTTAGATTTAATTCTGTTCTTCTTGAACATATGAATTTAGGTGAAATTGATTCTGCTGATGTTGTACTTGAAGCTATTAAAGATGATTTTAAAAAAAATGTAAGATTTCTCTTGGATGTATTTAGAGTTATAGGGGAAATTGGTGATATGGATAAAATTAAGTTTGGTGCTGTTTATGATAGAGTTAATCGCTCTTGTTCTTTGGATATTACTAAAGACAATATGGTTAATATATTAAAAATGAGTGCTCTTAAGAGGAACATTAAGAATAAACCAAAAAAAAATACCTGCTGATATTTATAATGCTGTTTATAGTAATATTAAGAAGGAATTATTTGTCATTAAAAACTTTTCAAATAGGCCTTTAATTTTACTTGTAGTTAATGAGTTGATTGGATTTTTACCATTGAAGGTAGCAGATGATTGTAAAAAAAAAATTTTTGAGTTTGACTTCCTCAGAAAAATTTGATGATAAAAATTTTATTAAAAAAAATAATGAAATTATAGATGTGTATGTTAACAACGGAGTGATTAAGAAGAAGGAAGTATTAGAGTTCGCTAAAAATTTAAAAAATAAAATGGTTAGGAATGAACAATTTACAGCACAAGACATATCTATAAAGGAAGGAGTATTGTCGAAAATGTTGAGATTGACTGTTTTGTTGTGCATTCCTATGAATGCAGTGCATGCCTCTATTATTATAGGAGCTACCATAAAATATATTTTTGATAAATATGTAAAGATAAATGACCCCGATGTTTTGTATGTAGTGTCATATGTTGTTGATAGTAGATTTTCTCGTTATTCCATGTTTTCGAATACTGTTCAATTTATACTAAATTTTTATAAATATGCACATATTATGTTAAAATCAAATCTAAAATTGTCTAGTATATCTAGGTGTACTATGAATGGTAAAGCTGTTTCATTCGATAGGAACTTCATGGATGCTGCACCTGTTGATGGTAGAATATCCTGTAATAGGAATATTAATGATGTGATTGGTAAACGATTAGAGAGTACAAGTATGCATTGTAAAATTACAAAAAAAATATTAGACATGAATCTGATTAATAAAGGGAACAATAAGAATAACTAAGTGTAGTGTAGTGGTAGGCGTCTGCCGTGTAGGTAGAATGTAATTATTAGTTATGCGGGTGTGGGAATAATAAAATCAGTCTTGGTCAAAGCTGCGTTTCATTCACAACATGGTGACAGCGGTCTAAAAGTAATTAATAATTTGTGTCGTTGGTGGATAATAAGCGTTATTATTAGTGTTCTCGGAGGTAATACGTTTAGGTAATAAAGAAAAGAAAATGGAACATGCAAGACCACCAGTGGAATTGTGTCTTCAAGGCGGGCCAGCGAATCGGGCGGCCGCGTGGCGCAAATGGCATAAACAATTCGTCGTATTTTTAAAGGCTTCGGGTGTTCACAAAGAAAAGACAGACGTACAATCTAGTCTGCTTATTAATTTAATTGGTCCAGAAGGTTATGACATATACTATACTACTTTTAAATTCGAAAATGAAACAGATCGTGAAAATCTGGATCACGTGGTGAACAAATTTAACGAGCACTTTGGTACAAAACAGAATACAACAATGACTCGTTTTAAATTCTTTAGTAGAAACCAAGAGAACGGTGAATCCATCGATGAGTACGTAACAGTTTTGAAAAATCTTACGCAGCAGTGTGAATTCGAGCACCTCGAGGAAGGGTTGATACGTGATCGCATCGTATGCGGGATAAACGATAGTAATCTCCGCGACCGGCTACTAAGAGCTGACGATCTTACATTGGCGAAAGCAGTAAAAATATGTCAGGCGGGCGAAATGTCTGTCGAGGAGAAGAGACAGCTCGAGGGGACCAAGGCGGGCGGTAGCTACGGGGGTGCGTCATCGTCAGCGGCAGTGGATGCGGTGTACGGAGGCGCAGGCGCACCGTGGCGAGCGCGTAGTGGCGCGATGCGCGGGTCTCACGCCGGCTGGGGCCGGGGCCGCGTCCGCCATCCACAATTCTCAAGTTCTGGAGCAGATGGTGGAAGCCGTGCGTTTGCGAGAGGGGCACAGCGGAACTTCACAAAGCGGTTGTGTCAAGGGTGTAAGAAACCCCATTGTGATGGTGAATATCGTTGTCCGGCTAGAAATGCCCAGTGTTTTTTGTGCAATGAAAGAGGTCATTTTAAAAGTGCGTGCCCTAGGTTAAGAAATAAAGTGTTCCAAATAGAACAAGAAATCGATAGTGATGATCAAGAGTTATACTACGTTTCGATGGTGAACAGTACTCCAGGTACTAAGGATTGTAAATGGTATGAGACCTTATTGTTATTTGCTAGTAATGATAGAAAAGAAGTCTTTAAGCTAGATACCGGCTCAGATTTGAATGTCATGTCTCAGAACAATTATAAAAAATTAGGATTTGATATTTCATATTTAGATCACGATAGTACGAGGGCTCAGTCCTTCTGTGGTAATTTTATTTCAATAATTGGTTCTTGTTATATTGACTGGATATATAAAGGTCATAAGTATACACTACGATTTATTATTTCTGAACATGACTGTCAGAGTGTGCTGGGTAAACACGCGTGTGAGGAGTTAGGTATGATTAAACGTGTATATTCTTTAAACCTCGAGCAATACAACGATTTATTTCGTGGTTTAGGTAAATTACCAGGCAAATACAATATTGTAATAAACCGAGATGCACAGCCGTCGGTCTGTCCTGTTAGAAAAATACCTATAGGCGTAAGAGAGAAATTACTTAACGAACTAAATCGTATGGAAAGTTTGGGTGTTATACGAAAGGTTACACACCCAACGCCATGGGTAAATGCAATAGTAGTAGCGTCTAAAAAAGATGGTAGTATTCGCGTATGTCTCGACCCGCGTCCACTGAATCGTGTAGTGCGCCGCGCATACTACCCGTTGCCGACGCTTACTGAAATCGCAACTAAGTTAGAAGGAGCTCAATATTTTAGTAAATTGGATGCCCGGTCTGGTTTTTGGATGATAGAGATTAATGAGGAGAGTGCGGACTTATGTACCTTTGGAACACCGTTCGGTAGATACCAATTTTTACGTTTACCTTATGGTATCAATTGCGCATCAGAGGTTTTTCATGCTAAAGTCCGTCAAATATTAGAAGACCTTGAGGGCGTGGAGTCTTTCGTTGATGATATTGTAGTCTGGGCTCCTACTATCTCTCTTCATAATGAAAGATTAAGACTATTATTAGATAGGGCACGTCAGGCAGACGCCTACTACTACAACAGTCAGTTTTAGGAATTCCATAAAACGTGACGCAGTGGAGTCGCTGGATCGACCGTGTCAATTCTTCAGCGAAATGAGGCCGAAATTTCGAAATCTAGTGTGTCTATTAGAAACGCGTCATCTCAAATTATACGAAGGGCCCGAAAAAAACAAATACCAAGAGAACCTACTTCTCTAGACAGTATTCCCCGAATTAATGCAGAAAGTTGACGGTGAAAGATTTTTCGTGAGTCAGATACACTTAGGAGAAAATACGTTTTGCTACTCGCAACAAAATCAAGTTTGCGTCTCTTAAAGAGTTCAGAAGGGTGTCTATTAGAATACAGATTTTTTTGATATCGAATTTCAATTTGTTAAATATTCTACAAAAAGTTTATTGGTCTAAGGGTATTGAAAATCGTTAAAAGAAATTGCGATAAAATGATGGATTCCCAGTTCAGAACTTTGGGTGATAGATGGAACCTTTGCGACATGTCCTACACTTTTTGGGCAATTGTATAGTATCCATGGTTTTGTGGGCACGGGTACAAGTCGTTTTGTTGCACCTTTAGCGTATGCATTTCTTAAGAAAAAAAACGCAAAACTCGTACTTGTTATTTTTTCGAGAGCTCAAAGCTTACGCTCAGGAATTCGAAATCGAACTCAGCCCGCAGATAATGTTGACGGATTTCGAAATGGCGGTAATTAACCCTTAAATGCATCTTCCACCCACCACGCAGGCCCGCCCAGACACCCCTCGGAACGCCATGACCGAAGCCTGGACCACAATCAGGCAAGAACTATCCGACCTAGAGGACGAACCGATAGGAGAGGAGGAGGAAACATCTACGCCCTCCATGTCTGACAGTCAAGACATAGCAACCAAGGACACAGGGGTCCAGTCCCTTGTCCCCTGTGGGATGAGTACCCGAGCGGGCAAGAGGCCCCCATTCGCACCCCGGGACATGCCTGCCCGAAAGAAGCAATCCAGAGGGCCCCCTGACCCATCAGCCACAAGCACCGTACTAGACAAGCTGGGCAGGCTGGAGGATGTGCTCAACAAATTGACGCAAAGTGTAAGAGACTTGCATGACAAACACGACAACCTGCACACGCTTGTCAGCACCAAAATGTCAGCCATGGAGAGTAAGATAGTGGTGGCGAACCAGCGGATCGTAGGTCTCCAAACCGCCCGATTGGCCACCTACACATCCCAGTGCTTGCCGGCCACAGTGACCCCGCCACTGTTTGCAACAACCCACACAGTTGCTACGCAACAGCCATACTCAGCCCCCGGTACTAGTACCACCACTATATCCCGGCCCTACGTGGGTATATGGGATTGATAGCAGATTGTATCTTGTATCGATATCGATACATCGCATTGTAATCGTTTTTACCGGTTTTTTTATTGAAGTACTGCGTAGGCTAAACCTTTACAAATTTCTTTGCCTCATTTACCTGAAGAAAAAAATAAGTGTCAGGTGTCAATGTCATTTCTGAAGGATAATTTCCTTGTCTATGCTGAGAACGTCAATTTAGTGCGCGTAATCTCAACATTAAAAATCACAAAATGGATGGTAAGTCCTTCATTTACTTGAAAACATTTGAATATGCACGACTTTTATGTGTTTACGTGAGTAAATATCGCATTTTATGTTTGTATCGAAAACGATACAGCATGCGTTTGATTCCCGCCTAAACCTAATTCAATTGTTTGTTCATAACGGTATTGGTTTTGATGTTACTCGCTTTTGGGTATGGCTGAATGCTTTTTTTTTGCTTTTTAGGGCGACAAATAGAGGATATGCTTATGAGGTTGGAGAATGGTGATATTTCGGAAGATGATTTAGAGTCAGATGGGGAAGATATTCCTTATTACCCATCTCGAGAAGCCTTAGCAGCTGAATTAGAAGATGATGAAGAGGTTCTAATGGGACAGGGCAATTCAGAAGAATTTCCAGACCCTCCATTGGTTCAGGATGAGCAGCATGTGCAAGACGCACAGTCATTGGAGCGTGTGGAAGCACAACCGACAGAATCTCTCATGAATGTGAGGAATTTACTGTGGAGAAAGCAGTCTTTTCTATTTGATGCGAATAATATCAAATTTGGTGGGTCTGAAGAGTTACCTTCATCTATAATGGAACTGCAAAGTCCTTACCAGTTTTTTACCTACTTTTTCACGAATTCGTTTATGGAAAACATTGTTACTGAATCAACTCGCTAAGCTGTCCAGAAACAACCAGACAGACCTGAGTTATTTACAGTGGGTGAACTTCGCAAATATTTTGGTATTCTAATATTTATGTCTGTTTACCATTATCCGAGCACAAGGTCTTATTGGTCCAATAAATTTGGCTTTAGTCACATCAAAGAGACAATGCCTGTAAATAAATTTGAAAAAATGCGAAAGTTACTGCACTTCAATAATAATGATGATCATCTACCAGTAGACCACGCGCAGCATGACAGGCTTCATAAGTTACGTCCCATAATTAACCATTTAAATGAGAAGTTCTCTAGCGTGACTATTGAGCAGCGATTATCCATAGATGAACACATGTGCGCCACCAAAGTTGGACATTTTCTGAAGCAGTATCTCTCCAACAAACCCCACAAATGGGGTTTCAAATTGTTTGTTCTTTGCAGTTTGGGCGGTTTTGCTTACAGATTCATAATCTACTCTGGAAAAGAAGCTAATGAAGGATTGTCAAACGAACATAACCTGGGAGTTGTGGGACAAACAGTTATGAATTTGCTAAGTGTGGTACCCAGGCTAAGAAATCATATTGTCTATTTCGACAATTTCTACACATCTTTGCCATTGATGTATACACTAGCCAAACAAGGTATACATTCCCTAGGCACCATTCAAAGAAACCGACTGGGAAAAACTTGCAAGTTGCAAACAAAGCAAGATGTTATGAAGAGTTCAATTCCAAGAGGGTCTTATGAAGAATATGTTACTAACTTTGAAGGAATTGACATGACAACAGTAAGTTGGAAGGACAACAAGCAAGTCATCTTAGCTTCGACATATGTTGGAGCGTGCCCCGTGGAGAGTATCGAACGATTCGATAAAAAAGAAAAGAAGAGGATTGCTATCACGTGCCCGAAATTAATCAAGGAGTATAACATGCACATGGGTGGTGTAGACCTAATGGATTCCTTTTTAGGAAGGTACAGGATTCGAATGAAGAGCAGGAAGTGGTATATGAGAATCATTTATCACCTGCTAGATTTGACTGTAATAAATTCATGGGTATTGTTATAAAAAAGTCGAAGAAAGAAAAAGCGACCACAAAAATATCATGACCCTTGCAGACTTTCGATCAGAGTTGGCCGAAACTCTTTGCAAGTATACTCCTGCTAACACCAGAGGGCGCCCAAGCACCAGTTCAATAAGGGAAGATCAACCACCACCCAAAATGCGAAAAGGGAAACCCTGCCAAGTTTTGCCACCCCTTGAAGTTAGACTTGACCAAATAGATCATAACATCATGAGAACAGAAACACGTGGTCGATGTATGATGCCGTCGTGTAATTTATTAAGTATCATTAAATGTTCTAAGTGCAATATTCACTTATGTTGTAAGAAATCAAAAGATTGTTTCACCCATTTTCATACTTCTTCAACTATATAAAATTACGATTATTTTGTAAAGATAATGCATCGTGTATCGATCGAAATCGATACAAACTTATTTTTATAAAAAAATAAATGTTTCAATTGACATTGATTTTTTTTATTATTTTTTTGAGTTATGTTACACTTTATGAGACATAATATATTTTTTTTGGGTAAAAATCTTTTATCATGCATTTAAGGGTTAACGCTGTGGAACAAGAATTTCCACACGCACAATACAAATGTTGTCTATTACACTTGGGGCAGAATTTATGGCGCTAAATTCAACAACATGGTTTGCAACGACAATATGGTCAGGACGCTGAGTTTGCCCTTAAGTTGCGCCATATAATAGCACTCGCCTACTTGAAAATAAAAGAGGTCGGCCTAGCCTACAAAGAAATGAGAACCAGAAGAGATCTAAACTTGGTGCTCAGACTAGGCCATCCCAAGATGTTCGCAAAGACGGAGTTGGCCATGAAAAAACTTATGGTAAAAGAAACCAATGCAAATATGCAAATTGTAAAAAATTAACATCGGTAATGTGTGTGAAACGTTTCACTCTGCGACAACCGCAAAAATCAATGTTTTCAAGTTTTCCATATGTAACATTTTGGTTACCCTCTATTGCATAGATTATCAAAAATGATAACAACAATTTATAATAAATAAAACAGTTAAAATGTACAACTGATTTTTTTTATTATTTTTCCCGTATTTTATAGGCCATTTATTACCACTTTTTTTTTTTGAAAAACAAAGAATCATGCATCTAAGGGTTAATGTGCCTATTAGTAAGGTGAAAAATGATGCTAAATAAAAGTAACCACTTTAGAGTTAGCACCTTAATATGCCTACTAGTAAGGTGAAAAATTGTATTAATATCCATTTATTTGAAAAATAAGCTAGCAAAAGATTTCTCTATGCAGCTAATTTGATTAAAATGACAATAAATGTCAAAAATGTCATTTATGTAATTTTAATCTTAAGGAGAGAGGAGTTATGTGTACACCATCACCTTACCTCCATCTAATTAAGATAATCCCTAATATGTGTAGCACAGTCGTATAACTTTGAATATTTGTAAGAGAACGCGCACACGATAATGAAAATTATGTTTACTATTTAAAATCAAACGAATAATTTATATCCGTGAAATCTGTGATTCGTACCTCAGCACACGCGCTGATAATAAAAATATATTTTTAAGTTACAATGTATTTTACGACCGTGGTACCAGGAATCAGGCGACGCCACAGCGTTACCATGTGACGCCAAGCCTAGCATCAGTCCCGGCTTGGCAACGAAGCCATATAAAAGGCTAACAAGGGCCGACTGAGGATATTCTACCAACCATCTTCATTCCATCCACGTCTTCCAGTCGTATAGTTACATACGCTAAGTTTACTTTTAACTTTGTACTTCATATTTAAATACAGTTTAATACTAAATCGCTGCTGGTTTGACTCAAGTGTTTCCTCATCTCTTCATAATCTCCCGAAGCTCGACACGACCGTTAACTATCTTTTCCCTTCATTTGTTTTGTTTTGACAGCCTTTGGAAGCGAGCGTGTCGGTCGGTTTTACAAAAATGGAAAAAGAACAATAACTTTCAGTGATTAGATTCTTGTTTTTGGAAGGGAAAACGCGCAGCGAAATCAAAGAGCGCTTGGATGCTGTGAACGGTGACTCTTCTCCTTCGATGGCGACCGTCAAAAATTGGTCCAACGAGTTTACTCGTGGCCGCACGTCGGTTTTTGATGAGCCACGCCCAGGAGGCCAATTCTCATTTTTCGAAATGTAGTCTCGAATCGAGTTTTGATTTCGACCATAAAATCTCGATAATCGACATTTTGTTCACGAATCTCCTATTCTCAGCGCTAATCGAAATAGACTTCGAGTTTTTTTGTGATAAATATTGCCATTCCTTTAATGCAATCAACTCAGGATGCGTTACGTTCCACACGGTTCATCCGGTTTTAAACCGGTTGCAACTATGTACCTCAAATATTTTTACTGTAAAGGTATTTAAATGTATTGAACTTGCTTTTTAATTAAAGAAGTAAATTTTAATAATATGTATCGAAAAATCGCCTTCGGCCGCGTATGATACCAGAGTTTGGTAACCAGTATCATACGAAGAAAAAATGATCGTCATAGGATACCGGTGTCCAATGAAGACGATTTTTTACTTTTCTGATACCGAGTATCAACTTAGGAAAATATCAAATAATTACAAGGGAGTACTTAACATTTCCTCGCATGTAACTGATAAGCATGCCATGTGCATTGATATATCACCTCTTTTGATATCAATGCACTGGCACTTTAGATAACTGAAGTTTTTATAACAATTGTTGTCAATGTCAGTGTATTAGAATAACAAGTAATTATTCATTTTATGATTTTAATATAGGACATTATATTATACTCTTTATATACTCTTTGATTTTAATCTACAACGAATTAATTTCCGCGTTGCCTGTTATCCAAATGAGTAAAAAAATTGAATTTATCTCTACGAAGAGAGGAGGAAGAGCACTATTACGTGATGGGCGCAAGTACCACAGGAAAAAAACTTACTCAAACGACTCTACCTTTTGGCTTTGCCACAATATTAATAATGGATGTACAGGGAGTGTTACACTTAATGTTAAAAATGAAGTCGTAAAAATAAAAACCCACAAGGAAAATTGCAAACAAGACTTTGCAAAAAATAAAATAATGAAATAATTAGATAATTTGAAAGAAACATGTAGTCATAATTTTGATAGTATTCAAAAACAATATGAAAATATGGTGTTCAACCTGGAAGAAGCAGGACTTGACTTTGTACGGGAAATCCCTAAATTCCAAAACATCAAAACTGGATTGTATAACGAAAGAAATAAAGTATTAGGAGCACCAAGATTGAGAAGCAAATCTTCGATTGAAGCCGTAGTACCCGATAAATTCAAAAAGTTCTTTTTGGCAGAATATAGTGATGAAAACAAGAACATTCTACTATTTTGCAATCAACGTGCTGCATCAGTCGTAAAGTACAAGCATATTTTATCTGACGGTACTTTTAGTTCATGCCCCACAGAATTTTATCAGTTATATACAATTCATGGCGTCGACGAAACTACATCGGCTGTTGTACCTTTAATTTTTTGTTTACTACCAGACAAGACACAGCATACTTACGAGGTACTATTTTATTTGATGAATTCCCTATTCAATCAGTGGCTACCAGAAACAATTACTGTTGACTTCGAGTTGGCTCCAATTAAAGCCGTCCGAAAAGTTTTCCCCAACATTGATATTAAGGGATGTTATTATCATCTGAATAGGTGTTTATTTAGAAAAGCTAAATCGTTGAAATTAACCACACGGGTAAAAAAAAGGCATGTAGCCAGGTGTGCTGGCCTTGCACGTTTACCCAAAGCCTATTTTCAAAAGGGGTATGAGTATGTTATGTCGAAGAGTCCATCTGGAGAAGAGATAGAAAACTTTAACAAATAATTCAATAAACAATGGATGGCAAAAATTGATTTTGAAAAAATTTGCTGTTGTTCAACATCTAAAATACGTACCACCAATAACATAGAAGGTTGGCACAGTCGCCTTAAGAGATATATTGGACGTAAAAAACCGTCATTGGCGGCACTTTTGGATATTTTAAGAAAAGAAACCACCTTAATGGATATATATATATAAGAAAAAAACTAAACTAAGCAGAGAGTTTAAAGAAATTGATGAAGAAATAAATGACGCCATAACTCAGCTAAATGAAAACGAAATTAGTGTTGGACATTGTATCGAAATCATTTCGCCATTTTATTCCAATAGGTTGTAGCTTGTAGGTAATAAACGATTCACAGTTTAACTATTTCCTTGTTTTCTTGTATATTTTTAAAAAAGCGAGGGTTTTACAATAAGCGTAGAGACATAATGCGATCCAATGGCTTTTACTCGGATGAAAGAAGAAAATAATATAACCAGAAGTGGATAATGACATAACCAGTTAGGGTTCTCATCAACCTTATTGTTCTCATCAACCATAGTGTTGAGTTGGGAACTAACCTTGCTTAACACAGTTGGTTTCATAGGCATAATATTTCATTCCTTACCGGAGACTGGTTACCAAAAATATGAAAGGTATCAGAAAAGTAAAAAATCGTCTTCATTGGACACCGGTATCCTATGACGATCATTTTTTCTTCGTATGATACTGGTTACCAAACTCTGGTATCATACGCGGCCGAAGGCGAAAAATCATTATATTTAATGTGTTGTGATCAGATTTAATTTCCTTAAACCACTTGTATTGTATAAAACGTAACGTACCGTCGATAGTGAACATTTCAATGTCAATTTGTCAGTGAAAAATTTTATGTTTTTTGTTTGTGGTTGTGTGCTTGTTTGGTGACGAAACGGTCATTTTAGTATTCACAAGACACAATGTCAACAAAAATACCCAACGCCACAGCAGAAGCAGCTTCTTCTACAAATGTTGGAAGCCGATCCACAGTTAAGGAGTGGAAAGATTTCTTCCACCTTTTAAAAAAAAGAGAGCGAGCTCTCTCGATATTTTAAATCACTTCCACGACAAAATTGGAAATTAACTCCTCCATATCCACCGTAAATTCGTCGCTATTTGACGTTTCATTAGCTTCTCGTAGTCGAAATTACGTCTCGACCACTGCCGACCACTCGAAGCAATTCGAGCAGCTCTCCTTTGAGAAATGTCGAGTTCGAGATGTTCAGAATAACTAAATTGGATTACCACTCGATAAAGTTCGAATTCGAATCAAACTCGAAGTCGATTAGTGCTGAGAATAGGAGATTCGTGAACAAAATGTCGATTATCGAGATTTTATCGAGATAGAGATCGAAATCAAAACTCGATGCGAGACTACATCTCGAATAATGAGAATTGGCCTCCTGGTGCACCGAAAACGGCTACTACGGAGGAAAACGTAAAAAAATCTACGATCTCGTGTTGGCAGGCCGGCGATTGAAGATTCGCGAGACAGCTGAGACTGTAGGCATCGCAGAAGGGACAGTGCATCATATTCTGCACGAAGAACTGGGTATAAAAAAGTTATCGGCGCGATGGGTGCTGCGTTTGCTCACACCAGACAACAAGCGCAACCGTGAGACCACATCGGCGACATGTTTGGCGCTGTTTCAACGCAATCCGGCGGAGTTCTTGCGTCTTTTTGTGACCGTCGACGAAACATGGGTTCGCTGGTACACATTAGAGACCAAGGAACAGTCGAAACAGTGGACTTTACCCGGCAAACGTGCTCCAAAGAAGGCGGAGACTGTTCAATCGGCCGGAAAGGTGATGGCCAGTGTTTTTTGGGACTCACAAGGTGTGATCTACATCGATTACCTCGAGTAGGGTAAAACAATCACGGGGCTCTACTACTCCGACTTATTGGGCCGATTCGACATCGAATTGAAAAAAAACAGCCCCATTTGGCAAAGAAAAAAGTGCTGTTCCACCACGACAACGCGCCGGCTCACACCTCAGCCGTCGCCATGGCCAAATTGGTCGATTTGCACTACGAATTGCTGCCCCATCCACCGTATTCTCCAGATTTGGCTCCCTGTGACTTCTTCTTGTTCCCAAATCTGAAAAAGTCACTCGCCCTCAAAAGATTTGGGTCGAATGATGAGGTCATCGCCGCCACAGACAACTATTTTGATGACCTCGGGAAATCGTATTTTTTGGACGGGTTAAGAAAGTTGGAGCATCGCTGGGCCGAGTGTATTGAATTGAAAGGAGACTATGTTGAAAAATAAATCTCTACTTTCTCAAAATTTTCGTTTTTCTTTTGTAGGCTAAATATTTATTGAATGGCCCTCGTATTATAAGCCTCATTTTTCTCAAAAAGGAAAACTTATCTTAATTTTGGATGGGTATGTAGTGGCTGAAAATAAAAATACAAATGGAAGATTCTACTGGTATTGTTTACACAAATATAAGTACCATTGTAGAAGTACCGCAACAACATCACTGCACGGAAGCGAAGAGCATTTGTTGCAGAGCTACACAACGCTGCATAATCACGCACCCGACCCAGGCAAAATAGACGAAGTCAGTGTTGTGAATGAAACGCAGCTTTGACCAAGACTGATTTTATTATTCCCACACCCGCATAACTAATAATTACATTCTACCTACACGGCAGACGCCTACCACTACAACATCTTTCCTTTACATTTTTTTTTAACAATGTTGTTTTAACTCTCAATACAGTACAGTAAACAATGTTGTGTAAACAATGTTTAATATTAAAAAAATAAACAAAAAGGAATTAAATCATTATTATTAAAGAGGAATTTACATTTTACAGTAAACAATGTTGTGTACAATAATAGTAAACAATGTTTACACAACATTGTTTACTGTACTGTATTGAGAGTTAAAACAACATTGTTAAAAAAAAAAGTGTAGTTACTACTAGCGTGTTAAAGAAATTTTTGTTGCACTTTGCTCTGAAATACAAAGAGGTTATCATTCACACAGGCATTATATATGATAACCTGATTAATATATTATCTATTGAATCGGAGCTCGGTGACACTAGTGTCTTGTCTCTGGTTTCTTATTTGTTTGGTTTGAGATTTGTAATTTCTTTGTCCCATCGAGAATATTATATAGTCGGTGAAGGTGATATTGAGGTTATACTTCAGTATAATTATGTAGGTAAGGATACAGATAATGCCGTAGGACACTTTAATGTTTATGATACGGTTGATTTAAACAGAGACAGTAGCGTATATAATAGATTTTTACAAATTAATTAATGAGTATATAGTTGATTGTAATGATGGTAAATATGAAGCAATTGTTGGTAATGTGTATGCTGATGAATTATCAGCATTTGGGTTTAAGAATGATTCGGCCGTGGAATTATTTGAGATATTAATTAACAAAAATATAAACATTGCAGAAATTAAATCTTATATCGAAATTGGGGCGGCTCCAGGAGCAAATTATAGTATGCTCAGTCGACTAACTAGTTTGTCTAGTGTTCACTTATTTTCAGCTAGTAAACTTATTGATGAAAAGTTTTCGGACTTTTATGCAGATGTGCCAGACGAATATATACATTATGTTGATTGTGAAATGTTTAATCTAGATAATGTTAATGCTGATTTAATGGTGTTTACAGCCGCATGTAGGAGTGAGACAGATAAGTATAATCTTGGATTATGTGTAAAGTTTTTAGATAGTCTGTGTGTTGAGGGCAATGAATTCAAATATATCATAGTGAGATTGGATAATATAGTTTATGCTATGACTGATCAAAGATTTTTGGTCTCTTTCAATGAGATATGTAATAGATACGAAGTTGAAATAGTAAAACCGGTGAGTGGTAATGCTTTTAGAACTGATTGTTATATCGTATTGACGTCATCTGCGAAAGTCGGAACTATTAATAGTTTATCGGTTATACGTAATACAATTGTTAGATTTAATTCTGTTCTTCTTGAACATATGAATTTAGGTGAAATTGATTCTGCTGATGTTGTACTTGAAGCTATTAAAGATGATTTTAAAAAAAATGTAAGATTTCTCTTGGATGTATTTAGAGTTATAGGGGAAATTGGTGATATGGATAAAATTAAGTTTGGTGCTGTTTATGATAGAGTTAATCGCTCTTGTTCTTTGGATATTACTAAAGACAATATGGTTAATATATTAAAAATGAGTGCTCTTAAGAGGAACATTAAGAATAAACCAAAAAAAAATACCTGCTGATATTTATAATGCTGTTTATAGTAGTATTAAGAAGGAATTATTTGTCATTAAAAACTTTTCAAATAGGCCTTTAATTTTACTTGTAGTTAATGAGTTGATTGGATTTTTACCATTGAAGGTAGCAGATGATTGTAAAAAAAAAATTTTTGAGTTTGACTTCCTCAGAAAAATTTGATGATAAAAATTTTATTAAAAAAAATAATGAAATTATAGATGTGTATGTTAACAACGGAGTGATTAAGAAGAAGGAAGTATTAGAGTTCGCTAAAAATTTAAAAAATAAAATGGTTAGGAATGAACAATTTACAGCACAAGACATATCTATAAAGGAAGGAGTATTGTCGAAAATGTTGAGATTGACTGTTTTGTTGTGCATTCCTATGAATGCAGTGCATGCCTCTATTATTATAGGAGCTACCATAAAATATATTTTTGATAAATATGTAAAGATAAATGACCCCGATGTTTTGTATGTAGTGTCATATGTTGTTGATAGTAGATTTTCTCGTTATTCCATGTTTTCGAATACTGTTCAATTTATACTAAATTTTTATAAATATGCACATATTATGTTAAAATCAAATCTAAAATTGTCTAGTATATCTAGGTGTACTATGAATGGTAAAGCTGTTTCATTCGATAGGAACTTCATGGATGCTGCACCTGTTGATGGTAGAATATCCTGTAATAGGAATATTAATGATGTGATTGGTAAACGATTAGAGAGTACAAGTATGCATTGTAAAATTACAAAAAAAATATTAGACATGAATCTGATTAATAAAGGGAACAATAAGAATAACTAAGTGTAGTGTAGTGGTAGGCGTCTGCCGTGTAGGTAGAATGTAATTATTAGTTATGCGGGTGTGGGAATAATAAAATCAGTCTTGGTCAAAGCTGCGTTTCATTCACAACATGGTGACAGCGGTCTAAAAGTAATTAATAATTTGTGTCGTTGGTGGATAATAAGCGTTATTATTAGTGTTCTCGGAGGTAATACGTTTAGGTAATAAAGAAAAGAAAATGGAACATGCAAGACCACCAGTGGAATTGTGTCTTCAAGGCGGGCCAGCGAATCGGGCGGCCGCGTGGCGCAAATGGCATAAACAATTCGTCGTATTTTTAAAGGCTTCGGGTGTTCACAAAGAAAAGACAGACGTACAATCTAGTCTGCTTATTAATTTAATTGGTCCAGAAGGTTATGACATATACTATACTACTTTTAAATTCGAAAATGAAACAGATCGTGAAAATCTGGATCACGTGGTGAACAAATTTAACGAGCACTTTGGTACAAAACAGAATACAACAATGACTCGTTTTAAATTCTTTAGTAGAAACCAAGAGAACGGTGAATCCATCGATGAGTACGTAACAGTTTTGAAAAATCTTACGCAGCAGTGTGAATTCGAGCACCTCGAGGAAGGGTTGATACGTGATCGCATCGTATGCGGGATAAACGATAGTAATCTCCGCGACCGGCTACTAAGAGCTGACGATCTTACATTGGCGAAAGCAGTAAAAATATGTCAGGCGGGCGAAATGTCTGTCGAGGAGAAGAGACAGCTCGAGGGGACCAAGGCGGGCGGTAGCTACGGGGGTGCGTCATCGTCAGCGGCAGTGGATGCGGTGTACGGAGGCGCAGGCGCACCGTGGCGAGCGCGTAGTGGCGCGATGCGCGGGTCTCACGCCGGCTGGGGCCGGGGCCGCGTCCGCCATCCACAATTCTCAAGTTCTGGAGCAGATGGTGGAAGCCGTGCGTTTGCGAGAGGGGCACAGCGGAACTTCACAAAGCGGTTGTGTCAAGGGTGTAAGAAACCCCATTGTGATGGTGAATATCGTTGTCCGGCTAGAAATGCCCAGTGTTTTTTGTGCAATGAAAGAGGTCATTTTAAAAGTGCGTGCCCTAGGTTAAGAAATAAAGTGTTCCAAATAGAACAAGAAATCGATAGTGATGATCAAGAGTTATACTACGTTTCGATGGTGAACAGTACTCCAGGTACTAAGGATTGTAAATGGTATGAGACCTTATTGTTATTTGCTAGTAATGATAGAAAAGAAGTCTTTAAGCTAGATACCGGCTCAGATTTGAATGTCATGTCTCAGAACAATTATAAAAAATTAGGATTTGATATTTCATATTTAGATCACGATAGTACGAGGGCTCAGTCCTTCTGTGGTAATTTTATTTCAATAATTGGTTCTTGTTATATTGACTGGATATATAAAGGTCATAAGTATACACTACGATTTATTATTTCTGAACATGACTGTCAGAGTGTGCTGGGTAAACACGCGTGTGAGGAGTTAGGTATGATTAAACGTGTATATTCTTTAAACCTCGAGCAATACAACGATTTATTTCGTGGTTTAGGTAAATTACCAGGCAAATACAATATTGTAATAAACCGAGATGCACAGCCGTCGGTCTGTCCTGTTAGAAAAATACCTATAGGCGTAAGAGAGAAATTACTTAACGAACTAAATCGTATGGAAAGTTTGGGTGTTATACGAAAGGTTACACACCCAACGCCATGGGTAAATGCAATAGTAGTAGCGTCTAAAAAAGATGGTAGTATTCGCGTATGTCTCGACCCGCGTCCACTGAATCGTGTAGTGCGCCGCGCATACTACCCGTTGCCGACGCTTACTGAAATCGCAACTAAGTTAGAAGGAGCTCAATATTTTAGTAAATTGGATGCCCGGTCTGGTTTTTGGATGATAGAGATTAATGAGGAGAGTGCGGACTTATGTACCTTTGGAACACCGTTCGGTAGATACCAATTTTTACGTTTACCTTATGGTATCAATTGCGCATCAGAGGTTTTTCATGCTAAAGTCCGTCAAATATTAGAAGACCTTGAGGGCGTGGAGTCTTTCGTTGATGATATTGTAGTCTGGGCTCCTACTATCTCTCTTCATAATGAAAGATTAAGACTATTATTAGATAGGGCACGTCAGGCAGACGCCTACTACTACAACAGTCAGTTTTAGGAATTCCATAAAACGTGACGCAGTGGAGTCGCTGGATCGACCGTGTCAATTCTTCAGCGAAATGAGGCCGAAATTTCGAAATCTAGTGTGTCTATTAGAAACGCGTCATCTCAAATTATACGAAGGGCCCGAAAAAAACAAATACCAAGAGAACCTACTTCTCTAGACAGTATTCCCCGAATTAATGCAGAAAGTTGACGGTGAAAGATTTTTCGTGAGTCAGATACACTTAGGAGAAAATACGTTTTGCTACTCGCAACAAAATCAAGTTTGCGTCTCTTAAAGAGTTCAGAAGGGTGTCTATTAGAATACAGATTTTTTTGATATCGAATTTCAATTTGTTAAATATTCTACAAAAAGTTTATTGGTCTAAGGGTATTGAAAATCGTTAAAAGAAATTGCGATAAAATGATGGATTCCCAGTTCAGAACTTTGGGTGATAGATGGAACCTTTGCGACATGTCCTACACTTTTTGGGCAATTGTATAGTATCCATGGTTTTGTGGGCACGGGTACAAGTCGTTTTGTTGCACCTTTAGCGTATGCATTTCTTAAGAAAAAAAACGCAAAACTCGTACTTGTTATTTTTTCGAGAGCTCAAAGCTTACGCTCAGGAATTCGAAATCGAACTCAGCCCGCAGATAATGTTGACGGATTTCGAAATGGCGGTAATTAACCCTTAAATGCATCTTCCACCCACCACGCAGGCCCGCCCAGACACCCCTCGGAACGCCATGACCGAAGCCTGGACCACAATCAGGCAAGAACTATCCGACCTAGAGGACGAACCGATAGGAGAGGAGGAGGAAACATCTACGCCCTCCATGTCTGACAGTCAAGACATAGCAACCAAGGACACAGGGGTCCAGTCCCTTGTCCCCTGTGGGATGAGTACCCGAGCGGGCAAGAGGCCCCCATTCGCACCCCGGGACATGCCTGCCCGAAAGAAGCAATCCAGAGGGCCCCCTGACCCATCAGCCACAAGCACCGTACTAGACAAGCTGGGCAGGCTGGAGGATGTGCTCAACAAATTGACGCAAAGTGTAAGAGACTTGCATGACAAACACGACAACCTGCACACGCTTGTCAGCACCAAAATGTCAGCCATGGAGAGTAAGATAGTGGTGGCGAACCAGCGGATCGTAGGTCTCCAAACCGCCCGATTGGCCACCTACACATCCCAGTGCTTGCCGGCCACAGTGACCCCGCCACTGTTTGCAACAACCCACACAGTTGCTACGCAACAGCCATACTCAGCCCCCGGTACTAGTACCACCACTATATCCCGGCCCTACGTTGGTATATGGGATTGATAGCAGATTGTATCTTGTATCGATATCGATACATCGCATTGTAATCGTTTTTACCGGTTTTTTTATTGAAGTACTGCGTAGGCTAAACCTTTACAAATTTCTTTGCCTCATTTACCTGAAGAAAAAAATAAGTGTCAGGTGTCAATGTCATTTCTGAAGGATAATTTCCTTGTCTATGCTGAGAACGTCAATTTAGTGCGCGTAATCTCAACATTAAAAATCACAAAATGGATGGTAAGTCCTTCATTTACTTGAAAACATTTGAATATGCACGACTTTTATGTGTTTACGTGAGTAAATATCGCATTTTATGTTTGTATCGAAAACGATACAGCATGCGTTTGATTCCCGCCTAAACCTAATTCAATTGTTTGTTCATAACGGTATTGGTTTTGATGTTACTCGCTTTTGGGTATGGCTGAATGCTTTTTTTTTGCTTTTTAGGGCGACAAATAGAGGATATGCTTATGAGGTTGGAGAATGGTGATATTTCGGAAGATGATTTAGAGTCAGATGGGGAAGATATTCCTTATTACCCATCTCGAGAAGCCTTAGCAGCTGAATTAGAAGATGATGAAGAGGTTCTAATGGGACAGGGCAATTCAGAAGAATTTCCAGACCCTCCATTGGTTCAGGATGAGCAGCATGTGCAAGACGCACAGTCATTGGAGCGTGTGGAAGCACAACCGACAGAATCTCTCATGAATGTGAGGAATTTACTGTGGAGAAAGCAGTCTTTTCTATTTAATGCGAATAATATCAAATTTGGTGGGTCTGAAGAGTTACCTTCATCTATAATGGAACTGCAAAGTCCTTACCAGTTTTTTACCTACTTTTTCACGAATTCGTTTATGGAAAACATTGTTACTGAATCAACTCGCTAAGCTGTCCAGAAACAACCAGACAGACCTGAGTTATTTACAGTGGGTGAACTTCGCAAATATTTTGGTATTCTAATATTTATGTCTGTTTACCATTATCCGAGCACAAGGTCTTATTGGTCCAATAAATTTGGCTTTAGTCACATCAAAGAGACAATGCCTGTAAATAAATTTGAAAAAATGCGAAAGTTACTGCACTTCAATAATAATGATGATCATCTACCAGTAGACCACGCGCAGCATGACAGGCTTCATAAGTTACGTCCCATAATTAACCATTTAAATGAGAAGTTCTCTAGCGTGACTATTGAGCAGCGATTATCCATAGATGAACACATGTGCGCCACCAAAGTTGGACATTTTCTGAAGCAGTATCTCTCCAACAAACCCCACAAATGGGGTTTCAAATTGTTTGTTCTTTGCAGTTTGGGCGGTTTTGCTTACAGATTCATAATCTACTCTGGAAAAGAAGCTAATGAAGGATTGTCAAACGAACATAACCTGGGAGTTGTGGGACAAACAGTTATGAATTTGCTAAGTGTGGTACCCAGGCTAAGAAATCATATTGTCTATTTCGACAATTTCTACACATCTTTGCCATTGATGTATACACTAGCCAAACAAGGTATACATTCCCTAGGCACCATTCAAAGAAACCGACTGGGAAAAACTTGCAAGTTGCAAACAAAGCAAGATGTTATGAAGAGTTCAATTCCAAGAGGGTCTTATGAAGAATATGTTACTAACTTTGAAGGAATTGACATGACAACAGTAAGTTGGAAGGACAACAAGCAAGTCATCTTAGCTTCGACATATGTTGGAGCGTGCCCCGTGGAGAGTATCGAACGATTCGATAAAAAAGAAAAGAAGAGGATTGCTATCACGTGCCCGAAATTAATCAAGGAGTATAACATGCACATGGGTGGTGTAGACCTAATGGATTCCTTTTTAGGAAGGTACAGGATTCGAATGAAGAGCAGGAAGTGGTATATGAGAATCATTTATCACCTGCTAGATTTGACTGTAATAAATTCATGGGTATTGTTATAAAAAAGTCGAAGAAAGAAAAAGCAACCACAAAAATATCATGACCCTTGCAGACTTTCGATCAGAGTTGGCCGAAACTCTTTGCAAGTATACTCCTGCTAACACCAGAGGGCGCCCAAGCACCAGTTCAATAAGGGAAGATCAACCACCACCCAAAATGCGAAAAGGGAAACCCTGCCAAGTTTTGCCACCCCTTGAAGTTAGACTTGACCAAATAGATCATAACATCATGAGAACAGAAACACGTGGTCGATGTATGATGCCGTCGTGTAATTTATTAAGTATCATTAAATGTTCTAAGTGCAATATTCACTTATGTTGTAAGAAATCAAAAATTTGTTTCACCCATTTTCATACTTCTTCAACTATATAAAATTACGATTATTTTGTAAAGATAATGCATCGTGTATCGATCGAAATCGATACAAACTTATTTTTATAAAAAAATAAATGTTTCAATTGACATTGATTTTTTTTATTATTTTTTTGAGTTATGTTACACTTTATGAGACATAATATATTTTTTTTGGGTAAAAATCTTTTATCATGCATTTAAGGGTTAACGCTGTGGAACAAGAATTTCCACACGCACAATACAAATGTTGTCTATTACACTTGGGGCAGAATTTATGGCGCTAAATTCAACAACATGGTTTGCAACGACAATATGGTCAGGACGCTGAGTTTGCCCTTAAGTTGCGCCATATAATAGCACTCGCCTACTTGAAAATAAAAGAGGTCGGCCTAGCCTACAAAGAAATGAGAACCAGAAGAGATCTAAACTTGGTGCTCAGACTAGGCCATCCCAAGATGTTCGCAAAGACGGAGTTGGCCATGAAAAAACTTATGGTAAAAGAAACCAATGCAAATATGCAAATTGTAAAAAATTAACATCGGTAATGTGTGTGAAACGTTTCACTCTGCGACAACCGCAAAAATCAATGTTTTCAAGTTTTCCATATGTAACATTTTGGTTACCCTCTATTGCATAGATTATCAAAAATGATAACAACAATTTATAATAAATAAAACAGTTAAAATGTACAACTGATTTTTTTTATTATTTTTCCCGTATTTTATAGGCCATTTATTACCACTTTTTTTTTTTGAAAAACAAAGAATCATGCATCTAAGGGTTAATGTGCCTATTAGTAAGGTGAAAAATGATGCTAAATAAAAGTAACCACTTTAGAGTTTGCACCTTAATATGCCTACTAGTAAGGTGAAAAATTGTATTAATATCCATTTATTTGAAAAATAAGCTAGCAAAAGATTTCTCTATGCAGCTAATTTGATTAAAATGACAATAAATGTCAAAAATGTCATTTATGTAATTTTAATCTTAAGGAGAGAGGAGTTATGTGTACACCATCACCTTACCTCCATCTAATTAAGATAATCCCTAATATGTGTAGCACAGTCGTATAACTTTGAATATTTGTAAGAGAACGCGCACACGATAATGAAAATTATGTTTACTATTTAAAATCAAACGAATAATTTATATCCGTGAAATCTGTGATTCGTACCTCAGCACACGCGCTGATAATAAAAATATATTTTTAAGTTACAATGTATTTTACGACCGTGGTACCAGGAATCAGGCGACGCCACAGCGTTACCATGTGACGCCAAGCCTAGCATCAGTCCCGGCTTGGCAACGAAGCCATATAAAAGGCTAACAAGGGCCGACTGAGGATATTCTACCAACCATCTTCATTCCATCCACGTCTTCCAGTCGTATAGTTACATACGCTAAGTTTACTTTTAACTTTGTACTTCATATTTAAATACAGTTTAATACTAAATCGCTGCTGGTTTGACTCAAGTGTTTCCTCATCTCTTCATAATCTCCCGAAGCTCGACACGACCGTTAACTATCTTTTCCCTTCATTTGTTTTGTTTTGACAGCCTTTGGAAGCGAGCGTGTCGGTCGGTTTTACAAAAATGGAAAAAGAACAATAACTTTCAGTGATTAGATTCTTGTTTTTGGAAGGGAAAACGCGCAGCGAAATCAAAGAGCGCTTGGATGCTGTGAACGGTGACTCTTCTCCTTCGATGGCGACCGTCAAAAATTGGTCCAACGAGTTTACTCGTGGCCGCACGTCGGTTTTTGATGAGCCACGCCCAGGAGGCCAATTCTCATTTTTCGAAATGTAGTCTCGAATCGAGTTTTGATTTCGACCATAAAATCTCGATAATCGACATTTTGTTCACGAATCTCCTATTCTCAGCGCTAATCGAAATAGACTTCGAGTTTTTTTGTGATAAATATTGCCATTCCTTTAATGCAATCAACTCGGGATGCGTTACGTTCCACACGGTTCATCCGGTTTTAAACCGGTTGCAACTATGTACCTCAAATATTTTTACTGTAAAGGTATTTAAATGTATTGAACTTGCTTTTTAATTAAAGAAGTAAATTTTAATAATATGTATCGAAAAATCGCCTTCGGCCGCGTATGATACCAGAGTTTGGTAACCAGTATCATACGAAGAAAAAATGATCGTCATAGGATACCGGTGTCCAATGAAGACGATTTTTTACTTTTCTGATACCGAGTATCAACTCAGGAAAATATCAAATAATTACAAGGGAGTACTTAACATTTCCTCGCATGTAACTGATAAGCATGCCATGTGCATTGATATATCACCTCTTTTGATATCAATGCACTGGCACTTTAGATAACTGAAGTTTTTATAACAATTGTTGTCAATGTCAGTGTATTAGAATAACAAGTAATTATTCATTTTATGATTTTAATATAGGACATTATATTATACTCTTTATATACTCTTTGATTTTAATCTACAACGAATTAATTTCCGCGTTGCCTGTTATCCAAATGAGTAAAGAAATTGAATTTATCTCTACGAAGAGAGGAGGAAGAGCACTATTACGTGATGGGCGCAAGTACCACAGGAAAAAAACTTACTCAAACGACTCTACCTTTTGGCTTTGCCACAATATTAATAATGGATGTACAGGGAGTGTTACACTTAATGTTAAAAATGAAGTCGTAAAAATAAAAACCCACAAGGAAAATTGCAAACAAGACTTTGCAAAAAATAAAATAATGAAATAATTAGATAATTTGAAAGAAACATGTAGTCATAATTTTGATAGTATTCAAAAACAATATGAAAATATGGTGTTCAACCTGGAAGAAGCAGGACTTGACTTTGTACGGGAAATCCCTAAATTCCAAAACATCAAAACTGGATTGTATAACGAAAGAAATAAAGTATTAGGAGCACCAAGATTGAGAAGCAAATCTTCGATTGAAGCCGTAGTACCCGATAAATTCAAAAAGTTCTTTTTGGCAGAATATAGTGATGAAAACAAGAACATTCTACTATTTTGCAATCAACGTGCTGCATCAGTCGTAAAGTACAAGCATATTTTATCTGACGGTACTTTTAGTTCATGCCCCACAGAATTTTATCAGTTATATACAATTCATGGCGTCGACGAAACTACATCGGCTGTTGTACCTTTAATTTTTTGTTTACTACCAGACAAGACACAGCATACTTACGAGGTACTATTTTATTTGATGAATTCAAGGACCGGAACCGCTTACCAAATAAGGGGTTTTTGATTGGGTAATTCATAGACTTGTTTTCACTAACCCTATCAATACGGTTAGCATATCGTCAACTTACCGCATCGAAAGGATAACTAAATTGATACAGTTAATTAGGGTAAGCACTAACCGCATCCAAAAACCCTGTTGAAGCTAACCCTATAAAAAGGGTTTTAACGCGCACATGCGATTCAAGCTTGTACGTGCAAAGCATTAGACTTATTATTGCATTACTGTTTACGTGTGTAGCTTTCAACAGAGGCCCCCTCGGCGGCGAGCGTGCTGCAAAATATCGCTTACTCGTAGTCAGATAATAACGAATCACATAAATAAGTTATTCGCACTAAAGTTAATTTTCGTGTGACTTGTCAATCAGTTCACGTTAAGACCTGTCGCGCGGTGCTTGTAATGCAGCTTGTTAGAGTTTTACAAGATTTTATTTAGTTTCACCCGTCCGTTTGTCATCAAATCTAGCAAATTAAATTTTATCATCCACTTCTCGGTTACTGATTGAGCTGAAATTTTGCATGCATATGTAAAGCGCGTGACAATGCAATATTATGATGACATGGTGCTGATCTGATGATGGACCTGGAAGGTGGTCATAGAAACTTCGCAATTCACCAACACAACGTCATCGAGTTTGGGCTCGTTTGAATTGTCTTGCCGAGTAGATTGTCTTTCAATGGTAACCAGCGTCTGATGATGGAGCTGGAAGGTAGTCATAGAAACTCAGTTAGGAAACGACGAAACCCCATCGAGTCTCGGCTCGTTTGATTCGTCTTGACGAGTACTTTGGTGCTAGATGGTAACCAGGGTCTGATGATGGAGCTGGAAGATGGCCATAGGAACTCAGTAATTAAACGACATAACCCCATCGAGCATGGGCTCGTTTGACTCGTCTTGACGTGTACTTTGGTGCTAGATGGTAACCAGGGTGTGATGATGGAGCTGGAAGGTGGCCATAGGAACTCAGTAATTAAGCGACACAACCGCGTCGAGTTTGATTCGTTTTAATGGGTGGACCACTTTTTATTGATATGTAAATGTATTAAAATATAAAATAATACTAAAAAGTTAAAATTAAAAAAGAATACTTTTTAAAAACAAGCTTTTTTCATGTTCTTGATGATATGAACTAAAAATTAAAAAATAATAATTTAATCCTGATAAGAAAAATATCATTATAATAGGTATACATTGCAACCTTTAACGGTAATTAACCATATTCGTCTACGTCACAGTAACCAAATATCGTAAGTAGGTACATACCTATTAGACATTTTTATTAAACTATAATACATTACACCTTGTATTAAAACTTTGCGTTTTTATCACATACCCAATGTTTTATGAATAAAAGAATGTTACATTGTGATTGCAAAAAAAAAATGACGGTGAAATAATGCTAAATGTTCTTTAATGTTCCATCACAATGTAATTCTTACGCTTTTATTTATAAAAAAATTGGGTATGTGAAAAAAACGTAAAGATTTAATACAATGTGTAAGGTTTTATGGTTTAATAAAAATGTATAATAGGTATGTACCTGCTTACGATATTTGATTATTATGACGTAGACGAATACGGTTAATTACCGTTAAAGGTTGCAATGTAGGTATACCTATTATAATGATATTTTTCTTATCAGGATTAAATTATTATTTTTAAATTTTTAGTTCTTTTTATCATCAAGAACATGAAAAAAGCTTGTTTTTAAAAAGTATTTTTTTCTTTTAATTTTTGTTTTTTTTTGTTCGGATAATGCTGGCCCAATGCGGGTTTGAGGGATCATACAATTGTACATTATTAAGGTACCTACCTATATACTATGTGGTTTTTATTCTTTCAAAGTCTCTATTGACCGAGCAAGGTTTGTATGGAAAAGTAAAAATAATATCACGTGTTTTGGCCTTTTTCTTGGGTAAAGTTGTTCAGTTCTATGGTCTGGTCAAGTCAACCCACCGGAGTCTAAGACAAATAAAAACGATGTTATTATTTGGAAACTTAATAAGTCCCGACAAAAAGTCCATTAAGCCAAGGCTACTTGACCGTTCTTCCAAGCCTTACAACATAAGAGTAGCGAACTTGATTCCTTTGCCTGTATCAGCCATGCAGGGCCGTCTGACGTCACGTCCGGCCTCCCCCGACTACGGTTACCATCCGGCCGGATTATACCGGAAATGTCCGGACTTTTAAGACTTTAGTCCGGACTCTGTCCGGCTCTTTACTTTGTCTGGATTTTGGAATATGCAAGCGATCAACGAGTGATCTTCTAGCGTACGTACCTCAGCGTGGGGTGAAACGACGGACAAGCATAACAAATCCCTGACAGTTAGCCTTGATATCGCCAAAGATTTCGATAGAGTGTGGCATCGTTGCCTTCTTTCCAAGTTGCCGGCCTTCGGTGTGCTGCCCCGTTTGTGCGCCTGGGTTGCAGACTTTCTAGTGGAGCGGAAGATTCGTGTTCTTTGTGAGGGTAGTTCCTCCGCGTTTTACAAGGTTAATGCATGAGTGCCGCAGGGTTCTGTGCTCTCATCAGTGTAGGGTAAAATGTAATCTAACTACTGATTACTAACTACGATTACAATTTGTTGTTAGTAATCATAATATTAGAATACATGAAGTAATCGTAAAAAGTAGTTAATCATTTTGATTACTAACTACAAATTGTAGGTGCAATCACGGTTACGTAATTACTTTTTTACTATATTGAACAGACTCTAATAGATGAATAAAGCATACAGGTAAGCATGTATGAAGAACGTTATGAGAGTAAGTGAAGCAAAGAATGTGTGTCAGGATTGCTGTGGTTGCTGCCCACCCCTCTGGGAAGCAGGCATCATGTAAGGGATTCGCGTATCACTGGCCAGTTTCCTTACTCGTCAATGTTACTTAATATTAGACTAAATAAATATTTTATATAATATTTTCAAAAATTTGTCACGGGGTACGGCGTACGGCGCGCGCGCGTCATCGCGTCGTTTATGGAGAAGGGTTAATAGCCTGATTGTCTGGATTATTAGCGATTATAATCCATTAATAGCCATTATTAGCCATCCATTGGCTAATAACCCCGCTATTAATAGTTTCATACAATTTCAACAGACGTTCTGTTTACAGTCACAAAAGTTAAGCTTGCGCAGGTAGAGTAATTGATGGGAGACCAGTAAGCGACCTCGGCGAACATTGCTTAACTTTCGCGATCGAAAACCTTGAGATTATATGAACCTACGGTCACCCATCCCTTTGGCGACCTCGGCGAACATTGCTTAACCTTTGCGATCGAAAACCTCGACATTATATGAACCTACGGTCACCCATCCCTTTGGCAACCTCGGCGAACATTGCTTAACTTTTGCGATCGAAAACCTCTAGATTTTATGAACTTACGGTCACACATCCCCTTGGCAACCTCGGCGAACATTGCTTAACTTTCGCGATCGAAATCCTCTTGGCGACCTCGGAGAACATTACTTAACTTTCACGATCGAAAACTCGAGATTTCTATGTACCTACGGAGTCATGTATAGTGTAAAAATAGATAAAAACTGTTTAAGCATCTTCCATTTATTTGCTTATTGTCGCGATTTCGTGCGTCAATATTACGTATTACACTACAATTAGAAAAAAGAAAATCGTACTTATCTTATCTTAAAATAAATTTAAGGTTTTTTGTTTACCACCGATTTAGAGGTTATTTTGTAAAATATAAAAAATCTTTTGTTAGCCATTTCTTTTAACATTTTAATTTTTAACTTTTTATTAGATTCAAAGTAATCAGTAGTTATAACTACTCAATTTCAGCAATCAGATTAACAACTACTATTTGTAACTTGATTATTGTAGTTAGATTACATGTAATCATAACTACTTGTAGTTAACTACTTTTAATCGTAGTTAGTAGTTAGATTACAAAATAGTAGTTAACTATGCCCAACACTGGCTCTCATCTACTCCTATTTCTTCTTGGGCAATATTCATTGTTATGCGGATGACTGTACGGTGCATGAGCGATACTTGGGACATCCTGCGGTAAAGCATGCCAATATCGTTGCGAAAAGGCAAGAACTGGTTGCCAATCTGAACCTGGCTCCCGATCGTACACGTATCGATCGCTGTACAAGATTCAGCTGCGATCGAGTATGGAGTGTTGTTCCCACCTATTATGGGACGGCTCCGCTAAATACCTCCTCGATGCACTTGATAAACTGCAAAGGCGAGCGGTACGCATTATTGGAGATGCTGAGATTATAGCCTCTCTTGAGGACCTCCAGCTGCGTAGAGACATTGCTTCTCTCAGTGTCTTCTACCGAAATTACTACAGAGAGTGTCTCTCCCGGACTACACGTGCTGGTCTTAGGAACCACCATAATACTGTGCAGACTATCAGTACTCGTACCAAAAAATACAATGGGTGCGCTTGTTACCGTGCTTATTTCACGGTGGGGAGCGCTCTCATTATTTTGGACTGCATCGGCTGCTTACCATCAGGCATGATGCAGTCACTATGACGAGTTATTAAAAAAAAAACATAAAACAACAGCACATGAGTAAATAAACGGAACAGAGACAACGCTTCTAGGGAGCATACGAAAATTCTTACTTATTTTAGTAAGGTTTCAAAAGAGAATTAAATAAAATAAACAAACTTTAAGAGGTTTTTATTAGGAAAAGTTTATTTTTTTCTTTTTAGCGCGTTAAAATAAGGTTTTTTACTTTTAATTTATTTTTTACTTTTTAGTTGACCTCACTGAACGTGTATCCAATATTTGTTCACATCCATCAAACCACCACCACTCACCACCCATCAAAACGGTCCACCCATTAAGACGAATCAAACTTTTCGTTTGTTCGTCTCAATGGTTCGTTCCTATAGCCACCTGGTTACCATGTAGCATTAAAGTACTCGTCAAGACGAATTAAGCGAGCCCATGCTCGATGGAGTTATGTCGTTTAATTACTGAGTTCCATGGCCATCTTGCAGCTCCATCATCAGACCCTGGTTACCATCTAGCACCAAAGTACTCGTCAAGACGAATCAAACGAGCCCATACTCGATGGAGTTATGTCGTTTAATTACTGAGTTCCATGGCCATCTTGCAGCTCCATCATCAGACCCTGGTTACCATCTAGCACCAAAGTACTCGTCAAGACGAATAAAACGAGCTGAGACTCGATGGGGTTGCGTCGTTTCTTTACTGAGTTCCTAGGACCACATTCCAGCTCCATCATCAGATCAGACCCCGGTAACTATCTAAAAACAAAGTACTCGTTAAGACGAATGAAACGAGCCGAAACTCGATGGGGTTGCGTTGTTTCATTACAGAGTTTCTGTGACCACCTTCCAGCTCCATCATCAAACCCTGGTTACCATTAAAAGACAAACTACTTGTCAAGACGATTCAAACGAGCCCAAACTTGATGAGGTTGTGTTGTTTTATTGCGAAATTCCTATGACCACCTTCCAGCTTCCAGCTTCCTTATAGCACCATGTTATCATAATATTGCATTGTGACGCGATTTACACATGTATACAAAATTTCAACTTAATCGGTAAACAGGAATTAGAGACAGATTTCACCCGAACATACATGCATTGCAAGTTAAATAAAAAGCTTGTATAGTAATATCATAGACAAATAAGTATTATTCATACAAACGGTAATAGTTATCCACCATTTTACAAGTCCAGAACTAATTATTTACACTTTTATAACTACACACATCAAAAGTGTCTAGGGATCAACATATATTTTTGCAATAACTTTTCTCCTGATTGATATTAATTAAAATTTTCTTTAAGGATTCATCAAATAAAGTGTTTTCGTTTGTCTACAGCAGGGATGCACAGACTACGGCCCGCGGGCCGCATGCGGCCCGCCGGTCGAATACTGGTGGCCCGCCGACAGCAAAAATAATACTCTCGTACATTCGAAAATATTGAGTTCTATTCCAGAATAAAACCAATAACAAATGTTCGAAAAGTAATTTGAATCTCGCGCGCGCGCTCTATCAATCTTATCGGTGCGCCGTGCATGCGTCGGTAACAGCGGTCGGTAATGTTCGTGCTGATCTCGGTTAAATTCGTTTTCTTGAGGAAGCGCGCCGCGTTATACTGTTCGAGCGAGCGAGATAGCAATAGTCCCAAATTCCCGATAGCTCGCGTAGGTAGATACACGAAGCTTCCAGAGTCGGTTTCGAGATTTCTCCAGACAGTTTTCGACTCTATGCGCGTGGTATAAAAGCCACGCTAACCGCAGCGACCGACGGTTCGGTTTTAATTTGAGTAAAGTGTCGTTAGTTCTAGTGTAGATTTTAACTCGACTAGCCGGTGTCATAATTATAATATATTTTGATCCACATTCAACGTAGATTTCCCGTCAAGTGCCGTGTATAATTGTGTTGTGAAATCGTAAGTAAAACTGTTATTAATTTTATCTACATATTTTATCAATTATTTTTGGTAATTAATTAGGAACTGTAATTGGTAGACATGGGCGTTTTCGTTATATCACCAAAACCGTTATGTAACCGATATGAAGTTTTCATATCGATATGGATAACCGTTTTTAGATATCGATATCAGTAGGTACAGTTTACTAACGTTGCGTGCGTTAATGCGTTGTGTCTTGTTATTAGTTACGGCAAACCAACAACAAACGATAACGCGCATATTTGTCGAGTTATTTAAATAGATATGTAACACAGATCGCGCTCGCTCAGTTAGTTTATGGCGATTTCCCTTCATGCTTTACTAGGTTTAGGACTAACAGAAAAGCTTTGTAAGTTTGTATTTTTAAAAGTGCAATACTTGAGTAAAGTTAAGTAGAAAGATAAAAGGAAACTTATTATTAACAAATGATTAATAATAAGTTTCCTTTATTTTCCTTTATTAACAATATTAACAATTGAATGCGAACATGGAGATTTACTGTATTATACAGAAGTAAGGTGGCTAAGTCGTGGATTGACACTGGAACGATTTTTAAATTTAATAGAAGAAATTGATATTTTTCTGGCGGAAAAGCAAAGGAACGTCCCGGAACTTAAAAGTCCTGATTGGTTGTGTGATTTGGCTTTTTTAGTTGACATTACAAATCATTTGAATGTCTTGAACACACGGCTTCAAGGCAAAAATCAACTGATATCCCAGCTCTACGCACATGTATCATCCTTTCAATGCAAGCTGACACTTTTCAGATCGCAATTGAATTCTGGAAATTACAATCATTTTCCGAATTATAAGAAAATGGCTGAAAAATTCAAAAAAACTGCTATTAATTTCAGTTATGTAAAAAAGCTAGATATTTTGATTCAATCTTTTCAAGACAGATTTTCGGAGTTTAAAACAGTGAAACCTCTGTTGGACATATTTAGCAATCCTTTCACGATTTCAGTTGAAAATGCGCCAGAGTTAATGCAGTTAGAAATTATCGACATTCAGAACGACCAAGATTTACGCAACAAATTCAACGAAGGAGACTTGCTGAACTTTTACCGCTGCATTGATAAAAATACGTACAAAGAGTTGCGCATAAACGCTCTGAAATGTGCAAGCTTATTTGGTTCTACCTATATATGTGAACAAACCTTTTCAATCCTAAATAATAATAAAACAAAAAATCGAAACCGCCTTGCAAATGAAAGTTTGGAAGCAGTTTTACGTGTTGCTACAAGTAAATTTGAGCCAAATATAAAAAAGATTGTAAGCACTATGCAGTGCCACGCTTCAAATTAATAAATTCTTTTTCAATTTGAATACATTATTATCAATTTTTCATTGTCTTTAATTACCTATACTTCTGGTGGCCCACCATCAGTTCATAATTTGCCCGAGTGGCCCCTAGTCTTAATAAGTCTGTGCATCCATGGTCTACAGTAACGATAAACCAAGTCACCTTTGCATTAATAAAGAAATTTGCCAAGGGATTTTTGACATTTGAACCACTAACATTAAAGTTCGAAAAAAAGACTGAAATAACAGTTTTCTTTAAAATTTTATTAGGTAACTTAAACAATTAATAATGTTAATAATGTTTCTACCGCGAACACTAACAACACAAGAACATCGGTTTGGCATACTCAAAATGAGTTCATCCAAATCACGCTGTGGAATGGCCGCCCATGTTCGTTGCAACAACAAAAAAAGGTCTTCTTGCGACTGGATACCCTCCATATTCAGCAGAGCTCTTCTCTGTAGCATATCCCATGCATGCTCAATCGGGTTCAAGTCTGGCGACTGAGCAGGCTAGGGCATGACATTGATGTTAGCTGCGGCGAGAGTCTGTCTTACAACTCTTGCGGTGTGCGGTCGTGCATTATCTAGCATTAACTGAAATAAGGGACCGATTTGCACTTGTAGAGGAACGATGACGTCTGATACAATCGTCTCAGCATAAATTTGAGCGTTGAGGTTGCCTCTGATCCAAATCAACTCAGTTCTTCCGCCGATCCAAATACCCGCCCATACCATGATGGTTCCACCACTATAAGGATGGACTTCCTGGCAGGATTTTAATCGCTGTTGGCGTCCAGGGGTTCTCCAGTGTCGTATACGTCTTGTATCCGGTCTCATACCAAAACGAGACTCATCAGAAAAGCACACGAAACGCCATTGTTCTTCTGCCCAATTTCTGTGTTCAAGAGCCCATTGATATCGAATCTTACGATTGTGCATTGCTATAGGTGGTACCCTTAGTGGTCTTCGGGAATGAAGGTTCACTTCATGCAAGCGGTTTCTGACTGTTTGGTCGCTAATTAAGTTCCCTGAAGAGTGATGAAGCCTCACGGCTAACATCATGGCGGTTATTGTTGGAGCTCTTCGAGTTGTGATTTGAATGTATTGGTCTTGTCTCCGTGTGGTGCAGCGATACCGTCCTCCATGGCGCTCAGCCACGGTACCAGTGCTTCGGTAACGTGTCCAAAGTGGACTGATAACACTCTGACTTGTATTCAGAGCTAATGCCACAGTACGTTGCCGGGAACCAGCTTCTATCATTCCCACGGCTCTGAGCATTTCTTCCCTGCTTAAATGACGTCGCCGCTCCATAATAACGTTGGTTTTAATCAGTAGTAGGGAAACAGTAGCACTAATAATGTCTTCAATGCGTTGTATGTTTTTATAGGGAAAATATTGACAGCTGATTTTCATCTTTTACTAGAAATTGATTGAAAGTTCCTGTTTCAAATTATGAAATGCACCAAAAAGGATCCATATAAATTTATAAAATCATAAATTTATTACAAAGCCACATCTCAATCTCAAGAAATCCGCATAAAAATGCTTGATCCCTAGACACTTTTGATGTGTGTATTTACAGTTTATTCCACTTAAAACAGTTTCGTAAAAAATATGCAGGAGCACAAAACAAATGACGTGCTTTGTGCAGTGCAGGCCCTCCGTTCATCCACTGGCCGAGCGAGCGTAAACCGGATTTATCTAGTGGCGGCGCGTACGCGACGCAGCGGCTAGTTGACACGCACACATGCGCCGTATGCTTGTAGTGGTTGACTCGCGAGTCGCGAGACGGCGGCGCGGGCGGCGATGGCGCGGTTGTATGAAGCTTTGTCTCTGTTCCGTTTTTTTAGTTTCTTTACTCATGTGATAACAGCGGGCGGCAGCGCCCGCAGCCCGCCGCCAGCTGTACGCGAAAACGAGATAGGAGATAATAGGGTAACCTTATTAGTTGATAAGCGCTTAAAATTACCGTTACAAATACCCTATTTGATTAGGTAAGTGCATTGGAAGCAGTAAACCTTATTCAAAAAAGTTACCGCTACGAAAGACTAACCCTATCAATAGGGAAACCCTATCATTCGGTAAGCATTTGATGGGGTTTCCCTAACAATCGGCTTAACCAAAAAAAGGGGTTTTCCGGTCCCTGGATGAATTCCCTATTCAATCAGTGGCTACCAGAAACAATTACTGTTGACTTCGAGTTGGCTCCAATTAAAGCCGTCCGAAAAGTTTTCCCCAACATTGATATTAAGGGATGTTATTATTATCTGAATAGGTGTTTATTTAGAAAAGCTAAATCGTTGAAATTAACCACACGGGTAAAAAAAAAGCCTGTAGCCAGGTGTGCTGGCCTTGCACGTTTACCCAAAGCCTATTTTCAAAAGGGGTATGAGTATGTTATGTCGAAGAGTCCATCTGGAGAAGAGATAGAAAACTTTAACAAATAATTCAATAAACAATGGATGGCAAAAATTGATTTTGAAAAAATTTGCTGTTGTTCAACATCTAAAATACGTACCACCAATAACATAGAAGGTTGGCACAGTCGCCTTAACAGATATATTGGACGTAAAAAACCGTCATTGGCGGCACTTTTGGATATTTTAAGAAAAGAAACCACCTTAATGGATATATATATATAAGAAAAAAACTAAACTAAGCAGAGAGTTTAAAGAAATTGATGAAGAAATAAATGACGCCATAACTCAGCTAAATGAAAACGAAATTAGTGTTGGACATTGTATCGAAATCATTTCGCCATTTTATTCCAATAGGTTGTAGCTTGTAGGTAATAAACGATTCACAGTTTAACTATTTCCTTGTTTTCTTGTATATTTTTAAAAAAGCGAGGGTTTTACAATAAGCGTAGAGACATAATGCGATCCAATGGCTTTTACTCGGATGAAAGAAGAAAATAATATAACCAGAAGTGGATAATGACATAACCAGTTAGGGTTCTCATCAACCTTATTGTTCTCATCAACCATAGTGTTGAGTTGGGAACTAACCTTGCTTAACACAGTTGGTTTCATAGGCATAATATTTCATTCCTTACCGGAGACTGGTTACCAAAAATATGAAAGGTATCAGAAAAGTAAAAAATCGTCTTCATTGGACACCGGTATCCTATGACGATCATTTTTTCTTCGTATGATACTGGTTACCAAACTCTGGTATCATACGCGGCCGAAGGCGAAAAATCATTATATTTAATGTGTTGTGATCAGATTTAATTTCCTTAAACCACTTGTATTGTATAAAACGTAACGTACCGTCAATAGTGAACATTTCAATGTCAATTTGTCAGTGAAAAATTTTATGTTTTTTGTTTGTGGTTGTGTGCTTGTTTGGTGACGAAACGGTCATTTTAGTATTCACAAGACACAATGTCAACAAAAATACCCAACGCCACAGCAGAAGCAGCTTCTTCTACAAATGTTGGAAGCCGATCCACAGTTAAGGAGTGGAAAGATTTCTTCCACCTTTTAAAAAAAAGAGAGCGAGCTCTCTCGATATTTTAAATCACTTCCACGACAAAATTGGAAATTAACTCCTCCATATCCACCGTAAATTCGTCGCTATTTGACGTTTCATTAGCTTCTCGTAGTCGAAATTACGTCTCGACCACTGCCGACCACTCGAAGCAATTCGAGCAGCTCTCCTTCGAGAAATGTCGAGTTCGAGATGTTCAGAATAACTAAATTGGATTACCACTCGATAAAGTTCGAATTCGAATCAAACTCGAAGTCGATTAGTGCTGAGAATAGGAGATTCGTGAACAAAATGTCGATTATCGAGATTTTATCGAGATAGAGATCGAAATCAAAACTCGATGCGAGACTACATCTCGAATAATGAGAATTGGCCTCCTGGTGCACCGAAAACGGCTACTACGGAGGAAAACGTAAAAAAATCTACGATCTCGTGTTGGCAGGCCGGCGATTGAAGATTCGCGAGACAGCTGAGACTGTAGGCATCGCAGAAGGGACAGTGCATCATATTCTGCACGAAGAACTGGGTATAAAAAAGTTATCGGCGCGATGGGTGCTGCGTTTGCTCACACCAGACAACAAGCGCAACCGTGAGACCACATCGGCGACATGTTTGGCGCTGTTTCAACGCAATCCGGCGGAGTTCTTGCGTCGTTTTGTGACCGTCGACGAAACATGGGTTCGCTGGTACACATTAGAGACCAAGGAACAGTCGAAACAGTGGACTTTACCCGGCAAACGTGCTCCAAAGAAGGCGGAGACTGTTCAATCGGCCGGAAAGGTGATGGCCAGTGTTTTTTGGGACTCACAAGGTGTGATCTACATCGATTACCTCGAGTAGGGTAAAACAATCACGGGGCTCTACTACTCCGACTTATTGGGCCGATTCGACATCGAATTGAAAAAAAACAGCCCCATTTGGCAAAGAAAAAAGTGCTGTTCCACCACGACAACGCGCCGGCTCACACCTCAGCCGTCGCCATGGCCAAATTGGTCGATTTGCACTACGAATTGCTGCCCCATCCACCGTATTCTCCAGATTTGGCTCCCTGTGACTTCTTCTTGTTCCCAAATCTGAAAAAGTCACTCGCCCTCAAAAGATTTGGGTCGAATGATGAGGTCATCGCCGCCACAGACAACTATTTTGATGACCTCGGGAAATCGTATTTTTTGGACGGGTTAAGAAAGTTGGAGCATCGCTGGGCCGAGTGTATTGAATTGAAAGGAGACTATGTTGAAAAATAAATCTCTACTTTCTCAAAATTTTCGTTTTTCTTTTGTAGGCTAAATATTTATTGAATGGCCCTCGTATTATAAGCCTCATTTTTCTCAAAAAGGAAAACTTATCTTAATTTTGGATGGGTATGTAATGGCTGAAAATAAAAATACAAATGGAAGATTCTACTGGTATTGTTTACACAAATATAAGTACCATTGTAGAAGTACCGCAACAACATCACTGCACGGAAGCGAAGAGCATTTGTTGCAGAGCTACACAACGCTGCATAATCACGCACCCGACCCAGGCAAAATAGACGAAGTCAGTGTTGTGAATGAAACGCAGCTTTGACCAAGACTGATTTTATTATTCCCACACCCGCATAACTAATAATTACATTCTACCTACACGGCAGACGCCTACCACTACAACATCTTTCCTTTACATTTTTTTTTAACAATGTTGTTTTAACTCTCAATACAGTACAGTAAACAATGTTGTGTAAACAATGTTTAATATTAAAAAAATAAACAAAAAGGAATTAAATCATTATTATTAAAGAGGAATTTACATTTTACAGTAAACAATGTTGTGTACAATAATAGTAAACAATGTTTACACAACATTGTTTACTGTACTGTATTGAGAGTTAAAACAACATTGTTAAAAAAAAAAAGTGTAGTTACTACTAGCGTGTTAAAGAAATTTTTGTTGCACTTTGCTCTGAAATACAAAGAGGTTATCATTCACACAGGCATTATATATGATAACCTGATTAATATATTATCTATTGAATCGGAGCTCGGTGACACTTTGCTTTTTAGGGCGACAAATAGAGGATATGCTTATGAGGTTGGAGAATGGTGATATTTCGGAAGATGATTTAGAGTCAGATGGGGAAGATATTCCTTATTACCCATCTCGAGAAGCCTTAGCAGCTGAATTAGAAGATGATGAAGAGGTTCTAATGGGACAGGGCAATTCAGAAGAATTTCCAGACCCTTCATTGGTTCAGGATGAGCAGCATGTGCAAGACGCACAGTCATTGGAGCGTGTGGAAGCACAACCGACAGAATCTCTCATGAATGTGAGGAATTTACTGTGGAGAAAGCAGTCTTTTCTATTTGATGCGAATAATATCAAATTTGGTGGGTCTGAAGAGTTACCTTCATCTATAATGGAACTGCAAAGTCCTTACCAGTTTTTTACCTACTTTTTCACGAATTCGTTTATGGAAAACATTGTTACTGAATCAACTCGCTAAGCTGTCCAGAAACAACCAGACAGACCTGAGTTATTTACAGTGGGTGAACTTCGCAAATATTTTGGTATTCTAATATTTATGTCTGTTTACCATTATCCGAGCACAAGATCTTATTGGTCCAATAAATTTGGCTTTAGTCACATCAAAGAGACAATGCCTGTAAATAAATTTGAAAAAATGCGAAAGTTACTGCACTTCAATAATAATGATGATCATCTACCAGTAGACCACGCGCAGCATGACAGGCTTCATAAGTTACGTCCCATAATTAACCATTTAAATGAGAAGTTCTCTAGCGTGACTATTGAGCAGCGATTATCCATAGATGAACACATGTGCGCCACCAAAGTTGGACATTTTCTGAAGCAGTATCTCTCCAACAAACCCCACAAATGGGGTTTCAAATTGTTTGTTCTTTGCAGTTTGGGCGGTTTTGCTTACAGATTCATAATCTACTCTGGAAAAGAAGCTAATGAAGGATTGTCAAACGAACATAACCTGGGAGTTGTGGGACAAACAGTTATGAATTTGCTAAGTGTGGTACCCAGGCTAAGAAATCATATTGTCTATTTCGACAATTTCTACACATCTTTGCCATTGATGTATACACTAGCCAAACAAGGTATACATTCCCTAGGCACCATTCAAAGAAACCGACTGGGAAAAACTTGCAAGTTGCAAACAAAGCAAGATGTTATGAAGAGTTCAATTCCAAGAGGGTCTTATGAAGAATATGTTACTAACTTTGAAGGAATTGACATGACAACAGTAAGTTGGAAGGACAACAAGCAAGTCATCTTAGCTTCGACATATGTTGGAGCGTGCCCCGTGGAGAGTATCGAACGATTCGATAAAAAAGAAAAGAAGAGGATTGCTATCACGTGCTCGAAATTAATCAAGGAGTATAACATGCACATGGGTGGTGTAGACCTAATGGATTCCTTTTTAGGAAGGTACAGGATTCGAATGAAGAGCAGGAA